>JAIGNY010003096.1:537500-820000 GCA_020152595.1 Chiridota heheva
GAATTTATCAACTTTCAAGACAACCTTTTTCAGCCAAGGAAATGATACCTAATTTTCTGATGATATCTTCTTTTGGGACTTTTCTTAATTTTGAAATTATAGGCATTTAGGACTAGAAGAAACGAACATAATTCAATACACATATGAAAACCTGCGCGCGTCAGTCAAACGTCAATCAATTTGAAGGTAGGCCTACAGCAAAACAAAAAGAGAGGAAAATTGTCTTTGATATGGAGCAGTTTAAAGCAACAAGGGTTTTGCAAACTGGCAAAACATCGATGACACAGTCGATGTTGATTTTCTCACCAGCATGGATATACATCAGGGCTAGGCCGGCTAAACGTCTTTCACTTGTCCTGTTCCTGAAATGAAAATGATCTTTCAACTGTTGCAGTTGATATTGGTAGAACAGCGACAATGTTTAATAATGCATGGATGTAGGGGGAAATATTGATGTCACATTCTTTTACTGTAGATACATGGTCAGTGGGGGATTTGTCCGAGAACTCCCTTTGCCATCTGAATACCCACTGCTTGTATTGTGCAAGGGCGTCGTATCATCTGGTCATAAGAGCTATTGTCACATGCAGGATGTTTGAAACAAATAAAGCAGACGAACTCAGAAGTATCACCGTTACAATGAATAAAAAAGACGCCCCAAAATAATGATTCAGCAAAGGGAAGGGGGGAGTGGGGTGATGGGTGGAGGGCATCTACAGAAAATAATAATAATAATAATAATAATAATAATAATAATAATAATAATAATAATAATAATAATAATAATAATAATAATAATAATAATAATAATAATAATAATAATAATAATAATAATAATAATAATAATAATAATAATAATAATAATAATAATAATAATAATAATAATAATAATAATAATAATAATAATGATAATAATAATAATAATAATAATAATAATAATAATAATAATAATAATAATAATAATAATAATAATAATAATAATAATAATAATAATAATAATAATAATAATAATAATAATAATAATAATAATAATAATAATAATAATAATAATAATAATAATAATAATAATAATAATAATAATAATAATAATAATAATAATAATAATAATAATAATAATAATAATAATAATAATAATAATAATAATAATAATAATAATAATAATAATAATAATAATAATAATAATAATAATAATAATAATAATAATAATAATAATAATAATAATAATAATAATAATAATAATAATAATAATAATAATAATAATAATAATAATAATAATAATAATAATAATAATAATAATAATAATAATAATAATAATAATAATAATAATAATAATAATAATAATAATAATAATAATAATAATAATAATAATAATAATAATAATAATAATAATAATAATAATAATAATAATAATAATAATAATAATAATAATAATAATAATAATAATAATAATAATAATAATAATAATAATAATAATAATAATAATAATAATAATAATAATAATAATAATAATAATATTAATAATAATAATAATAATAATAATAATAATAATAATAATAATAATAATAATAATAATAATAATAATAATAATAATAATAATAATAATAATAATGATAATAATAATAATAATAATAATAATAATAATAATAATAATAATAATAATATTAATAATGATAATACATACCATTTGCTCATGGCAACCAATCTATAACTTAATCTAATTTGTTTATTATTAAGGACGGTTTTAGATTTCTGATGGGGTACATGGCTAGCCTTCCTAATATGAAGGTCTTAGTGGCGTGTTCAGCTTTCGGTTCCATCGCGGGGGAGGGGGAGCAAACAGTGGCGTAGCCAAGGGGGCTCCTGGACCCCCTCCCTACACACACACACTATTTTTAGGAAATTTCCCAAATTTGGATAAACTTTGCTTTACGTTGCAGAATTGCCCACAGATGTGAGCTAAATTTGAACACTTCGTCATGGGGGGTCTAGGACCTTCTCGGATCCCCTCACTTTGTTATTGCTGGCTACGTCACTGAGCGCAAACGGTAGTTATCGGAAAAGATTCCAGAGGGAGGAATAATTGGAAAATTATTAACATGAAATTAAAAAATTGAAGAAAACTTGTGGTAAATTTATTGGAAAATTTGGTAAAATTATTAAAAATTTTGGTAATATTTCCTGATAAAGAATGAAAATTGCTCGAATATCGAAAACAATTGCTCAAAAATGAAAAAAAAGTTCCCGAAAATTAAAGAAAGTTTCTGAAAATCGATGAAAATTGCCTGAAAATCAAAAAAAAATGAAAAACAAAAGTTCCCGAAAAATTAAGAAATTTTCCGAGAATAGAAAATTTGGTTTCGCTAGGAACAAAGTCATTACCAAATTTGGGGGATATTTGACCATTTATCTTTAAAACAAATATAGTATTCTCCACGCCCAACACACCCACCCAACCCACCTATGGTCCACACACTCTACTCGTATTTCTTCATGCAATTAGTACATGGATCGCACACCATCAAATTTAGGATTATTTTCACGACTTGACTTTGCGCCCCCCCCTCCTTTTTTTTTGTTGAAAATCCCTGATCCGCCCTTGATTTGCATTTGCCCCACTTATCTATAAATCTATTTAAACAACAGGAACGTAGCAGGGAGCAGTCGTTCCCCAGGTCCCCTACCCTTGGGTGACTTTATGAATAACTGTAACAGTTTAAATACGACATGTTACTGCATGATAGCCTATATGGGCTTCGAGCTCTTTTATTACTAATTAAAGAGGGCCTGCCATGGAGAAAAAAAAAATCGCTGAAAAGTTGCCTATGGGTTTTTATTACCCTTAAATACAAATATCCAATTTAAAAATTACGAAACATGATCGTTTATAGAAGGAAAAATGTGTTTGAAATTGCCGGTTTTCATCGACGCCAAAAAAAAAAAAAAAATCCGTAGTGACGTCACCGCTTAATGATGACGTAGGGTTAGGCACCCATTTGTTTGTTTACAATCTGCCAGTGCTGCGTTTCCGCATTAAAGCGTGTGTACAAATGGCTAGTAACAGTGACAGCTCCGAAGAAAATTCTGAACTTGAATTATCTTATTCAAGCTCAGAATTCTCCCCTGGATTCTGCCATTTGTTTTTCATATGCTTCTGTGATTTCTTCCACCATCTAAGGTCAAAGAAAGAAAAGAAAAAAATCTTTACTATAACCTCAGATATTATCATCTGACCGAGTATATAAAAAAATACAGCATAGGCCGTTGAACTCATATCGCAAGTAGTGCATATTGAGTGGGGTGCTCTTTACACCTGTTACTGACACAAAATAAGAGAAAAAAAAAAAATGGCCATTGGCTGTACCACTTGCAACCGTGTGCCAACATCGACCAAGTTACAATCAACCGTTAACATGTACTGATGGAACAGGTGTTGTAGCTTGTCCCCTTCTGGCTATGACAGTGCCAATGACTTTAAGCTGCAGACAAGTACATTTCTTCTTCTTCTTTTTTTTTTTTGTTCTTTTAGGAAGGGGGGGGGGGGTAGTTATTGATCACATCCTATGTAAACGATCATTTTTCGTGATTTTTAGGTTGGATATTTGAATTTGAGGGTAATAAAAACCCATAGGCAACTTTTCAGCGATTTTTTTCCATGGCAGGCTCTCTTTAACTGAAAATTTTGGTTTATTTTCCGAAAAATTCTGCCAATTTTCCGAAAAGTCCCCTATTTTCAAAACTCTAGGAACTGGACCCCCATTCCCCTCGCCCCCATTCTACCCGTGGCTACGTCACTGCGCACACCCAACCCCTTTCCCCATGTGACATATTTTCCAACGCCGATGTTGAATCATGCACTAGTCTAGTTTGACAAATCCCTGGCCGCACCCATTCCTTGTTCGCTCTATGCCCTTTCGTATTCGGGTTTGTGGTTCATTGGCTTTCGTTGGGACGTCAGGTTATATTAGGACATGTATACGGAATTGATATACAGTTGTTATTGTTACCTTATCGCAACATATAGTATATATTACGATAAGGCATTGCACTCACTTTTGTGTGTGGGTGGGCGGGTGAGCGGATGAAGTGGTGTGTGTGCGTGTGTGTGTGTGCGTGTGTGGGTGTGTGTGTCTCTTGGTGTGTACGAGTTGAGTGTACAACACATTGTGTCGCGTTTCCAAAGAAAACCGTACAAGCTATCAAGTTGAAACTTGGTTGGGTGGTGTGGTGTGATGTGAACTTATGTCCCACACAAGTTGGGCCATGTACATTAAAGTTTAATGGTCAGAGGTAAAATAATTGATTAAAAATGATAAATTTTGTGTTGTGCTTCCTGGGAAAAAAGTAATACAAGGTTGGTACTTCGTGTCTAGAGTGTTTTACTTGGTGTGTTGGGGAGGGTGCTGCAAGGTTATGTCCCACACATAATGGGATGTGTTATTTAAAGGTCATACGTGAAATAATTGATTAAAATAGTAAATTTTGTGTTGCGCACCCTGGGAAAATCGTAAGTGATATTAGGTTGGTATTTGGTGGGTTGGTGGAAGGTGATGAAGGGTTGTGTCCCACATAAAATGGGACATGTCATTTAAAGGTAAAATGTCAGAGGTCAAATAATTGATTTTAAATGAAAAATTTGGATCGTTGCTTGGTGGGTTGATGAAAAGTTTTATCCTGGGAATGTGGAAAGATGTGATATGCTTAAGGTCAAAGGTCAGAGGTCAAATTATAATTGTAAATTATATGTTGTATTTCTTTAAAAAAGCATAATTGCAGTTGTATTGTTTCTTGTTGGCCGAGTTGGTGCAGGCCGTGTTGGGCTGGTGGTGGGTGACGAAGGGTTACGCCTTACATTTAAAACGATATGTCACTCAAAGGTCAGGGGTCAATTAATTGATTAAAAATGGTGAATTATCTGTCACCCTTCCTGGAAAAAACATTTTTCTGAATTTTGGATAGGCGTCTTGCATGCTTATAGGGAATTATTGTTCTATATTTTCCTTCTATAAGCATTCTATATCATTCCCGAAAAGTCATCATAGTGCAAAATGATTTCTGAAAAATCTTTGACTTGACATTCGATCTCCAGCTTACATATGAAATCTGACACAAGTTTACCTCTTATAGGTTACTCCTCCAGCAATTTTGGTTCATATTTGTCGCAGTATATTTTGAGTTATGCTTGGACACAAAAGTTGGTGCATGCTCGCACAATTTAAAGGTGCTCTCGACCGAAAAGTAAGGGCGTCTTTTTTGTGAACGATATCTGGAAATTTCATCCACATCCAATCAAATCTCGTTTTTCGTTTTTTTCTTCATGGATTTAGTCTCAATGAAAGTTTGTTCACTCGCCAAGTGCTCTCAAACAGTCGAACGTTTATTGTTTGTACGTACGTGACATGTGTAACCTCTGCACACGTTAGGCCTTGGCACAGTATGTACGATAGCGACAAAATGATAGGGCCTACGCTGTAAAGCTTGATTTGTAGCCGATAAAATACTAAGGCCTAGCTGTAGACTAACGTGAAACGTCAGAGTACTTTAATCAATCAAATGCTGAAGGAATTTTCCTGTTAGTAACCAACGAATCAGCTGCAGGGAAAATGGTAAACAACATAGGTCGAAGGTTAAGGTTAGTTAAGGTATACCTTACGGACTATTGGGCCTTTGGACTATCGGGCCTTCAGACTATTGGACCTTCAAACTAGTGTGCCTTTTCTTTCGGAGTATTGAGCCTTCGGTCTATTGGGCCTTCGGACCAGTATGCTGGCACCATAATAAGTAAGCTCATCCTGAAATCCAATTGAAGACAGAATGAAGCTGATTAACCACTGGAGTACTTGCTACAACATTTTGTTTATGTTAATGTTGTACTTAAATGTTCTTAAATTTTATGTGCCTTTAGTGATTTGTTACTGAATGTTGCAGAGTGAGCATACTTTGTAGATTTTTCTTGGTATTATAACTTTTGAGTTTTGCTTGCTTTTAAATCTAGGAACATGCTCTGTTTCATTCTACAACTGATCAGAATAAAGTTCATTACAAATGGAATCTCGTGTATATCTGGTTGAGAGAGCTGCATATGAGAGTTAGAAAATCAGTTTTAGAACAGGAACTTGTATGAATAACTTACTTGGTTGTGTAAATCAGGTAATTTGTATGCATAAATGGTAAGGCATGTGGGACAGTACGTGGGTACAATGGCTTGAAACGTGTAATTATCATCCAGCAGAATGTGCGGTAGAATTCATTAGGGTATACTTACGGTGCATGTAAGTGATTCCACCCTCCCTCTTTGTGTTTGTAACTTATCATTATCCCTGAAAACGTTTGTGGGCTAGTAACCGTTGCATAACCAGCGTGCAAAAAGGGCCTGACTCCGATAATGCATTAATACAATGAGTAAATTATGATATGTCATACCAGGAGTAGTCAATGATCCCAAGGGGGAGCGAAACGAACAAATCTCACGCAACAAAGTATGCATCCTACCTCCGGTCACTCCCAATAATCATTTTATGCGAACGAATATGCTTATATTACTCCCTTCACTTTAGATAATGTTATCATCTTAAACTAAAACATGAGCAATTCTTTAAGATACTTCTGCTGAAACTCCCATTAAAATGTGTTTTGTTTGGATGATGCATATCTTTGCACTAATTTTTGATTTGACCTTTATAGTTTTCATTTATGCTAAAATGTTCATCCCCAAGCAACACTACAAATTCCAACCATAAGGTACTTATAGTGTTATGATGCATAGGAAAAACATGAAATTCTGTTGATTTTTGTTTCTCTCCCAGGAGGACGCCCACACCTGGACATGAAACTCACAATAATTTCATAGAATAGTCCTTTGAAATCTACTCCTTTAAAAAAAAAATCAAAAAACTTCCTCAGCAGGAGAAAAAAAACAGTAAAATTTGATCCGACTCTAAAGACAATGATAGACTTCCCTCCTTTTTAACAGTTGATTCCTTGCAAGCTGTGTCAATTCATTGACATTGCCAACTAATCTAAAAAGAAATAATAACTGTTATATTTTTGTTACACAGTACTTGACCCCAAATTACAAATTAATTGATGATAAAATGCAAATAATGGGATTTAGCCAGATTTTGTTACTAACAAAACGACTGGAATGTTGATCGTAATTGGCCTTTTGTAGTCTTTAAAAAGTGTTTCAAATTTTCGTTTCTCAGTCTGATAAGAAATTTTAAAGTCATTTTGTCAGTTTGTTCAGGGAGAAGATTTTAAAAGGAAATAATCTTGCAAATTTGAAGAGTTTCAAATCAAATCAAATCAAATCAAATGAACGTTATTTCGTTTTTTTTTAAAGTGCTCCAAATCTGGTGTTTCGCGATTGTAGCACTGAAATCTGCTGCCTATTTGCAAGTGAGAGAGAAAAATCACATAAAATTATGGGTCTGGGATGTAGAGAATACTTTTTCTTACTCGCATTACGGTTATTTTTCATATTTATTCCCGTTTTCCGCAAATTTGAGACATATTTCAGGGTATTTCGTACTCGGCTAACGCAGCAACCAATGTAAACAATGAATTAGCTATTGTTGCTATGCGACTTGAATATTCATAGTACGCTTGCGTGCGCAGCGCTGTAAACTAAAATCCCACTGTGCAGCTGTGCATACGTACGTTAGGTCCATGTGTATGGTAGACAGCGCAGCAAAGTTATGAATATTACAATTTGAAATGCCTTACATAGCCTATCTATTACACGCACTGTATTATTTTGCAGATTCCAATAAAATACGCCCTCACTTTATGTCAAGCGCTCTTTTCAAAAGGAGCTCTAGAACGAAAGTGAGGGCGTCAAAGATTTTGCTGAGTTAATGAAATTATGAAATACTCGTGTCGTTAAAAAAATACTGAAATATTCATAAGAAATGATTATGATTAATTTGAACATTCGTATCATAGGTTTTCAGTACCATCACGTGCAAGAATAGTGTCTTCGAATATTCGTTGTTTTTTGTTTTGTTTTGTACATGATCTTCCCTTACGGGAATTCGGCAAGACTCCTATACGGAGCATAGACGCCAAGCTATAGCCTGCATAGCAGATGCCAGTCTCGTGCGACCGGGACGGAAGTGGATGAACACCGGGTTTTCACCCTACTCTTTTCGAGAAGTGTTCAGAGAACCAGATAGAGTGTGACTGTCCTACCATCACGATCGACGGCTTAACGTCCCCTTCGAAGGACAGCGAGAACCATTCAACGATTGCTACTTCTCTCAACAGCTGAATGAGGAGCAGGAGCTGCAAACGACGTGCTTCCGCTTTGATGATTGGCGTATCTGTCTGCAAAGCTGTGGAAAAACTGGTTAGACATGTCAGAGATTGAACCGGGTACCACCAGCATCTCAGTCGTGCGCTCTGCCAACTGAGCTACCTGACTACCTGAATTAAAAATCAAAAAAAATGGCCACCAGCTCCTATACCCACACATACACCCACTTTCACCCACGGACAGACAACATCTCCAAATTTGACCCCATCACAAAGTTAAGACCATTTACACAAGGGCGTATAGATAGGTTTTTGTTTTGGGAAGAGCAGATCTGCCAGCTGTATACGCTTTGTGCATTCGGTGTGGGGTCTAGCTATGTTTTGGTTCACTAAAGGGTGCCTAAAACGTCTAAAAGCGTCTAATATTGTATTCGATCACCACTGTCAACGACTACTCATTTAAAAAGGTCGGACCTTTTTTTGGTAGGGAAGGGAGGAGGGGGGGGGGGGGGGACCGCCCCATTTCCTCCTGGCTACGCGTCTGCATTTACACTTCACGGAGTCATCGCATTGAACCCACTTGTATTTTGTATTTTACTTTGAGGCAAATGCCAGGGAAAGCACACGTAAGTCACAATGACTTGTTTATAGTGTGTACCCGATGATGGAAGCATCACATATTACTCTCTGGTATCAGGTGATGAGGGTCATAAATGTGAAAAAGGTATCTGGTGATGAGTGTCATAAATGTGAAAAAGGTTTCTGGTGACGAGGGTCATAAATGTGAAAAGGGTATCTGGTGATGAGGGTCATAAATGTGAAAAAGGTATCTGGTGACGAGGGTCATAAATGTGAAAAAAGTATCTGGTGATGAGGGTCATAAATGTGAAAAAAGTATCTGGTGACGAGGGTCATAAATGTGAAAAAGGTATCTGGTGATGAGTGTCATAAATGTGAAAAAGGTTTCTGGTGACGAGGGTCATAAATGTGAAAAGGGTATCTGGTGATGAGGGTCATAAATGTGAAAAAGGTATCTGGTGACGAGGGTCATAAATGTGAAAAGGGTATCTGGTGATGAGGGTCATAAATGTGAAAAAGGTATCTGGTGACGAGGGTCATAAATGTGAAAAAGGTATCTGGTGATGAGGGTCATAAATGTGAAAAAAGTATCTGGTGATGAGGGTCATAAATGTAAAAAAGGCACAAAGAGGCTGTCTCATCCCCATATATATTGCATGTTGTGGGAGATGAGATACAAAAAAACAAAAACAAAACATTTACGCAGGAGTGTACGTTGAAGAGAAGTCGTATTCTGACAGTCTGATCAAGATAAGAAAAGGTATATCAAGTGAGGGAGGAGGGGGATACCAAAACTAAAGAAGAAAACACTTTGATGACCATTTGGGTTCGTACTCTTGATCGGGAGAACAATTTTGTTTTCCCGATCGGGGATTCCTTAACAGAAGTATCCCATAATGCATCTTTCCAATTCAAAGTTTGTATAACATAAGAATCAGACACATTTCGAACGCGGGGAACTCAACCACTGCGGAGGGTTCAATTTTTTCTTCACGATTTGAAATAATGGTATATAAATTTAGATAGAACCTGACTGATGACGTCATTCGAACCATAATATAGTGCAAAAAATAGGGCACTCATAATTATGCAAATGTCGGGAGAAACTGAAGAGCAATGACGCAAAATACAGGCCCAAATTTTTCGGGAAAGAGCATTAACCGATTAATCGATCTTGTCAGAATGGTCTATACTTTTTCAAGATTGGATGGGCAGATTGGGTGAGAGGGGAAGGGGGCGTGGTGCATCTTCCTTTTTAGGCACTACCTTTAAGAAGGAAATTTGGAGAAAAAGGTCAGCAAATTGATATCAAATTTGTATCGAATTTGAATGAAAACGGATCTAAGCTTATTTTCTTTTGAAGTTTGTGAATAAAAAAAGGAAAAACGAAAAAAGTCTTGTTTTGAATCAACGTCATGCACTATAAGTGGACTTTCGAAATGATAATGACCTTTTCTGTTCAAATTAGATTGAACTATTGATTTTGGATCAAAGATGTTCCTTACTGGTTCCAAAATCTAACATTTTGGAATATAAATCCACTGACTGAATGTTTTAGAAATATTGGATAAGGAGGATCGCATCTCGGATTCCACACTTCCATTTCACTCCACTTTCCACATATGCTATATACTAAAACGCTGAAAGCTTCAAGAATTGAGTTTAGATTGCAGGCTTTACTAAAGTTTGTCCCATGGTTGCTCAGATAACAATTTCTTTCAATTTCCAGGCTTTTGGTACAAAATTGAAGTTCGAAGATCTATGACATACAGACATAATGGAAAACTTAAGGTCCAAAACGAAAGATTTAAGGTCGAAAATGAAAGATTGAAGGTTCCTTATTATTGAATAAACAACTTACTTTTGGTCCAAAATTGGAGAGGTATGGTCCAACGGATTTTAGGTCCAAAGCTGATGATAATCCATTCTGACAAGGGCAGAAACGGCCATGCATAGTCTTTTCCAAAAGTCAATTTTCATGAGAATCCGCAAGGGATCAAGCTGTCTCCATGATTACGCCACTGGGTTATATCCCGGAGTTATATACCTATTTATCCTTTTCTGATTAATTCTTTAAGGAAATATAGCCTTCTTACCTAATAAATGTTGGCCTGCAATAAGATAACCATTCTCTTGGATCGATAATTGCTTAAACTCCTGAGAGGTCCACGAATCACGAGCGAAGCTATCTGGCTATAGGCCGTTCTTAATTGTATGCGAGTATCTATATAAGGAAAAGACAGCATTATAATTTTGTAAGTAATTGGGACCCAGCAATAGGTGTAGAAACCGGGGAACAGGGGAAACGTACCCCTCCCCCATTTTCCCGAAAAATGACAAAAGTGTCCCTTTTGAAAATAAAGAGTGCCCCTCTATTTCTGTTAAACGTGCAAGAACTAGTAGAATGTGCGTACACTTTACAAAATAATTACTGACGCAATAGTAGGGAACTGGCGGCTATTATCAGTCCCATGTACGGAAGTAATGTGCCCCATTTAAAAAGCGTCCCTTTCTAAAAATGAAGTGCCCCTTTACTTTGTTGTTTTGGGCTCACTCATTCTATATACAGCTTGGATAGGAGACGTATGTATATAACTTGGAAAGTGCCCAGTATAGGAAGTCGTGCCCCTCTCACTTTTCGAAAGCTTCCTTCATCACACTGGACCCAACAAGTGTGTTAAAGCGCTTTCAACAGCCGGCGTGATTCCAAAACAAATCAGGGCCTTTGTTCCCCACCCCCATTTCTTGGTGTCTATAGCGCAGATACTAGCCTGATGGGTCCTACATCAGGGATGTAGAAGCTTTCGAAAAGTTGGGGGAATGACCTGTTAGGGGCACTTCCCAAGTCTTATGTCACGCCCAGTATGTAGATAATATTAGTGAGCCCAAAACAAACAAAAAAGTACAAGTATATGCCATGCATTACATTTCAAATCGGCACTTTTGCCATATTTGTATAAAAAGTGACGTGCACAATCCACCAGTTGACAATAATTGAGGGGCACTTTTCATTTTCAAAATGGGCACTTTTGTCATTTTTGGAAAAGTGGTATATGACCCCATACTCCCCCCCTCCCGGTGTTACTACATCTTTGCAACCCATACATCCCACACGACATGCTAAGTCAAAACTGGCCATAAATCATGCTGATATTTATAGCAATCGTAGATCTTCCTCGTGTGTCCTGGATGCGTCAGCCTCATCATGCTGTCATGTATATGAAAACATATATAGGTCACATATCTCTGGAGAGAGATATGATGGTGGTCTAATCCAGTAACTATACTTTTTGGCGGGGGACTGGGTGGGGAGATCCGTCTCTAGCTCATGATACGGCCCTGCCTCAGGAATATTAGGGAAAAGTTCCCTCTCAGAGGCTAGGGCAGAACCCCGACATTTCCCGGTAATCAGCGGATCTTTGAAGGTTGGTAAATAAAGTTCACCTAAAGGTGCTGCTATTTGGAAAACCATCCTTCATTTTAGGGCAATTTCATATATTTTGTTGGGGAAAATTTTCTTTATATTCGGGAATTTCTTTCATTTTCTTCAATTTTTGGGAAAATTTTCTTTAATTTCTAGCAATTTTTTTTCAATTTTCGCGAATTTTTTGGGAACTTTTCTCATTTACGGGAATTTCTTGTCCATTTTTGGAAAACTTTCTTCAATTTTCGGGAAATGATGCCAAATTTAAGCAATTTTTCTTTCTTTCCGCGAAGGTGAAATTCTTTTAGGGAGAAGTATTCCCCCTCGTCCGCTTTCTACGCCTCCGGGCGGCTCTGCACCTCACCGTATAGGGGCGTAGGGAATGAAAGGAAATGGGAAAAATTCGCACTGTACCTCTCTCTAACCAAGTGACACATTCAGGCCTATACTATAGTATCATCCTATGGGGAAATCTTTCTGGCACTTACTTGATTTTTTCCCTCTAAAGGCTGAAGAACGTGATGTTGCAAGGGACTTCATCAATCCCTGGCATAACTGTTGCGAAACCAGGTGTGGTCAACCTTAATTTGAGGACGCATGTACCTCTTTTTGTTTTATATTTAAATGAGATAAGTTTGATTGACAGCATCGGAAAAGTAAACATTAGCATAATCATTAACGCAGTACTGATGTCACTGGCGAGAACCGCTTAATCACACTTTTTCTACCTAAGAATTTGGCCTAGAATCTTAAGTCTGTAAGTGTCATAGCAAGATGGGGCTGAAAAAGAAATGAAGTTTCAGCGAAACGACTTTTGAAGAATTTTCATACCGATTTTGGTACCAAATGATCTTTCTAATAAAGTTATGCCGAATCGATCGGACTGGAATAACGTTAGAGCAAGTAACGTTAGGCTGTGATTCTTCGTGATTTGTGTAGCCTACTGCCTAACTGTGTATACTTGGAAAGGAAAGCCTAACACAGTTTATGTTAATTGCTATACAGTTTAGAAGAGTTCAGACTTCAGTGTTTACATGTCAACGTATGTATACGTTACAAACGCTTACATTTAAGGCTGTAATTTTTGAGACATGTAATATTTTAGGCATGACGTAACATTTTTTGAGACATGCTAAATGAAAAGTGACTGATACTATGATAGTACTGTAGTGATACTGGCAGTGTCAGTGTTACTAGTACTAGCCTAAAGTTACTGGTGACTAGCTTGTATTATTAGTAAGTGTAACCAGGCTGTACTGCAGTGGGCATTACTGTAACTTTTCCTTGGCTCAGTTTGAGGCCAAGGTGTAACAATAATCTTAGGGAAACATTGTACAGTATTCGGTTGACATTTTGCACTTCTCTTGTTTTCTTCAAACTTTATACGAATAGGATAAAAAATGTTGTTTTTAATAAGTTAAGTATGGAAAGGATAAGCCTTGTTTAAATCATTGATGATTGAGCCTATTTCTTGTGTAAGGAATACCATGCCTAAGATTTTGTTAATCATGGGCATCCCCATGGTTTTTAGACATTGGCCTTTATCAGTGTGATATTTTCAGCGTGAACAAATGTCGTTATCAAGAAGTACCTCAGTAATGGAGGAAAAGCACATCCAGATTTTGCAGAATAACCGTAAGAGGTTTATTCAGCTCATCGATGTAGAGAGGCTCTACCCAATGCTAAGAGAGACGCGTGTGTTGACACCAGGAGATATCAATCAGATAGAACAACTAGGAAGCGCACAACAGAAAGTCGTGTGCCTTTTGGACATGTTACCCTCCAAGGGGAGCAGTGCATTCCAGTCACTATGTCTTGCCTTGGAAACTACGTATCCACATTTGCTGACAGTCATGTTTCTGGGAAGCATTAGTCTGTTCTCTTGGAATAGTCATGGGAGTGTCAGGAAAGGTAAGATTGTTTCATGTTTGTGTCATTGTGGCTGTGTATTTAATATTTTCTTTTCGATAAGACAGTCATGTCCATTGGAATGAGAGTTGTATTGTGGTGAAATCCAGTATTTTTCAAAGAAATTCAAAACAGACACAATTCTGTCCAGTATCAATATTGTAGAAGAAGTACTTTAGCTTCTGACACTATTAAGTGCAGATTAACCTTGCATGGTGTACCGGTTTTGTAACTTAAATTGGTTTTGGGAAACTGCGGTTTCGGTCTGATTAATATTTTATGAAAAACCAGAAGTATCAAAAATAACCAAATCACTACAAAAAAATTGCCAAAAGATGGTAAAAATCTGTTTTATTTTAAATAAAAAAAAAGTTTTATGCTTTGTGTCAATATGTTTTTTGTAGTATCTTTTGATATATTTGTAAAAATATGTGATATTTATGCAGATGCAATCAATAAATACAATTGAGAATGTTTGGAAATAAATAGTCATAATGTACCTGCAGATAACAGGTTCGATGATGCTATGTATTTGCGTCATCTTTCTGGGCTAATATTTCCCTGACCATAACAAATTAATTTTTTTATATTCCCTTTATTTGAAGTCATGTCGATTCTCTCCAGAGTCCTTTCATCTTTTAAGATACTTGGGAATCCATTATAAATGCCGACAATTATGTCGCAAATTGCAAGCTAAGTATTACGAGACCATTTACGAATTCACACCTTACTACGCCCTACTGTACTGACTGATCCTATGCATGTACATAGGGCTAGTACAAGTTAAAGACATTATTCAATGTGTATATGGGCCCCTGGATACAAATGAAACTGCGTGAACTCACGTAATAGTAACATGATTAATGAATAGGTTTTCAAGGGTTGTATCATTTTCAAATTTTTTTAGTTTGAATACAGCAGATTATGCCAGGAAAAAGCGTCGCTATAAATAGCTGTAGCGTGGTTTAAAGGAGGGTGAATTAATTGTGTGATCATTATGTAATAACAATGTACTGTAAAACGAAGATAAATTATTCCTGTGCTCTCATCAGCTTGGTTTGTGAATCAAACCAAGCTAGTAGGATTCACAATGAGGTCGCAAGTGAAAATGACCATTCATTCCCTCAAAAAGTTTATTTTAATTCCCAGTCAAAATTGTTCAGATTGAAAAAGAATGAAAGACTTTATTCATTTTGTTTTAGAAAATTTCTTTCGTTCTCTTGTAATTATGTTTACTCATAGTTAGTACAGTAGCCTATGACACGCGATGGAATATTTCATTCCAGTCATGTATTGTATGCAATTGACCCATACCACTTGTTATTTGCTTGGGGGTAGAAGCTCAAATGATTTCATTGGTTGCAGTGGAGCGAGCGAGTTTTCATGTTTTCTGTGGACCCGTTAGGTGATAGCCTATTGGTATGCATAAATTGATAATATTATCCTGCATTCTGCGCTGCATATCGTTTCACAAGTAGAAAGAAGAAACAGAATGTTCAAATACAGATGTGTTTTGCTGTTTTATACGATTCTGAGTGACCAAAAATATTGTTTATCATTGTTAAGTGTTTCAAATCAATGTTGAACTTATTTGCAGAGCTGAAGTATTGCTTTTGCTTGGGTGTGTGGCATAAGTTGTAAAAAGAAAATGTTTTCATAGCTCCTTGCTGTAACAAGGTCTGGTTTGGTTTAAGTATGGAATGCAATGTATTTCAGTTTAATTTTCGATCCTGATCTGTACAGAGATTGCAGGTAATAGACTTTTATTTATTTTCATTTTGATAAAGAAAATGTGAATTTGGTGGTAAGTGGGACACTACTTTTCAATAGCGGGCACTTTTTTTTTCTGCCTTATTATATTCCTGTAATTCACACAGTTTTATAGTGCATTGAAGAAGGCAAATACCATATAAGGCTGTAGGGCGGGACCCTTCGGTGGCTTACGTATAATAGAAAATGCCACCGCGATGCACAAATGGGGCCTATTTAAAGTAAAAGCATAGCAAGGGTGATTATTGAACTTAAAAAATAACAGAGGTATGCATGATTTATGAGGATTTTTTTGGTTGAGCTATTATATATTTTTTCAAATAGGAGCCATTGTTTCATTGTTATTGTTTGAAAGAAATGTTGAGTATCAAGTTGGTGGGATCTGAACTGTAAGACTTTCCCGTCGTAGTTTATATGCAAATCAGCTACAATTGTACTGTGTGATCACTGATCAAGTATTTGATGGCTAGAATCACACCGTAAGATGATGCATGTAGAGGCTTAATTTGTCTGTTTTACAAGCATGCGACAAATTTCTTTTCTTTTTTTATATGAAAGAAAATTGACAGCATAACTACGAGTAGGAAATCGTGAGCAGGTAAAAGGCATATAGATGGCCTGTCAAAACTTTTTTCACAACTTTTTTTCACGTGACTGTCTTGGGACCTAGACTGACAAAGGGGTAAAATCACCATTATTTGAGGGGCAAATGGGGTATATAAAATCACTTTACATGCAAAGAACATTAAAGTTTATTAATACATTTTTAATTCCATTGTCATTTTCAACAATATTTACAGAAAATACTTTGCTACAAACATCATCAGCAGCTTTCATATAACAGTGCAGTACACTGCAGTTATTGTTACTGTAATGCACTTTATGTTCAAAGCTTGTTTACTTTAGGGGTGAAAAACCTGTTAAACTGGTTTTGGAAACCGGCCGGTTTTATGCTTGAGCAAAACCGGTTAAATCAGTTTGGTTTTGGAAACTGACCGGTTTCATGTCGGGGCAAAACCATGCAAGCTTAGTGCAAATAGTAATAGTAAATTAATCTCTTTACATATTTAGTATAGTTTTCATTTTCTGTGCCTCAAGATTGCTGTAATGTTAAGAGCAGTAATGTATGTTGCATTGCTCTATTATCCAATCTTAAGTCAAAGAGGCTGGTCACCATCCTTATTCTTGAGGACAGTTGCTTCAGTCCCAATGTCAGGACCCTACATCCCCTCCTCTAGTTTTCTACATAATTACTTTGAAACATACACTTTTAATTCACATGAGAAAATGTTAAAACATTGTAAAAGTTCAGGAATGGTTTGATGGTGTGTTGAAGAATTGTGTTTAGAATATACTGTGAAAATTTATTTCCATCCAAGTGAGTTTAAACTTGTTACACATTTTGAGGAAAACAGAGAGTGTATTAGAAGATTCAAGAGTGATGTCACATGTTGATTTTCTTTAGAAATTGCTGATGTATTTGATTGAAAATTACTGTAAATCAACTTCAACTTGTTAACATTTCTTTTGATGTGGAGTCCCTGTTTTACTCATTTAAATGTGAGTATGTGATGTCATTTTGTACTAGTCTAATACCTGTCTTTTCTATGCAAATATTAAAGCCTAATATCAAAGAAACTTAACCACCCGCCGTCCTCGCGGTGCTGTTAGACCACACAACCAACCAATCATAAACTAAAGCTCGCTTGAAACTTGAGCTTCCCCTTTAACAGAAGAAGGTTTTGTAATGCTTCCTCCAGACCACCAAATTGTTTATATTATTATCCTGTGTAATGATTATGCCCACTCATTAAACTGGACCTTAAGAGGGGCAATTTGTTGTCACCCTGTAATTTGTTATGGTCCACTGTAAGTTTATACTTTATAAGGTAGAGATACTGTACTTTTAGACGACATGGGAGTTCAAAGTTAAAATATTATTTTTATAACTTTCTTGTTCTTGTTTAATCAATCCCACTCTAGTGTTCCGAAGGTAGTATTGGGATCTAACATATGAGTTAAATACCTTCCCGTATGTAGCACAATTGATCCTTTTGGAAAGAATAGGAAGCAGTTGAGGCAATATCCTTATTAAGGAAAGGATATGACCTGTTTGCAGGGATTATTAGTCCCTTTGATCTGAATCTTCTGATATTCTTTTCATTTGTTGGGTGATACTTGCTGCTGAAATCTCTCAGAAAGCTTCAACTTGTGTTGTGTCAAAGACTGTGAACCCTACAAAAGCACAGATGCAGTTTGCTGTTTATAGAGCAAGTGTGGAAATACACAGAACTGATTTGTATTTGCTGTTCTGGTATGATCTTGAACGATAGTTTACTCAATGGCCCATCAGTCTGTTTAGGAATCAGAATGTGGTGATATTACATTAGTCTTCGAAAGGTATTCATGTCAACTGATGTCAGGGACAATTTTGACCTTAAATAGAATCTATTACAAAATGTTGATGTATATTTTGGATTTCTGGTGAATGATCTGAAGATTTGAATTGGAAAACAGGTTTTACATATAGGTTCCAGTGTTAAAGGTATGTTTTGCATTCAATGCCTAGTACAGTGTTCATGTACAGTATTCATTTTTATGAATGCTAAGATTGTCAAGAAATTGTTGTTCAGTATACCTGGCATGGCATGCTGCTGGTAACTGCAGTTTCTTAAAAAATGTATTAGTGTTATTTGCAGGTAATGATAGGACATTAAGAAAAGATATTTGCAATGTGAAAATTACACAACATACATATTCTGTATTTTTTATAGACTTGAAAATGATTTTTTAAAATTTGGTCCAAAGTGAAAATGTGTAAAATATTGATTTAAACTAAAGTTTGATGAAACACCTTGTGTGGAACTGACAGACCAAATTATGTAATATGCAGTATATCAAACCAAAAATATCAACAACAAAAATATTCCCATAAATTTTAATTTTTCATAGATGAGAGAGAAAATGATAGAAACAAAGTGGTGAAAGAACTATGTTAATATCTTATTACGTTTAGAAGTTACAACATTTTATAAGGTATTTTTGAATTTGGACATAAGTGACTGATTGGCAACGTCTGTGATGTCATAAAGACAATTTCAACAAAATGTCTTTTGTATTTCTTTAAAAATGATTTGGATTTTTTGATGACGTCAGTGGTCCACACCATGTACAGTATTTGATTATAATTGATTTTGTACTTATTTGCTAATAACTCTACTTTTAACGTACAACTTAATGTTTGAATGCATACTTTGATTACATTTGAAAAAGTAAAAAAGAAATGCCAATTACTTTAAAGTATCAAAAGAGATTCTAAATGTGTGCATGATTTTAAATATTACAGTCTGTTGTTGTATATGACATATCAAAGACTTCATTTAAAGAGGCGCTATCGTCTCACAACAAATCGCAATAATGTCAATAAGTACATGTCATATATATACTCATGTCATTTACGTTTTACAAATGTTCACTCACTGATTTAATTAGAAGTTACAAAATTTTATGAATTGTTTTTGAATTTGGACAAAAGTGACCGATTGGCAACATCTGTGATGTTATAAAGACAATTTCAACAAAATGTCTTTTGCATTTCTTTAAAAATTATTTGGATTTTTTGATCATTGTAAATGTGATGTACACCAAGAAAAAAACTGAAAATGTTTTCTTGTAAATTATATATTCCACCCTATTTCTATAATGAACCAAAAATGCTGTTCGATGATGTAAAAAAAGTGTGATTAAATTGATAAGAAATACATAAGAACTGTGATGGAATTGCCTTGATGACATCACCAAGCTGAAGGACATACTACTGTACAACATGTTTTTAAGAACATTTTTCTACTCTGTAAATTGTTATAACTTCCAAAAGGAATAAGATATTAACAGTCTTTCCACCACTTTGTTTCTACAAATTTTCTGTATCATATATGAACAAATGAAAATCCATGGGAATATTCCTTTAAAGAATGAACTGACTATCTAGAAGTATTTTTAAATGGACATATGTAAAGTAACTGTTGCCAAGTTTTGGGAAAATTTTGCTTAAAAGAATTATATCATGTCAAGATGGTTGTTTCAGTTGCACTGATTAAAGTCCTACATCTATTACCAGATAGTGGCAGGTTTGCACATTAGTAGAAAATGTAGGTATTTTGATACTAAAAGTATAAATTACTGCAAATTTGGTCCCATTCAGATTAATATTGGTTATCAAAATTACCCCACGTAAATTACAACAAGGCTTATTTATTTTTTGAAGCTGCTAAATCCATCTGAGCCATTAGACTCATAACGCCAGTGCTTATCCCCCAGTATCATTGACCCCAGCGGATATGAGTACATGACTCCCCCTAGATGGAACGCCAGTCCATCGCAAATTAACTCCCCAGCAATGCTGGTAATCATTTTACAGCTGAGTGGACTGAAGCAAGTAAAGAGTCTTGCTCCAGGAATCGAACCTGGTGCCTTTCGAATATGAGCATGACTCCTTAGCCACTAAGTCACTGCACCCCTTTATTTATGTATGAATACAAGAATTAAAAGTTAATTCCAAATTAATAGAAATTTGATCCCATGGCAATTAGAGAAAACTTTGGTTATCAAAATTATCCCACATCAATTATAACAAGTTCAGCAAGGCTTATTTATTTATTATTGCAGGAAAATGACTAGATGAACAATACAAATCATGAATAAGAATGAATCATTATTTTTAAAGTATCAAAATTGGTGATTGAAATGAATTTGCAATGGATGAAGTTACAGCCATTATGCCAATAGATCATACAGTGCATAGAGCTTCCCACTTCCAGGCTGTATTGTGTACTTGAACTGTAGATCAATATTGACTTTATAACACTGTACAGTAGGTATTTATAAAGACATACTGTACAGTAACACACTGTTACTCATTAAATGTGTGATAATTTGCAAGTCATATACAAGCAAGGAGATTGGGTTGTTAAGTATTGTAATATCAGTATGACATGATCTAAAGCAGATTTATGAGTTTTGAAAACAGGATACTATTTTGTAGATGTGTACATATAGTCCCCATATTGTCAGCAGAACACACCAATACAGAAAGCAATAGAAAGGTAAATCTATAGTGACTTTATAGTTTATGTGAAAATTGAATTCATTGTAGTTTAAGAATTGTATTTCTGTAAGTCAATGTTTCCAAAATTTAGAGAAACTGAATTGAGAGAGTTAAGATCATTCTGATGTGTGGACTTTCTTAAGATCTTTTTTAAACATTTAAGATTTGTGAAAGAGCGTGGAATTCTGAGTAAAACTGTCTTTATTATTTGTTAAAGCTTTTTTAATTTTCAAGTTATGACTAAACAAAGTTTCAAGATTTGTTAATATGTGTGGAATTTGGGATATAGTAAGAAGAACACATCTCAAAATCTTGATGTACTGTAATTCTTCAAATTCTGTTCTTCAAATTCAGCCATTTGTGAATATTAGAATGTCTGTTCTAGATACATAATGATTTGGGGTATGACCAAGTTCTAAAAACATTTTCCCAAAGTCTTATGCTATATTTCAAACAACATTGACAGAGGAATAAAAAACAGGTTTTACAAAAGGTGATAAAGGATCCCTTTCCCCATTGATGTCACACATTATTGTGCAATAACAGCTCAAAATTAAAAATGCTGTAAATTGGTCAATTTTGAACCAATTTTGATGTAATTTTATGCTGTTTTAATGGTTTAAATCATGTTTTAAACCAATTAAAAGCCCATGTTGCCTCTAGCTGTACATAGTCCTTTAAGGAAATGAAGCCCAATTTGTATAGCAGGATCTGTCCTTTACCTTTGTGCACCTATTTGAATAGAAAATTAAACCTTCTCGCAATGTACTGTGTACCTTAGCGACTCAGTGTTGAAACATAAACAATAGCAGTGTATTGTAGGTTATATCCCCTAAGTTTTCATCCCAAACATGAATCATGAGTCAACTCCAGACGTCTGTTTAATATTTAATCATTTAATTTGCATATGAATAAAGTCTGCATTAGAAATTTGGTGTTGCAATTGAGAATTAATGGAGTTGTGTTAATGTTTTTGCAAGTAGAAAGAGTTATTGTTGATGAGGTTTGGTGGTTCTGTTTTCTTGAAAGAAAACAAACAGATAATTGAGCTAATTTAGGGTGAAAATATTACAAAAGTACAAAACAGATTTGGAGTGAAAAATGCATGCAGTGGTCAAGCATGTTTGTCTTATATGACAGTAACAAAATGGGAAGGAAAGAATTTAAAAGTCTTCTGTAAAGGAGATATTTAAGTTAAAGTTCCATCAGATTTGTGTAGAAACGACTGAAATAAAACCAAAAGTGACATCATACTCTACCTGAAAAATGTTTTGCCATGTATTTCCAATATTTGTATTTACTGTAAGGTTTTGTGGCTCGCAACCATGGGATGCACACTGGTAAGGTTTTGTGGCTCGCAACCATGGGATGCACACTGGTTAGGTTTTGTGGCTCGCAACCATGGGATGCACACTGGTAAGCAACCATGGGATGCACACTGGTAAGGTTTTGCGTATCGCAACCATGGGATGCACACTGAAATGTTTCTTGAAGTACAAAATTTGTATAATTACTGTAAAAATGCAGTTATGCCTTCTGCAGTGTATGCCATACTGTACATAAATTGCACATTGATTTAGATTCCTTAGAACTTGATCAGTCAAAATGCGCATCAAACATACCTTTAGTTTTGAGAAAATGAGAAGATTGGATGCTCTTCTGTTCTGTGTATTTATAGATTAACCGTCACTAGACTGCTTTACAGATTAATATACTTTAGATTACATCAGGTTTTGGATCATTTATTTACCTTATTCGACGTAATAAGCGCCCCTGCTCTACTAATAAGGCCCCCCTGCTCTAAAAGCGCCCCCTGCTCAATAAGCGCCCCATGCTCTTATAAGCGCTCCATGCTCTAATAAGCGCTCCATGCTCTAATAAGCGCCCCTGCTCTAATAAGTGCACCTGCTCTAATAAGCGCCCCCTGCTCTAATAAGCGCCCCCTGCTCCAATAAGCGCCCCTACTCTAAAAAGCGCCCCATGCTCTAATAAGCGCTCCATGCTCTAATAAGCGCCCCATGCTTTAATAAGCGCTCCATGCTCTAATAAGCGCTCCATGCTCTAATAAGCGCCCCCTGCTCTAATATGCACCCCTACTCTAAAAAGCGCCCCATGCTCTAATAAGCGCTCCATGCTCTAATAAGCGCCCCTGCTCTAATAAGTGCCCCTGCTCTGATAAGCGCCCCTGCTCTAATAAGCGCCCCTGCTCTAATAAGCGTCCCTGCTCTAATAAGCGCTCCATGCTCTAATAAGCGCTCCATGCTCTAATAAGCGCCCCTGCTCTAATAAGCGCCCCTGCTCTAATAAGCGCCCCTGCTCTAATAAGCGCCCCCTGCTCTAATTAAGCGCCCCCTGCTCTAATAAGCGCCCCTGCTCTAATACGGGCCCCTACTCTAATAAACGCCCACCCAACATTTTCTGTCTGATAAGATTAATTTACTTGATTAATTTGAAGACTTAAAATACTCAAAAGTTTGTTTCATTCTTTGCATATTTTACATCGGACGTTCACAATGTTTTTGTGGTGGTTATTGTGGGGCTAGTATAGAACCAGTTCACATGTACATGTACAATGCATTTAGAAAAGCACACTGTATGCGTGCATGGGCGCTTGTTATGAAAAATCTTTGATCCTAAAAAGTGGTGCAATTCTATTTTTGTATTGGAGCTTATAACGTGTGGAGTCTGGTTCTATGAACTTTGATCCCTAAAATCAGCTTTGCTGTAGTACTGTACTGTATGCTAAGATTACTAATTATGTTAATAAATCAAGTCTTTCTCTCAACCACATATACCTATTCACTGCTGTAATAGCTTGTTATATAACTATTCACTGCTGTAATAGCTTGTTATATAACTATTCACTGCTGTAATAGCTTGTTATATAACTATTCACTGCTGTAATAGCTTGTTATATAACTATTCACTGCTGTAATAGCTTGTTATATAACTATTCACTGCTGTAATAGCTTGTTATATAACTATTACTGCTGTAATAGCTTGTTATATAACTATTCACTGCTGTAATAGCTTGTTATATAACTATTCACTGTTGTAAGAGCTTGTTATATAACTATTCACTGCTGTAATAGCTTGTTATATAACTATTCACTGCTTAATAGCTTGTTATATAACTATTCACTGCTGTAATAGCTAATTATATAACTATTCACTGCTGTAATAGCTTGTTATATAAGTATTCATTGCTGTAATAGCTTGTTATATAATTATTCACTGCTGTAATAGCTTGTTATATAACTATTCACTGCTGTAATAGCTTGTTATATAAATATTCACCGCTGTAATAGCTAATTATATCACTATGCACTGCTGTAATAGCTTGCTATATAACTATTTACTGCTATAATAGCTTGTTATATAACTATTCACTGCTGTAATAGCTTGTTATATAAATATTCACTGCTGTAATAGCTAATTATATAACTATGCACTGCTGTAATAGCTTGTTATATAACTATTTACTGCTATAATAGCTTGTTATATAACTATTCACTGCTGTAATAGCTTGTTATATAACTATTTACTGCTGTAATAGCTTGTTATATAACTATTCACTGCTGTAATAGCTTGTTATATAACTATTCACTGCTGTAATAGCTTGTTATATAAATATTCACCGCTGTAATAGCTAATTATATCACTATGCACTGCTGTAATAGCTTGCTATATAACTATTTACTGCTATAATAGCTTGTTATATAACTATTCACTGCTGTAATAGCTTGTTATATAAATATTCACTGCTGTAATAGCTAATTATATCATATGCACTGCTGTAATAGCTTGTTATATAACTATTTACTGCTATAATAGCTTGTTATATAACTATTCACTGCTGTAATAGCTTGTTATATAACTATTTACTGCTGTAATAGCTTGTTATATAACTATTACTGCTGTAATAGCTTGTTTAAAAGACTGAACTCAAAATAAGACAAATGATCCCATTACAAGAAGAAGAACAATAGAAAGGTTTCAAGATCAGATTGAAAAAAGATTTCTAAACCAATAATCTAGGATGATGTAAGAAAAAGAATCCAAATCTATTTGAAAACTTGATATTTTGGTCCCAACTTTAAACTGAATAGGCATGGAAGTTAAGAGAAGGTTGAGAATAGATTTTATCATAGACCAAAGGTTGCCCTTTGTTTTTAGCATTGCCCTGATAAGAAATGAATTTAGAGGTCATTAACCACCTGATAAGAAATGAATTTAGAGGTCATTAACCACCTGATAAGAATTGAATTTAGAGGTCATTAACCACCTGGATATTCTCATTTGACACAAATAGTTTGGCGCATATTGCCAAGGATGTTAGGTGTTGTGAAATTTGTATCTGCAGGTCATTGCTACCAGTAATTCATACAGGTTAAAGTAAAATAAAGGTGATTTTAATCCATTATTTTAAACTTGATATATGAGAAACAAACTTGCATTAAAAGCTGCATCAGAAGGCTTGTTCAGTTCTGAAGTTATTAATAAAATGTTTACCAGGTTGCCATGTCAACAAATTTTCTCTTAGAATTAAATTTAAAATGACATCATTGGTCCACACCATTCATAAGTCTGATGTACAGTATTTGATTATAATTGATTTTGTAGTTATTTGCTAATAACTCTATTTTAACATACAACTTAATATTTTAATGCATACTTTAATTACTTTTGAATAAATAAGAAAGAAATGCCCATTACTTTAAAGTATCAAAATAGATTTTAAATGTGTGCATGATTTTAAATATTACAGTCTGTTGTTGTATATGACACATCAAAGACTTCATTTAAAGAGGCGCTATTGTCTCACAACAAATCGCAATGATGTCCAGACCCCTAGCTTGATTTAAAAAGGGGCAGGGAGCTAGACATGTTGAGGGGCACATTAATGCGCGCGCGTAGCGCTGCGTCTTTTTGGCATGGAGTCCAGGGGCTCAATCCCATGGTGAAGAAGCTCTGGGATTTTAGCTATAATCATACCTCAGAATGAAACTATTCTGATTGATTAGGACCATTCATGAGCCAAACAAGACAATTGCTTACTATGCTATCATTCTGTGTTCTGTATCCATGTAAGATATTTCATTTATGAGGTTAATTAAGATTATTACGTAAAAAAAGAAGAACAAAATCTCATTAGGGGCAGGGTGGACCCCAGGGGCAGAGTGGACCCCAGGGGGCAGGGAGGACCCCATGGGGGAAGGGTGGACCCCAGGGGGGCAGGGTGGACCCCAAGGGGGCAGGGCGGGCCGCCCCTGTAAAACAGCAAAGCTAGGGGTCTGATGTCAGTAAAGTACATGTCATGTATTTACTTCATCAACGTTTTACAATTGTTCACTCACTGTTAGAAACGAACGTACAGTGTGTGTGTACGAAGACTAGGTATACGTTCACGTTGTAGTTGGGTATGTATGTGTGGTAACATGACACGGTTGAGTTGAACAGAGCTGAAAAAATTAATTGTTAGTTAAATAATGGGGCTATGAAGTGAACTTATCCCAGTTAAAAGTCGACAGTTTTAATTCATATGAGTGGAAAAGACGAAAAAATAAAAATGGCCTTGATGAGATTGGAGCTCATTATGTTTGGCACAAAAGCGAGCCTTCGGAAGTTTAGCCCATTGCTTTACCCATTTGGCTACACGAATACTTATTTTCACAGGTGCTGTATTTATTAATAAAGTGCGAAATATGATTGAAAGAAGCGCGAATAGCAATTGGTTGAAATTTCATCCAATCTAAAAATTTATCATGCAGATATCCTATAAAATATTGTAACTGAATATCCTATACAGATATCCTATGCAGATATCCTATGCAGATATCCTATGCAGATATCCTATACAGATATCCTATACAGATATCCTATACAGATATCCTCTGCAGATATCCTATGCAAATATCGCACTTTAAAACAAATGGGCGGGCTCCTGTTTAAACTTGAAATGTTGATATCTCGGAAATTGAACAAGTCTGTTTTGAAAATTTTTAGAAGCAGTTCGATTGTTTGGTTTCTGCAAGTTCAAACATGGAAAAGTGTTATTTTTTTCAAAACAATTATAATTTGTTTAAGTTTGTTTCTAAGTGGCAAGTGTTGCTTTGCAGGGCTTATTCCAGCTTCATCTATAATTCTACAAGGTGTGGTTTCACTAGTAGCTATTATAGCTACAGTATATGGACAGGTAGCTACAAAATGAGCCTAAATGATTAAACTATACACTAATAACCTTACAAAGAGCAATAATTCACATACAAATCGGATACCAATTGCAGTTTGACAGCATTTAAAACTTCCATACCTAATTCACGCCTACAAAACAAGTTATGATTAATTCAAGATAAAGGAGACGGTATGTTTTTGTAAATCATTTTAAAGATATAGTCGGAATGTTGTTCCTCAAACCTTACATTTGAATGAAATTGATTTTAGTCGTGTAGCTGTAAAATGAGGGTGAATAGTTAAACTATATACTAAAAACCTTACAAAGAGCAATAATTTACATAAAAATTGGATACAAATTGCAGATTTGACAGCATTTTAAAACTTCTATGCCTAATTCACGCCTACAAAACTGATTAATTTTAGATAACGGTGACAGAAAGCTTTGTAAATTTTTTCATAGACCTAGTCAGACTTTTTCCTCAAACCTTCCATTTGAATAAAACCGATTTAATCGTGTCATCAGGTATACCAAATGCGCAAAATCTTTATATGCAATGACGTCATTTTGGGAACCACTGTATGTAAAGAATACATCGATGCCACCTATGACGTGTGGCCACCATTGAAATTTTACAAGTAGTGTAGACAGCATCTCTGTTTGTTCTTCTAAAATATTACATTTTCCAAGCAAATATTAAACAAAATGCCGCAGCGTTGTGTAGTTGGAGGATGCAGTAATATAAATTCTCAAACTAAAAGTAGTTTATCAATGGCAAAGAGCAACAAAACGAGACAATTCTGGATGTGTTCTGTGCACTTGTCATGAAGCAAGTTTTCGGGCCTTACCGGGTGCAGTGTCATATTCAGCTGATGCCAGATTCTTACCCCTGTTTTGTATGATTTAAACAGTAGCTTAACCGCATGGTCTCCGACATGAAAATTAACTCTTCTGCGAGTAATACAAATTCAACTAAAAGAAACAGAGAAAGAAAAAAAAACTTGGTGAGATTCGAACTCATAACCTCTTGCTCAAAAGACAAAGCCGTAACTGACTGGGCTACTTAATAAGTTGAAAACTCGTTTGATTTGTTTTATATATAGTGTGGAATATGATCAAAGGAAGAAAAATTGTTAGAATAGAATTGAAATGTAATTATTGTGTCCATATGCCAAACCTGTCCCTTTTAGCATATCAAAACTAAACAATAAACTAACAAAATTTTCAAAATTTCTTCAAAAACTTCCAATTCAAGAGTAAAAATGCAAATGAAACTGTGTAAATGAACTATTCAGTTCACCTAGCCCTGTTGACTAAATGTCAAGTGACTGAGACTTGAACATTGATAAATAAAGCATTATATTGCCATTAGACGTAAAAAAACAACAAAAAAAACAAAAACAATTATGTTTAACAAAATATAACTTGCGAAACAGTAAGAATTTCATGCCGATTACGCAGGCTTTGTACTATAGGACCTCGTAAGGGTTGTAAGCCAGATCCTTCTTTTTTGTCTGCAAGCGGTTTAAATTCAAAAGGAACGACATCCTTTTACTATGAGAATGTTCTTCATTTATTTCCAAATCATTTTTATCAATTTGACCCTCGTTGTCGTGGTGCCGTTAAGACCTCATCAAACAAACAAACAAACAAACATTTTTATCATAGCTTGAACTTAAAAATGACAAATTAAGATCTGAGCAGCCCTAAAAACTTTTGCAATCGGATGCTATTTGTACGTGGTTGGTATGTGTGTGATGCATTGTTCACGATCAGTAGTCCCTGAAATGACGTAGCAAACTGTTATGACGTCACAAATCCCTTTCAACTTTTTTTCAGAGCAAGCAATAAATGATCAATTTTTAAGTCCTTTTTATTCATGAAAATGGACTTAGAACCCAGATTTCTTGACGGATTATTGAATTTAGGGATACGAAAAACCTATATCAGGTTATATCTCAATTTTTTTGGAAGGCATGGCAGGACTACTTAAAAAATTCACTGCTTGTGGTTCAAAAAATAATCCCCATTTTGATGCATTTATCCAAGGTTTCAGTGGAGATAATCCCAAGTCGTACCCTACAACCCCATCAACAATATAAAAAAGTTCAATCATTATTTACAGGTTGGTACAGGATGGTTTCAAGTCATATCCATGTTGCCCAAACATGCACCTTCAAAAACAATGAGATAGGATGGTTATTGATCTTTACTAAACACTGTTAGCTGGGACCTGGTACTGACAGGCAAAGTTCAAGGGCAAAGCGAATCAATGATAGACACACAGTGGAATAATAACATTGGATGGTAACTAAGAGGGTATTTGTCAACAGCCTTTCAGACACTACTATTAAGCAAAAAACAGAGGATGTCATTAAGTATTAACTATATGATGCATATATAAGTTGCACTGTAGAAGAGATTTGTTTAGAATGATTTTTTTAGCCTTTCTAGTATATTTTCTTATTTATTAAGTGTTGAGCCTTTCTTGTGTAGTAATTATTCAGCCTTTTTTGTGTAGTAATTATTCAGCCTTTCTTGTGTAGTAATTATTCAGCCTTTCTTGTGTAGTAATTATTCAGCCTTTCTTGTGTAGTAATTATTCAGCCTTTCTTGTGTAGTAATTATTCAGCCTTTCTTGTGTAGTAATTATTCAGCCTTTCTTGTGTAGTAATTTATGTAGTAATTATTCAGCCTTTCTTGTGTAGTAATTATTCAGCCTTTCTTGTGTATTATTTTTGAGCCTTGTGTATTAATTTTTGAGCCTTGTGTATTAACTTTTGAGCCTTGTGTATTAATTTTTGAGACGTTCTTATGTATTAATTTTTGAGCCGTTCTTATGTATTAATTTTTGAGCCGTTCTTTTGTATTAATTTTTGAGCCGTTCTTATGTATTAATTTTTGAGCCTTGTGTATATTTCTTTAGCCTTGTGTATTATTTTTTGATTAGACAGTGAACATGTGGGGTTTGAGCGGTTTGGGAAAGTCTAGAGGAACGTGTGAATAAATTTCTATTAACCAAACATCAAATGTGTGAACATTCCACAGCTGTTGGATATTCATGCCTAAATGTAATGCATAAATATTAATGATGTCATAGAAAGAACTGTTCAGTTTGATATAAGATTTACTCCATTTCATTCCTTCTGGTACATTGCCTACAAGATGGCTTTATCCAAATCTATTCCTTCTGGTACATTGCCTACAAGATGGCTCTATCCAAATCTATTCCTTCTGGTACATTGCCTACAAGATGGCTCTATCCAAATCTATTCATTCTGGTACAACATTGCCTACAAGATGGCTCTATCCAAATCTATTCATTCTGGTACATTGCCTACAAGATGGCTCTATCCAAATCTATTCCTTCTGGTACATTGCCTACAAGATGGCTCATCCAAATCTATTCATTCTGGTACAACATTGCCTACAAGATGGCTCTATCCAAATCTATTCATTCTGGTACATTGCCTACAAGATGGCTCTATCCAAATCTATTCATTCTGGTGCACTGCCTACAAGATGGCTCTATCCAAATCTATTCATTCTGGTACATTGCCTACAAGATGGCTCTATCCAAATCTATTCCTTCTGGTACATTGCCTACAAGATGGCTCTATCCAAATCTATTCATTCTGGTACATTGCCTACAAGATGGCTCTATCCAAATCTATTCATTCTGGTACATTGCCTACAAGATGGCTCTATCCAAATCTATTCATTCTGGTACATTGCCTACAAGATGGCTCTATCCAAATCTATTCCTTCTGGTACATTGCCTACAAGATGGCTCTATCCAAATCTATTCCTTCTGGTACATTGCCTACAAGATGGCTCTATCCAAATCTATTCATTCTGGTACATTGCCTACAAGATGGCTCTATCCAAATCTATTCATTCTGGTGCACTGCCTACAAGATGGCTCTATCCAAATCTATTCATTCTGGTACATTGCCTACAAGATGGTTCTATCCAAATCTATTCCTTCTGGTACATTGCCTACAAGATGGCTCTATCCAAATCTATTCATTCTGGTACATTGCCTACAAGATGGCTCTATCCAAATCTATTCATTCTGGTGCACTGCCTACAAGATGGCTCTATCCAAATCTATTCATTCTGGTACATTGCCACAAGATGGCTCTATCCAAATCTATTCATTCTGGTGCACTGCCTACAAGATGGCTCTATCCAAATCTATTCATTCTGGTACATTGTCTACAAGATGGCTCTATCCAAATCTATTCATTCTGGTACATTGCCACAAGATGGCTCCATCCAAATCTATTCCTTCTGGTACATTGCCTACAAGATGGCTCTATCCAAATCTATTCCTTCTGGTACATTGCCTACAAGATGGCTCTATCCAAATCTATTCATTCTGGTACATTGCCTACAAGATGGCTCTATCCAAATCTATTCATTCTGGTACAACATTGCCTACAAGATGGCTCTATCCAAATCTATTCATTCTGGTGCACTGCCTACAAGATGGCTCTATCCAAATCTATTCATTCTGGTACATTGCCTACAAGATGGCTCTATCCAAATCTATTCATTCTGGTGCACTGCCTACAAGATGGCTCTATCCAAATCTATTCATTCTGGTACATTGTCTACAAGATGGCTCTATCCAAATCTATTCATTCTGGTACATTGCCTACAAGATGGCTCTATCCAAATCTATTCCTTCTGGTACATTGCCTACAAGATGGCTCTATCCAAATCTATTCCTTCTGGTACATTGCCTACAAGATGGCTCTATCCAAATCTATTCATTCTGGTACATTGCCTACAAAATGGCTCTATCCAAATCTATTCATTCTGGTACACTGCCTACAAGATGGCTCTATCCAAATCTATTCATTCTGGTACATTGCCTACAAGATGGTTCTATCCAAATCTATTCATTCTGGTACACTGCCTACAAGATGGCTCCATCCAAATCTATTCATTCTGGTACACTGCCTACAAGATGGCTCTATCCAAATCTATTCATTCTGGTGCACTGCCTACAAGATGGCTCTATCCAAATCTATTCCTTCTGGTACATTGCCTACAAGATGGCTCTATCCAAATCTATTCATTCTGGTGCACTGCCTACAAGATGGCTCTATCCAAATCTATTCATTCTGGTGCACTGCCTACAAGATGGCTCTATCCAAATCTATTCCTTCTGGTACATTGCCTACAAGATGGCTCTATCCAAATCTATTCCTTCTGGTACACTGCCTACAAGATGGCTCTATCCAAATCTATTCATTCTGGTGCACTGCCTACAAGATGGCTCTATCCAAATCTATTCATTCTGGTGCACTGCCTACAAGATGGCTCTATCCAAATCTATTCCTTCTGGTACATTGCCTACAAGATGGCTCTATCCAAATCTATTCATTCTGGTGCACTGCCTACAAGATGGCTCTATCCAAATCTATTCATTCTGGTGCACTGCCTACAAGATGGCTATCCAAATCTATTCCTTCTGGTACATTGCCTACAAGATGGCTCTATCCAAATCTATTCATTCTGGTACACTGCCTACAAGATGGCTCTATCCAAATCTATTCATTCTGGTACATTGCCTACAAGATGGCTCTATCCAAATCTATTCATTCTGGTGCACTGCCTACAAGATGGCTCTATCCAAATCTATTCATTCTGGTGCACTGCCTACAAGATGGCTCTATCCAAATCTATTCCTTCTGGTACATTGCCTACAAGATGGCTCTATCCAATTCTATTCATTCTGGTGCACTGCCTACAAGATGGCTCTATCCAAATCTATTCATTCTGGTGCACTGCCTACAAGATGGCTCTATCCAAATCTATTCAAAACTTCACAGTGCTCGGAACTAATAAAAGATGGCTACTATACTGTACATCTTGGGAAATGCTAATTATAGAGTTAGTGGATAAGTTGATTTTTTAGAATACCTAACAGACAAGTTTTCTTGTGGGCTCTATTTCAGCCTATTTGGGCAAACAGCAATATTCTGGGAATTCTTTTTAAAGGATTAGTTCAGGGGTCACGGAAGTCTATCTAATAAGAAAAAGGACTTAAAGAAAAAAAAAAATCAAAAATCTTATTCCGTTAAGGAGATATTGAAGTTTAAAATTTAGTATCATTTGTGTAGAAACGATTTCTAAAATCAGACTAGTTGTGATGTCATAGCCTCAGATTCCTCAAAGTCTTTATATATTCTATCATATTTTGTCCTGCGATTCTGTGGCTTAAAACCATGGATATGTCAAAAAAGTAGTTAACCTGAACCTGAAGGGTATTATAATATACCACCTAAAGAAAGTTTAAAGAAAATTAATTTAAATAGTGAAAAAATCTAAGAAACTTCCTTAAGACTTTGAGGAATCTGAGGCTGTGACATCACAACTACTGTAGTCTGATTTCAGTTGTTTCTACAGAAATGATACTTAACTTTAAACTTAGATATCTCCTTAACGAAATGCAAATTTTGAATGCTTTCTTCACCATTTTGTTTCTTTTGAAGTCCTCTTTCAAAAAAGATGGACATGCTTGACCACTGAACTAATCCTTAAAAGATTTTTGCTGAATGCATAGAAAGGTCTATCGAGATATGGTTTCTTGGAAATTATACAAGAAACGGGAGAACTCATTTCCTAGCCATGCATGTATATCCTTTGCACCTTGAAGGATGACTGAAGTGGTCAAGCATGCTTAACTTGCCAGATAAAGAAACTAAATAGAGCAAAATGGTCAAGAAAGTATTCATGAATGTTGCTCCCTTACAGGGAAATCAACAGGGTGGCAAAATACAGCAAAATGGTCAAGAAAGTGTTCATGAATGTTGCTCCGTTACAGGGAAATCAACAGGGTGGCAAAATACAGCAAAATGGTCAAGAAAGTGTTCATGAATGTTGCTCCCTTACAGGGAAATCAACAGGGTGGCAAAATACAGCAAAATGGTCAAGAAAGTGTTCATGAATGTTGTACAGGGAAATCAACAGGGCAAAATACAAACCTGGTGTGTGGGAAATTGGCAATTTCAGAGAAAACAATTACATTATAATCAAAGAGGCTCATTACAAATAAATAAGGAAAAAATAACCATCCCTTTCCAGCAAATCACAATTATATGGGGTTCCTTATTTAACAAACAACCTTGTCTTCCTTTCTTCAGGGCTCTTGTGAAAGGCATTTTATACTGGCTTTATACACACAAGAGTAGGACCACAATGTACAGTTATCTCTGTGTTCTATTGGAAAGAAATTTTGATGCAGCCAAAGAAATGGGTGACAACAAATTTTCAAAAGCTTTTTGGGAGAATTGAGGGGGAGGGTGGGGGAAGGTAAAATTAAATCCAAAATATACTGTAATAATATCTGCTGTGATCAATAACGGAACCTAATGATATAGTACTTTTATACTGCACATGTAGGTCTACAAGTCTGTAATTGAAATCTTTGGCCGCAATAACAAGGCACCATTTGTACTTGGCACTGCACCGTGCATTATTGTGAAAATGAATATGTGATTTACTGTTAGCAGAAAGTTGTGAGTTCAAAAGTGTAATGTTTTGTCTATTTCTGGGTGTTACCAGTACTTTTGAAAACACTAAAGATTTGTTCAAATATTCACGGAAAGGACTAAAGCTTTTTGTAATTGGTAAAACTACATACTGTTTACTTAAAGGTCTCACAGTTTAAGTAATCTAATATATTAAAGTTGGTTGTTGGCTGTGGGATGAACTTTTGATGCAATTTTGTTGCAATTTTAGTGATTAACATGATTCTGCTTATCTATAAATAAGTAAAACAGATGTTTCTTTGCTTTGCAGGATCCTTTATGATGAGTTTAATGTGCTTGATTATCAGGGTAGAAAGTACAAATATGTCGCAACTTGAAAAGGCTTTTGTGGATCTTAAAAATAGAAGTCTGGGAAAGCATCAGAACAGGCAGTCTGTAAAAAGATTATTTTGTTAGGCTCAATTTATGGGGAGGCTTTGGTTCCCCTCCCCTCCCCTAATAAGCCTGGGTATTGTTATTGTTTTTACGACCGGATTACCAGGAGTTGTTGTTTGGCTTACTTAATCACAAAATCAGCATGGTTGTCATAAATTAACGCGTAATAGCCTGCTCTTGCCCAAACTCGTAATATTCTCACGCCGTAGATCTGTCATCCCCAGTTATGAAGTCACACGTGGTCGCGTATAGCCTCTAACATGAGTACTTACGACAACAAACAATTATTCTCGGTTTTTGGGGAAAACTTCAAACACTTGAATATTTATTGCTATAAGCAACAGCCCCATTAGTGCTGATTTGGGTTAAAATACGCAAATCATTCAAAAAGCTTATTCCATACTAAATTATACTGTGCAGCAATTAGACCGCATCACTGCTCTAAACGCATTTTTGGCAGTGACCCAGATTTTCCTCGCAGCAGTAGCTTACATTAAAGGGGAATTACGTAATCCCGATGATTATCATTACATGGATAGGATGAATGTTAAGTTTTATATTTCAAGTGTTTCCTTAAGTTTGAACAAACAGAAAACGGGAAGAACCAATTTAATTTCATATTAAAGTAGCCATGCTAGTTACGCTAAACTTACATTATGCTCATATCAAGGTTTTTATTTAGGTCCTATCATCAATGATGACTTGAAATCGACAGAGGCGGCGGAGCTGGAAGGGGGATGTGCGGGCTTCAGCCTAATAATTTTAGGGTGAACGTATCACATGTCACCTTATCTCATTTAATCCCCCCCAATATTTTGAACGCCTCCGCCACCTCTGATAAGACAATTGAATTTCTGAGATGGCATGGGGTGGATGAGATGCAGAAAAGCATTTTCATACAATGAATCGTTGACACTTCAGGGTCAGAATTCATCTTCAACGTGGAAAGGAGCTTGCTTGGCTTATCCAAACTTGGGGTCACAAGATACGAATTGAAACTCAAACAAATCCCCCTCCCCACCCCCATTGTGTACTATTTTTTTATTCTATAGGCCTATACTTAAAAATTTTGTTAGGCTCAATTTATGGGGAGGCTTTGGGTTCCCTCCCTCCCCCCCTATCAACATAATCAAGAAACAAACTGGGACTGACCATGTAAATATGATGAGGAGCTCAATATTTAAAAATGAAGAATAGAATATTATTTAGAAATCAGATTATTGGAAAAACAATAAATTACAGAAGAAAATGGAAAGCTATTCATGACATCAGAATTTTGCATTTAAAAAAAAAAAAAGAAATTCTACAGTATAGGCCAGAGAATTGCAAATATGATAAAATCATCAATTTGAAAGGTATGTATGGACAGGCAGAGACAATAATAGTTAAATTGATATAAAAGCCCCTAAAAAACATGAAGAAAGCAAATTGAATCAAAATCGGTTAAAAACTAGTCATTTTACAGCTTCTTGTGGAAATATGCAAATGTTTGTGTTACCTTTAAAGAAAAACTAGGTTGCCAAAAGCTTGCGGCAAGCTTGCAGCAAGCTAACATTTGTAGCTTGCTCAAGCTTGCTGCAATCTAGTATTTGGGACAAATGCAAGCTTGCTAGCTTGTGCAAGTTAGCAAAAACCTTGCAAGTTTGCCGCAAGGGCGCAGGAAGGTTGCAGCAAGGTTGCAGCAAGCTTGCACAAGCTAAAAATTGTTGGCTTGCTGCAAGCTAGTTTTTTCTGTAAGGGTACTCTTGTGATATATGAATGGGACATTGCTTTTGTTTTCTTATGTAAATCTAATGTTTTTTAACCTCGCATGTTTTTGATAAATTGAAAATATTTCACATTTTTGATAACTTGAGAACAACACATGCTATTTCCAAAACTCGAAGACCGATAAACTCATAATTTAATGCACTTCTTGGTCAGTGGAATAACAGAAAGCTTCTGTACCTGGCCATATATAGCTTGTACCTTTAACTGATTATGAATGGACTTTTTCATAATTTTGAAATATAATTTTGAACCTTCTTGTAGCTGTTGCCAGGTGCCTCATCTAGCCCTTAAAAGTTTGATAACTTTTGATTTTGAATACAGCTGGACTGTCAGTTGTAAGGTCACTTTCTGGAAGATCAGGAAGTTAGTTATGTGTTTGATAGAGGTATCCAAGGTTAAGGTAAAGGTTTCAAGTCAAGGAAAATATATTTAGGGAGCAATGAAATGATTACCCCTGGTACAGTCAAACTTGGGACCTCTCAAGAACAAAGGAAATCAATGGAGACTTAAAAGATCTGGACAAGAAGTAATTTATTATTTGCTGTAGGTGTTGTTTTGACCGAAGGAAGACATCTGTCAAAAGGAAGACATCTGTCAAGTCTCGGAAAGGCTGGACATAGTACTGGTCAGTCTTTCAGGAAATGAAGAGTGAAATTTAGCAGACAGTCTTTCATATGTTTAAAAGAAATAATACTCAAGCGTGCATCCGGATTAAAATCGTAATCGTTGTTGTAATTTTGAGTTGAAGGAAGCATGATTAGAGATGTACTGTACAGTAGTAGTGCAGTGTCTTAACGCGAAACTTCCTTTCAAGAAAATTATGACATTATTCACTTTGTTGTTATAAAAAGTTTATATCGATACCAAAATCTCAACAAAGCTCTAGGAAAGTTTGATATACTTGCATATACCACTTGCGTAGTATCGAGAGAAATGTAAGTACATACGTTTATTACTTAAATGACTTACATTTATTACTTTAAGGAAGTAAAAAAACATGACAAGGCAAGGAGGATATAATATTTCCTGCATCGGTGCTTGAAATTATTGTTCTTTGGTGAGTTGTATTAGTGTTAAAGGTGCGCTCAAATGAAAGTTAGGGAGTCATATTAAATAGCATGTTTGGACCCTAGGCGACATCATTGTAAGTCTGATAAGTTTACATATTCGAATTAAAGTATCCATTATTTATGTCTTGTGTTTTGTGGGAGGGGGGTATAGAAATAAAATTTGTCTACCGAAAGTAAGGGTTAAGTCACACAAATTTATGCTAAGGTACCAACAATTATTCATAATAAAATATATGGGGGTGGGGTGGGGGGGGGGGGATGTATAAAAATAAAATTTGTTGACCGAAAGTGAGGGGTAAGTCACACAAATTCATGCTAAGGTACCAACAATTATTCATAATAAAATATAAGTGTGGAAAAGTGAGGGGAGTCCTACCTCTGTGATATATAGTGCTGTCATGATATTGCGATATCTCTTTTCCCATGACATGAAATATGCCTCTCAACACATATCGCGGTACCAAAAACTAATGCAAAGGCAAAGAAATTTTTGCTAGGCTAGGCTACTTCGTACATTGTGGTACTAATGTAATGGTAGTAAATCTAAAAGCCAAGTTAAGCCATGATCGTTTCTGAATCAACTTTAAAATCGTGCAAAAATATCATGAAACATAAAAAAACTAATTAAAAATCGTGCTCCGTCACCCCACACTGGGATGCTCCGATGTACACAAAAAGAACGAAAAATTGGCCCAGAACATGCCTCTCACTTCGATGATTCATGGTCGCGTTGGCTGAATTACCAAACATGTGCATGTGATGCGTGTCATGAAATCTAAAACATAATAGTCATGTGATCATGTCGTCTGCTAGATAAAAATCAATTTTTCTTGCAATCATCATTCATGTATACATATAAGAAGTAGTGATATGAACAATTTAAGTCAGTTTTCTTGAAGAATATTGCGATATACCAATATATCGCGATATTTTTCTCCACGATAATCGATATGTAATACAGCCATATCGTGACAGCACTAGTGATATACCAATTCCACAATAAATTGGATCAATTTAAATCTGAGATGGACAAGTACTGTAGATTGGAAATAATGTTGCCTGTCAGGCAAGCACAGAAAAGTATAATTTTTGCAGCAGGCCCGTTTGAAAAATGAAGAGGTACAGTACTGTAGCATTAGTTTAATTATTGTTTTAAGTCTTTTTATCATTCTAGGAAAACATTAATTTCATGAACTACTACCTGGTTCCCATTGTCGATACAATCAAAATCCCTTTTTGCCGCCCATTGTGAGAACACTTCAATAATTTAATCCATGATATTATTAGAACTTACAGCTATGAGTACATATCATAAGCTTCTTTGGATGCATTTTAGAACTGTAATAACAATTATGCAGCTGTTTATAAATGTATAGAAGTTCAATACAATTGCCATAATGCTAGTTTATTGAAAATTGGTGGAAGTAATTACTTGTTCATGTTTTCATAGCCTGGTGTAATTGCTTGTAAAAGCAAATATTATTGCAAGTTGAACTTCTTTTCAAGATTCTGCTCTCGTGCTGTACACGTATTTAGCCATTTGTAATTGGGGAAGGTGGAAAGGGTTGTGATTGGCTATTACCTCTGTGTCTTAACAAATAGTTATGGTACAAATTATGATATGCTCGAATAGGTCCATGAAACTTTGTAACCTTTGGTGTGCAGAACCTGTCAAGTCCCTATATACTGTACATGTACAAATAAATTGTCTTTTTTTCATGGTATAGCTTTGAAAGTATGAGTAGAGATAATTGAGCCTAAAGCATGTGTCATGTCGACTTTGATCTCCCCACAAATTTCTCCACCCCCTTCTCACCGGTTCCACCTATATTGCAGCGACACATTCCAAACCTTTATTTGGTGTATGTGAAAGAGTATGATTACCTAGGTCTAAACAGTCTTTCAGTTGAATATAACGGCTATGTCTCTTCCGAATTATGGTTGCTGATCAAAGGATAGCTGGTTTGTTCAAGGTCTACTGAAGTCCAGATCACACTCTCCCCCTCCATCACAATTTCCGATCTTTTCAAGAACAATCCTACCTCTAACTTCATCACCTTTCTCCGCAACAGCAATTTATTCCACCTGATCTAAACCTCCCTTTCTTTTTCTTCTCTGCCTTACCTTCTTCATCTTCCTTTATTACCTTAAGTTATTTTCCTTATTCACCTTCTCCTCCCTCCCCTCTATTCCACCTCTCTTTCCTCTCTGTCCTAACTCAAGCACCGTAGTTTTTAGCACCCTCTTGGCACATTTGACTCCGACTGTCTCAGTGCAGTGCCGGTAAATATCATTAAACCAAACCACCAAGGTGTACTTTATGGACATGTAGCAATTTCTGTATTTGTTTAAAGAGTATTAAAATCTGATCATCAATTTGATTGCCTGCAGCAAACTGTGCTGCACCACTTCACAGAATTATAGTAGACATTTAAAAAGCAAAGAATTTATAAAGAAAATAAAATACCTGTTATGCATCACAAAATTTGCATAAAATATGCAAATTGATGTCTGAGATTTAAAAATGCTGTAAATTGGTCAATGTTTAACCAATTTGTATCAGTTTTAGCTACTACTGTATGATGGGTTTGAATCTATTTTAAAGCAATGTTGCCTCTACACATTCATACAAGGAGGTACCACTTTAGAAAGTGGGTACCTCCTGGGTCCATATACTTTTAATAGATACATGTGGAATGTATATGACATGTTAGAATGAAGTTGAGTTGTTTGTGTTTAACACCATGAATAATGTATTTCCTTCTTCTTTTAAAATTTACTTCATTTGTAATTCTGATATTCATAGTTACTACACTAGAACTTCTTATAATTTACATAGGGGACCCATTAGAACTGAGTTATGAGAGACGGGCAACCCATTAGAACTGAGTTATGTGAGAGACGGTCAGCAACCCATTAGAACTCAGAGACGGAGCAACCCATTAGAACTGAGTTATGTCAGAGACGGTCAGCAACCCATTAGAACTGAGTTATGTCAGAGACGGTCAGCAACCCATTAGAACTGAGTTATGTCAGAGACGGTCAGCAACCCATTAGAACTGAGTAGAGCTGTGACCGTTTAGCGTGTACACGCTACACGCTCGCAAATCTTGTAAATGTTCACTAAATACTTCATTGCGAGTAATCATTTTTCATACATTATAGCCTAGGCCTAGTATCTTGCCGTTGAAAATCAATATTCATGATTCAAATCACACACACATTTGGCTGACAAAATTGCAATCAATGATTTCATACAAACTGTAAACCCGATTAGCATAATCCTTTTTAAATGTGCGAATCACAAATATGCAGTAATCACCAATGAATGGGGATTTTATGCACTTTGATTTCGCCGAAATCTGAGTAATCTAACTTGTAAAAAGCACAGCGAATGTGCAGCAGTAAACAGTGAAACTAACAATAGGCCTAACGTTAGGCCATAAGGCTTTAAATCCCATGCAATCAAGGCCCGTTTCATCGATAAAAAAAACACTTGAATCGTGACAATCAGTACATTAACATGTAAATATTACCTGATGAGTCAAATAAATTTTGCAAGAAAGAAAAAACATTGCATAATAAATAAACAGAAAAAGGTTTTAACAGGGCTGAAATTCTGCCTGTTTCGCAAAGATGGCGGCCATTTTTTCGAGAGGACTGATATTTCAGAACTTCCTGGTGGTGATGGCGTAGTTTTTAAATGTTTTACGGCGAGGTATATCATAAGCCTCAGTATGCAAGATTTTCACAGAACTTTGAAAGCCGTAGCAAATAGGACAAAAAAATAACGCGATGTTGAGTTTAAATGACATTGAAAGGAACTTACCTGTTCTTTCTAAACTGAATTTCCATGCATATTTTCCATAAAAATGATGATTTACACTGTACAAGTAAACTTTTTACGATTTGGAAAGCAAAACTCAGCGTCTATTTGGGCAATGCAGTCAGTACTTTTGCCATACTGGTTGCGCGATTTTTTTACTTCGCCTCTGTAGTTTTGGAGCAATTTTGGTGTATTTCCGAAAATTACGGTACTAAACTCGTGTACACGATACACGCTCACTTATTTTGGCGTGTACACGTTTACTAAAATCCCTAAACGTTCACAGCTCTAGAACTGAGTTATGTCAGAGACGGTCAGCAATAGTGGAAGGGGACAAATTTTGGAAGAATTAGATCAAAATTCAAACGGGCTAAATCAATTTCATCATTTCCAAATCTCTTTAGAATGTTTAGATCTCCAGTTATAATATTTAATCCATACCATCACATGGGTGTGGGTGGTGCTTAGATGTAATTGGGGAGGTGTATAAGGATCTTATTTTTTTTCTTTTATTTCTATTAATTAAGTTTCTGTATTTATTTTCTCTGCTCATGATTTGTTTGTATATGGGAAGGGGAGGGGGGGGGGGGGAGTCTGCTTCATATGGAGCAATGATGTGGCCGAATGGATAAGGCGGTGGACTTGGGGCAGTTTGCTTTTGTGTATATACCTAATATCCATACGCACACTGTATAATATTACGCTTCTCTTGTAATATGTTGATGACGTGTGTAAGTACATGCCATATACTTACTGATGTCATTGCCATTTGTGTTGAAACTACACCACATCTTGAAGTTACACCAAGATCCTTGCCAACCCTCTAACATGTACATGTACCTGGTGCATACAGTATGTATGACTCAGCTCCAAACAACCAAGATATATATGCAAACATACTAGTTTTTTTAAAAATCACCTTTTGATGACATTCAGAACACCTGTCCCATCAATTTAGTGTTGTGGTGCATGACAAACCTTTGTAACAGTCAGTGATGCAACTAATTTCCAAACACTGTACTTCCAAGAACACCTTTTAAAAAAGGGCTGTCCTGGCATTTTTTTGTTTTTTTTGTATGGATAGTAATAAAGTAAGCAGTGGTGTGTCTTAATGGGGTAGTGCTTCGCCACCTAAAAAATCATAGCCCTCCCGCCTCCCCCCCCCTCCCTCAAAAAAACGAAAACATTCTTTAACTTCTGTGAAATTTTCATGAATTTTAAGAGATTCTTTGTAAATTTTGGGAAGAAATCTTCATTTTTTGGGAAAATTCCTTCATTTTGTGAAATCAAAGAGTTTGAAGCTCTTTGGTGAAATCCTCAATTTCTGGGAAATTTTCTTCAATTTCCAAGAAATTTTTTCACTTTTCAGTAAAGCACTGTTAATTTAAGAATTTCTCAGGAAGTGTTGCTAAAATTGAACAAATTTTTCAACAAATTTATGCATTTCCCTTCAATTTTATGTTAATAACTTCACACTTTCATCAAAATAAATCATGCATGCTAACTCCCATGCCTCTGTCCTCCCTTATCTTAAAACAGCATTCAGTGTTTAAGAAAAAAAAAAAAAATAGGGAGGGGGGACCCTTGAAGAAAGAGAACAAAGTTATGTAGGTTTTAATTTATTCATTATTAAATAGAAAAGATACAATAAATAAAGACGATCTGCAACTTGGTCCTCCTGAAGTAAATTCTACTTACGCTGAATTTGACAGGTTGCAAGATTACCGTGTGTAGGTAATGGACGCTAACAATTTCTTAACCTGTTAACTTAGCTCTTTAAGTTTTATTACCACCTTTGGTGTATATAGTTAAGATTCTGACTGTATTACAGTATACGCTATAGCCACTACATGCCTACTATACAAGTACTGCAAGTATTGCCTACTGTAGCATGTAGTGCCTACCGAGTGAGGTGTTTGTCTACTACATCCAGTGAGACTAGCATCGTTCATTTCAAATTTCAAATAATATTATTCTACTTCACTATTTCTTTGTGACTCTTCAAAAAATATTTTGGTGTAATAAATATTTTCTATTATGTTTCTGAAACAGTAAAAATGTCCAAATAATACCATTCTTGATATCACTTTTTAGACCTGGCTATGAAAATATTGTATTGGTAGTGAAAGTTTTCGTCTACATTCCTCAATGTTGCCAGTTAACAAGACTTTTGCGAATAAAAACAACGTAATAAATTTCAATAATTAGCTTTGGTGAAATTGATTGTAGCACAGTAACCATTAAAATATAACCTTCAATAAATAGCACTTAATAAAATAAAAAAATATTGTTCTCAAATAAAAGATAGTGGATTTTGAGCATGGAGTAGTCCTGCTGTGTCCTGAGGGGTTGAGCATGGAGTAGTCCTGCTGTGTCCTGAGGGGTTGAGCATGGAGTAGTCCTGCTGTGTCCTGAGGGTTTGAGCATGGAGTAGTCCTGCTGTGTCCTGAGGGTTTGAGCATGGAGTAGTCCTGCTGTGTCCTGAGGGTTTGAGCATGGAGTAGTCCTGCTGTGTCCTGAGGGTTTGAGCATGGAGTAGTCCTGCTGTGTCCTGAGGGTTTGAGCATGGAGTAGTCCTGCTGTGTCCTGAGGGTTTGAGCATGGAGTAGTCCTGCTGTGTCCTGAGGGTTTGAGCATGGAGTAGTCCTGCTGTGTCCTGAGGGTTTGAGCATGGAGTAGTCCTGCTGTGTCCTGAGGGTTTGAGCATGGAGTAGTCCTGCTGTGTCCTGAGGGTTTGAGCATGGAGTAGTCCTGCTGTGTCCTGAGGGTTTGAGCATGGAGTAGTCCTGCTGTGTCCTGAGGGTTTGAGCATGGAGTAGTCCTGCTGTGTCCTGAGGGTTTGAGCATGGAGTAGTCCTGCTGTGTCCTGAGGGTTTGAGCATGGAGTAGTCCTGCTGTGTCCTGAGGGTTTGAGCATGGAGTAGTCCTGCTGTGTCCTGAGGGTTTGAGCATGGAGTAGTCCTGCTGTGTCCTGAGGGTTTGAGCATGGAGTAGTCCTGCTGTGTCCTGAGGGTTTGAGCATGGAGTAGTCCTGCTGTGTCCTGAGGGTTTGAGCATGGAGTAGTCCTGCTGTGTCCTGAGGGTTTGAGCATGGAGTAGTCCTGCTGTGTCCTGAGGGTTTGAGCATGGAGTAGTCCTGCTGTGTCCTGAGGGCCACGACAAAAACACAATAGATTTAAATACTGTATGTAAAGGAGAACTTGTCAAGTGCTCACATTACAAATTTGCATATTTTGAGCACCTGAAAATCAAAAAAAGAATGTAAGACTCAGTTTCTTGATTTTTTGGAAATATTTGACACTTTATTGATTTATATCGCACCTTTTGCCAGGGCCTCAAAAACGCTGGACCCAATTAGCCACCTAATAAGTTCTCTTGCAGCCAGACGAATTAGTGCACAGGGACTTAGGCTTGACTGGGCCAGGATGGAACAGGATGGGAAGTGAATGAACACCACATGTTCACGCTTCTCTTCTCGAATAGTGTTTATATGGATACCCGACCGATTGTCTTGTTACCCGGTTCTGAAAATACAACTTGGGTATGGATTTTCATAATATTATCAATTTCAGACTCTTTCTGTTTCAGAATTGTATGTTAAAAGAATAAATCTTAACTTACAAGAATTATAAAGTGTATGTTTTCTTTCTATTCCAACCCAATACAATACAACGATCAATTAATTTTGTCACAGATCGCAGAAAAGATGTTGAACGAGTGATGTGGCTACACGTAGTGATGTGTGTATGCTAGTAGTACTACATGTACTAGTAGCGCAAAACTTAAAACTCTCTAAACTTCGCTGAAAAAAAAAATCCAAACCAGTGCGCAACAAGCAGTGTGTGTAGTAGTATGCTGTAGTATAAATATATTGCGGTAATACATTACCAAACTGTTTTGAAAGCGTGTCTGCTATTTGCTGAAAAAAATTGTAACACTTATTGTGAACCAATCACAAGTTGTGTTCAAATGATATTGTTACATGTTACTGGGCGTGCACGTAACAGAATTGTGGAATCAGTCAGTAATTCCCAGCATAGCATTAATGAGGTGGAATCGTGTATTTAATATTTCAGAATACCAAGTGACCCGTCCCGTGAAATTTTGAGGAAGTGAGTATAATATTATTTTATGAAGACAGGTAAATAAAAGGGAAAAGAAACATTTGTATTCTGTTTCTTTATTCACAAAAACAAAGGTACGATTGAAAAACAAGAAATATCACAAGATTTTACAAGGTACACTGTTAGTTTTAACACATATACTACTTCTGGAAAAATATTGAAAATGCTTTGTCGGTACATGTACGTCAGATATCCGGATACCCGGCCGATAATGCAGGTTGGGTACCTGGTCCGATGATCTGGACCTGGTGCAAACACTATTCTTGAATAGTGTTCAGAGAACCAGGCAGGGTGTGACTTTCCTACTATTGGGACCAAATGCTTAATGTGCCCTCCGTAGGACGGCAAGCGCCATTCAATAATTGAATAATTTTCAAGCCATATACAGGATAGTGTTGCTTAGAGGTTTTGCTGCTGATACATCTTTGATAGACACATATTTAGTGCATGGGTTGGGAGTAAACAACAACAATTGAATATTTGCATATTCATGATGTAAAGATAAATAATTAGGCTCATTATATAGATTAAGATGCAGTGCAGACTTTCTGATTACAGAAGGGTGCTGCAAATCTTTAAGGTCACACCCACCTCATTCACTCCCACCTCCTTATTGGCTCCCCTCAACCCCTCTACAACAATTGCCATTGCACCCTCACGGTCCATCACGTTTTCCTTGCTTTCTCCCTGTACAACCCTCCCAGAGCTTCTCTCCCTCCCCACAACTCAATTGCTGAGTTCCTCCAAAATACCCTTCTGATAAAATTATCTCCTTCATTCATCATGCTTCCCTCTACAACCATGATTAGTTCTCCTCTCCCACCCCCTCTCTACTTTCTTTTTTTCACTTATGCACCTCCTCTCTCGATCTCAGCTTTACTGACTTTTTGTTCTTGTATTTCTCTCATTCTCTCCCTGTTTCCTTTCCTTCCTACCTCTCGAATAATCTAACCTCTCAGGCACAATTTGACCCTTGTTGTCTTGGAGCCTTTAAGCCCTCATCAAACAAACAAACTTCCAAGAAAAAGAAAGTGTGGGAGGTGTAGCCTTAAGTTTTACAGACAAAAATTTATTTTGATAATTACCAAGGACACTATATATTAAAGTTAATGGAATTGTGCTCTTTAGGGGTCAATATCCTTTATTGTTACTTTGGCCTATTAAGTTTCATAACATAGGGTTGGAAAAACCACTCCCTTGCTCGCCACAGGTTAGCCAAAAAAGTTGTGGTGAGTAGAAATATTTTAATACACCGTGGTACTCAAATTGACTCGCAAAGTTGAATAAAAGATTGACGAGTGACTTTTGTTGTATTTATCAAACCCTGGTTTAAGAGTTGTGTTTTGCATGTAGAAAGATTGAATTGCCAAACATTTAAGTTGACAATGCATATTGATTTATTTGTTTCTTATCTTCAGAACAGTTTGATAAGAAACAAATGTAAGCAAGAATAAATAATGACAAATATGGCACCACCAAATATATACCACCTAGTTGAAATTCTGCCCCCCAAATGAAAGGACAATATTAAAATTGTATTTCTGTGTATATGTTTGAGGATATCTCCCCCTGTTATTCAATGTTACCCCTCAACTTTTATCTTTACAAATTTCTGTGTGGCTGCACCCCCTCCATTTGGGAATGTTTGGTTCATACTCTTGTGATAATCTCCCTAACTGTGCAAAATGCATATTTTGCACTTGAAACGTTATAACTAAAGAGTCTGAATATTTTGTTCAATTTTAAACGGTATGGAGAACTTAAATTCATTATCTATCATTTGAGACCATTTTCATTTATTATTTAAAAAAGTACCATGCTTTGTAAACTATATAATGTGTTTTTTCTTGTTTTTCAAAATCACAAGGTTATCGCCACTTTGATTTTTGTAACTTATGAATGAAAGTATTTTGGAGTCCATTTCACTTGGCCTGACAATTAACACATATGTATTTACCATATATAAAAAATTTAACGTGATTGGTGCATAAAAAGGGCCTCTACTTTCCAACAAATAGAAATCGATGAGAGAAAACATTTCGTCTGCTTATGTATCCCTTTATTTTAATTCTGACGTAATCTTAGCACGCCCAAGCTGCATGGACTGTATTATTGTGTGCAGAGGGTTTCCTGTTGTTTGTGTATTGTAAACTCGCTGTAAAAAGGCTAATAAGTGTTTTGCAATGTCGGATTTGGCTAATTTTCTTCCATTTTTAACAGTTTTCTTGTGTAGTTTGTTACTTTGAGATGTATTTCTTATTATATGACTGTATTCATCAGAAATTAAAACATTATTTGGCTGAAATATTATCGACTACAATCATGAATGAAGAAGTGCAAGAGTGAGGCATAACGACAATGTTAGGTTGCATGATTATGATACCAAAATTGAAGAATTGCTATTTATTAAACTTTTTGTATGAATTAATATCTGTTTATTATATGTTAAATAAACTTTTTTATATCTTTTCTTATCACTGCATTCTTAAAAATTGTTTTCTATTTAGCACAAGTACAGTTTGGCATACATTCTTTTAAGAAAAATGAGTTAAAAATAGTTTCTCATCAGTAATGCCTTATCTAACAAATTTTTAAACTGAAGTTGTGTGTGCATTAATTTTCATTTAATTTGTTTTGTTTCAAAGATATTCATTAGAACTGAGTAGTTGTTAAATAAAATGTTGTCTAAAGTTCCATTCCACTTGGCCTACATCCCACATGCGTCATGCTATGCTGTCAAACATGGCAAGCTGTCCCAACCTCTCCCACATGCCATCCCACCCTCTCCCACATGCCGTCCCACCCTCTCCACATGCTGTCCCACCCCTCTCCCACATGCTGTCCCACCCCTCTCCCACATGCTGTCCCACCCCTCTCCCACATGCTGTCCCACCCTCTCCCATATGTCATCTTCCACATGCCGCCCCACCCTCTCCCACATGCTGTCCCGCCCCTCTCCCTTATGACATCTCAGCCTCTGATGGTCACTGGTATTATCAAGAGTGACAATCCTGGCTATGACCACACTATGCATAAACACTCTCAAATCAGTGAAACCACATAATACTTTTGTATGATAAATATAAACACATAAACGGCCTTTCTTGTGTGTTGATAAATCCATAATTCTTTTGCCATCAAAGAAAATCTTAACGAACTTGGCCTCCACTGCATGCAACTAAAAGTATTCAACTATTGTTTCTACAACTTCGTTCTTAAAACCAACCCGCATTATAATGGTGCAATCCAAATCCTACTAAGTTTATTTATAGTTTTCCGTAACACATCACAGCTAGTTCCGCGAATATTTTCCATATGCGCGTTTTGCAGTAAAACATTCATTCCCTTATGCCTTAATACACAGGTCTGGGTATATCATTGAGATAGAGTAACATACAATATATCAAAAACAGTGAGAATGTGAAATTCAGCTAAGTAGAACATAAAGCAATAAAGTCAGATTTATTCATGAACTGTACATCAGGGTAAAAGCTCAAAACGAAAGGAGATGAAGGACATAGCGAATAAAAGTAGATCTTTTCTAGTCTCACTCATCGAAAATGTAGTACCCTTCCCCCGACCCCAAAACACACACAGCCAAAAAATAGTAGTAGAAAATGATTGGAATACAATTGGTACATGGGAAGCTGGGGAATAGGAGATAAATTCGTGGGAAAGGAATTGTTTTATTTGGACATTTGATTTAAAGGATTATTTCAGTGGTCAAGCATGTCCATCTTATATGAAAGAGGACTTCAAAAGAAACAAAATGGTGAAGAAAGCATTCCAAAATCATATTCTATTAAAGGATTAGTTCAGGGGTCAAGCATGTTTATCTTATATGAAAGAGGACTACAAAAGAAACAAAATAGTGAAGAAAGCATTCAAAAATCTTATTCCGTTAAGCAGATATTTAAGTTTAAAGTTTGGTATCATTTGTGTAGAAACGACTGAAATCAGACTAGTTCTGATGTCATAACCTCAGATTTCTTAAAGTTTTGATGTATTCTATCATATTTTGTCCTGCGATTTTGTGGCTTAAAAAGCATGGGATATGTCAAAAAGTAGTAAATCTGAATCTAGGAAGGATATTTATAATATACCACCTGAAGAAAGTTTGAGGAAAAATAAATTAAATAGTGAAAAAATTAAATAAACTTTCTTTAAAATACATTAGGACTTTGAGGAATCTTAGGCTGTGACATCACAACTAGTCTGATTTCAGTTGTTTCTACAGAAATTATACCAAACTTTAAACTTGAATATCTCCTTAACGGAATAAGATTTTTGAACGCTTTCTTCACCATTTTGTTTCTTTTGAAGTCTTCTTTCATATAAGATGGACATGCTTGACCCCTGAACTAATCCTTTAACAGCCCAAATTATAAATAGGTAAACAGGTTGGGAATATTTGCCTCTATTATCTATTTGGTGAAAAGATATTTCTTTAAGAGCTTTGATAACAAAGGAGTAATGTGTTGTATAAGGTGTCACTTATACCTACAGTGTATAGCCACAATTCGGTATCCATCCTCAGCACACATCATTCCAACACAACAGTACTGTAGCTGTTGACCTCTCGGCGACCTTTCTGTCCCTAAAGAAATTGTAGGCGAGGATTTCTTCTGTGTGGGTGGAAAAACCATCCTGCTCATGGCTCTGGAAAAATATTGTTCTGATGGGATTTTCGATTGACTTACCTGATGATATTTCCACTTAAAGAATAATTCCCATAAATTTTAATTTTCATATATGTGATAGAAGACTATTAGAGAAACAATTTGGTGTACAAATCATGATGTCATCTTATTCTGTTTTGCAGTTATTACATTTCAACAATTTCACCAGTGTGACCTTTCAGTGTGATGTCATAAAGGCAGGTTCAAGACATTTATTATGTATTTCTATAAAACAAAAAAAGTTTTTCTTTTACTTTGAGTGCAAGGTCCAAGAACAGATGGGCAAATTATTTTCTTGTGAAGTGCATTTTTTACCCCATTTCACACTAGAGTTTAAAATTTGGGGGATTTTTTTTAAGGATTTTAAAAATGAGGGAGGGGGGAGGGGGAATTCCTGTTTGGGAAAAACAAAAAGTCCAAAACTACCCTAAAAAATGCCAAAGTTTTATTATTTGTTTTGCAGAAATTCCCCCCTTTGGTTATTTTTGAGCAGGAATTTGATAATATGTGCAGGAATCCCTGCAATCCTGCACCTTATGCCCCATTTTATACCTCATATCTTTATACCCCATTTTATACCTCATTTGGGGGGGTCTTTCCCCCTTGTGTAATTTTTTTGGGGAATTAAAAAAAGGGGCGGGGTAGATTTCTTTATGAGGAAAAAACCAAAAAAGGCCAAATGTACCTTATAAAAATGCTTTTGCAGAAATTTCCCCCTTCAATTATTTTTGATCAGGAATTTGATAATATGTGCTGTAATATGAGCTCTGCCCCATATCACTAACTAAGCACAAAATGCTTGAACAGAAGTACAAATTGTCCTGGATTTGCCTGTAACAACATCTCGCTGTTTTTTCAAACCACTTGAGACATTTTTGTAATAACTCCAAAACAAAATGAGATAGCAATATGATTTTTACACTAATTTGTTTCTTTAGTAGTCCTCTATCAAGTACATGAAAATGAAAATTCACAGGCATGTTCTTTTAAGCTTTATCTTTGATGAGATTGTTATGTAAATTATTAGTTCATGACCCCACAGCTGTTAGCTGTACTGGTGGTACCTATCCATTAGATAATTGTTTGCATCGCTGTTGATATAGTTCTGGTTCAAGTTATTCATTTTTGGTTGAAGGTTTTAGAATCATGTGGAAATTGATCATTAAAGAGGGAGTCTTGTCCCAGTTTGTACATCGTTGGTCTCTGTCAAATTGGGGGATGCAGAGTTCTGACGTCACTTCTGGCTCTGGAATGCACAAGATAGCCCTGTCTGCCAGTTTGTAAATGTGCATACATAGCGTTGTTTGTGTGAAGATTATATTGTAATGCATATCGTTATAACAATCTACAGGAAATTTGTTTTTTCAACGAATTTGTGAGAAAGAAAAAAAAGGAAAGTAAAGGATTAGTAAAATAGGATAATACTACAATAGCAGGCACCAGAAGAAAATGCCCTTTTGAAAGTTATATGAAATTATTCTAGGTCATTCTTAAACTATTGAAGCTTGAAAACAAGTAAAATCCACTAAACTAACAAATCCTTTATAGTACATAGAAGATGTAACATACATTTAAGCCTAGTATTACTATAATCTGACACAAAAAAGGCATGTCTTTTACCAGGGGCTTCGACACTGAGGGCCATGGTGGGAGGGGGAATGGCCCCAATAATTTTCAAAAGTAGGACTGCCTTTGACCTATTCACCCACCCACCCCTATAGGCAATTGCCAACATTGTCCTGTCACAATTTTAAACCCATAGGCAGGATTTGCCTATACCAAAAGTGGAGGCAAAGTCAAAAAGTGTGTGTGTGGAGTGGGGTGGGGGGGGGGTTGGGGTTGGGGGTTGGGGTTCTGGGGAAAAATCATAACATCACACTTAGTTAAAAAATTCAATATACAAAAGTAGACATTTGGAAAAAAGAGGGTTCAGGGCAAGTGCCCCTTTCTTCGCCAAAATTCTGCCTATGCTCAAACCATATGTGTAAGAATAGTGTGGCCCCACTTTTTCGAAAACTAACAAAAGTGCCCCTTTTTAAAAAGAAAAGGTTTCCTTAATTGCTGTCAAAAAAGTGCCCTCATTTGTTTTTTTGCCTCCCTTGCCCCGGGTTCCTTCTGACACCCCTGAAAGTAGCACAAAATGTCATAATAATCTGTTAAATGTGACCATTGTGCAGTGTTATAACATTTCAGGCTCAATATGCACATTTTTATCCAGATTTGTGGTGTATGGTTGATATTTTCTTGTGTAAATTTGTTGTTTTTTGATTGTCTCTCATAACTTTTGGCTGATTGTTTGAGATACAATATTTGGTATTAAAAGTGGTTCAGCCCACCAACCGAAAAACATACCCTCGCAGTATGACAGATTTTCTGGTAACTGCATATGATGAAAGTAAACAATTTTGATAACTGCAGTATGAAATAAGTCAATTTTGATACCTGCAGTAGGAGTATTCAACGAAAATATTGAAAAAATGGACCAGCAGTACAAAATTAACACAGTTTAAAACCTCATTTTTTTAGGACCTGCACTATGAAAATAATGAAAAAAGGAAGAAAAAAATTACCAAAAAGTAATTTTTTAGTTTTTTCGGATCTATTATTTATTTTTTAATAAAGACACATGCACTACGAAAATGGTGCAAAAATTGCACCTGCTTGGGCGGCACATATATATACCTCACATGTGGAAGTGCGATTAAGTGTCAAAGTTGTCCCTGGTTCTGTAAGAAACAACTTTCACTATATGTCCTTAGCTGAAGTTTTTAACTGACCTAATGCACTGCTGTGCATTCTCTCAAGTTGGTCATGCAATTGTAGGTACTGTTTGCGGCTGGCACAAGTGAATAAATTGAACGGATGTTACTGCAATCAAGAAAATCAATCATGTGACCTTGCTGTGACATTGGGCCATAATACCCGTTGAATAGAACATTATATGTGGCAGGTGGTTTTCTCAGAAATCACATTATTAATAGAAACAATCTTTGTTGGGAGGAGGTGTTACAGTATCGTCTCCTTGGGCAAGGACGTTATACAGATCCTAAACTTACAGAATGGAAACAGGATTTTGAAGAGTTTTAGCTTTTTTTTCTTAAAAAAAAAATCAAAATCTTGTCATTATAGTTATTATACTGATACAGAAAAATCAGCACATTTGTATGATGTGGAAAAATTGGCACATTTGTATGATTTGGAAAAATTGGCACATTGTATGATGTGGAAAAATCAGCACATTTGTATGATGTAGAAAAATGGGCACATTTGTATGATGTGGAAAAATCGGCACATTTGTATGATGTGGAAAAATCAGCACATTTGTATGATGTGGAAAAATCAGCACATTTGTATGATGTGGAAAAATCAGCACATTTGTATGATGTGGAAAAATCAGCACATTTGTATGATGTGGAAAAATCGGCACATTTGTATGATGTGGAAAAATCGGCACATTTGTATGATGTGGAGAAATCAGAAAAAGATCAGTCATGAATGATTTAGAAAATTGAAAGATTTCGCCCCTTATAATCAAAATCTAGCTGCGCTACAGTGTGCTTAGTAAATACTATCAACTATGAGCATTTCCTTTTTCTTTGAACAGGAGTTTAGTTGAGTTAGTTTAGTTATATGTTTATTGTTGTACATGCATGAAACTTAAAGGATTAGTTCAGTGGTCAAGCATGTTTATCTTGTATGAAAGAGGACTTCAAAAGAAACAAAATGGTGAAGAAAGCATTGTAAAATCTTATTCCGTTAAGGAGATATTTAAGTTTAAAGTGTGGTATCATTTGTGTAGAAACGACTGAAATCAGACTAGTTGTGATGTCATAGCCTCAGATTCTCAAAGTCTTTATGTATTCTATCATATTTTGTCCTGTGATTTTGTGGCTTATAAACCATGGGATATGTCAAAAAAAGTAGTAGAACTGAATCTAGGAAGAGTATTTATAATATTCAACCTGAAGAAAGTTTGAGGAAAAATGATTTATATAGTTAAAAAATTGAATAAATATTTTTTTTAGATATATCAAGACTTGAAGGAATCTGAGGCTGTGACATCACAACTAGTGTGATTTCAGTCATTTCTACAGAAATACTAAACTTTAAACTTGAATATCTACGGAATAAGATATTGCAATTCTTTCTGCACCATTTCGTTTCTTTTGAAGTCTTCTTTCATATGAGATGGACATACTTGACCACTGAACTAATCCTTTAAATGCCAAAACCATTGAAATTTTGGCAACAGAACAAATTATTTACACAAGTTAGAACAACTTTTTTTTAAAGAGATTTAGTTGTGTCTGCTACTGTAGCTGTCTCATTTATAAAACTATCTGTGTGTAAACGTTGTGTTTGTTAATAGGTTTGCAGGTTGATGCATATTACTCAAGTTATTGATATACTGTAGTCATTGTATTTAGTGTACCTCGCATTTGGTGATCAAGTTTGTCAGCTTTTTTGTGGAAGTCAATGACAGGAACACAATACAAAGATGGATTGTTGCTTGAACTAAACTTTGAATCCTAAGAGTTCAAATCAAATAGTGTTTGTAATAAGTGATTAAGAGCTCATGTCATTTGTGTGTACAGTGCTTACATAGACTTGGCTTTATGCCATCACTACCAATTTCCTTATTGATTTTGTTTGGACTTGGATGCAACATTATGGAAATGAGAGTAATGTGTTGTAAAATAAAAAATCAAGAATGAAATCAAAAGAATTCCATCAAAATGTGTGTGTGTGTGTGTGTGTGAATTTGCTTCGTCATCATCTCAATTGGTTTCCATTGTTTAAAACAAATGTTTGTTTAAAACAAATGTTTGTTCAAGTTTGTCCACAAAAATTAAAAAGAACACAGCTAAATTCGATAAAGATTTTAATAATTTTGAGTTACAACCTCAATCAATGTCTTGATGGGTATGAAATCATCAGTTATTAAATGAGACAGACAAATAATCTAGCCCGATATATGATATGATAGAGAATGAAAAAAAAATGAATTAACTACAAAAAAACCCACATCTTAAAATCTTATTCCATTCTCAAGTTATCCAAGTTTGAATTTGCAACATGGATGCCTCCATTTTGTCTAATTTTGTGTTGAAGTCGTGTCATGATGACATAACTCATGTCCATGATGACATAACTAGTGTCCATGATGACATAATTTTCCCTATGTGCTAGATCACATAATGTATTTCTTTAGAATTCTCTTTACAATTTTCTTTCTATATACTTTGACATGATGTTCTAAGGGCTTGAATCATTATTATAAACAAATAGAAATTCATAGACCCATGCAAAGGAAAAATTAGTTCTTAGAAGTTGAAAAATTTAAAATATATTTTGAAGAAGTACATTTATATTCTAATTTAATCTGTATTGGGTGTATGGCTCCCTCATTTTTTAGGGTATTCAAAAAATGGTTGCTCCTGTGTAAGTTTATATTGACAAGAGTTAATGTTGGAATAGATTATAAAATATATGCTAATTTGTCTTGATTGATGTCAAATTTCTTCAGATGACTTATAATTTCTATCATATTAAAGTAATAAAAAGTCAGACTTTGTCTCCTTTAATAGTGGAATATGAAGAACAAACTCACAGAATTGCATACAGATATTGGGCTTGCCTTCAACTTAATATACCTTCATTTTGCATGAATTAAAAAATCTTGAAATTATAAGCCCTCCAAACTTTTGAACTTTATTACAAAATTTAAAGACTTTTGCTTTTCTCCATCATAAGCATAAAATTGCCAATTTTTACACATGACCTTATAAATTAGACGTGTAGAGTCAACTGAAGCTAAATTGTCTTTAATTCTATTAAAAATCATGGAAGTAAGCAGCAACAAAATTCAGGAAAATTGGTTAAAAATGAACCGTTTTGCAGCTTTTTGATATCTCAGACATCATTATGCAAATTCTTTATGCAATGTTTGTGATGTTGTGCAGGGTGACCTTTCTTTTGAAAATTTGATACATTTTAAATATGCATCTCATAATTCTTTGAAGTGCTGCAGCAAACTCTGACATAAAGTTTATGAGTTTTGACCAGCAAAACTTTGTCATCTTTTTCAGTGACTGAGATTTTGGAAGAAACTTTGAAGAATTACATAAAGATTTTAAGCTGTTTGCCTCTCTTGCAAAAAATATGGATTAAAATCATAACTTGGTCAATTAATAACTCAAAAATTCAAATGTGTTGTTTTCAAAATTCAAAACCTGATCCGCAAGCTTGCAGCAAGCATGCTGCAAGCTTGCAGCATTCTTGCACAAGCTTGCAGCATGCTTGCACAAGCTTGCAGCATGCTTGCACAAGCTTGCAGCATGCTTGTACAGCTAAAAATGTTAGCTTGTCGCAAACGTGTTGCAAGCTAAAATTTCTATATGGTTTCCTCGATCGGGGATATTGCCTGTAAAATAGCAAGCTTACAAAACCGTGCTGATTTGTACTTCAAAATTTATGCACTAGCGTAAAAATAAGATGAAGAGGGCTAGCATTGTATCATACTGTATATAATCTAGTAACATAAAAGACTACTTTTCATGTAAAAGTGATACCAATTTGAAGAACTTCGTATTAAATGAATTGAAATAGTATTTAAAAATCAAGATACTATTTTCCCACTAAAATTGATCTTCACAATTTTAAATTTCTCTCAATATCTACAAATGGGACTGATAAACTTGAAGACTGGTTTGGATAACTCTTGAGGACAATCATGAATAATAGTGATTTAAGGCAGGTTCTGTGACCCACAACAAGCTACAGTATCAGGGTGGCGAAGCTGGGGTGGGGGTTGTGGGGGGCTTCAGCCCCAATAATTTTAGGTGAACATGTGTTATCACATTACTCAACCTTATTAGCCTCCCTCAATATTGTTATCACATTTGCAGTTACATGTCACCTGACCTCTTTAGCCTAGTAGCCCTCCCCCAATATTTTGAATGCTCCGCCGCCTCTGAGTATACTTTTTTATATTGAATCATTTTAGTTTCACATTCATTTACAATCTACGTTAGGATCGTATTGTATTCAGGGGAAATCTTCGTCAATGGCCTCCATCCATAGTCAAGAGAAAGTCTACATTGAGAGTATACTGTATATCAAACACTCGTTTGAGAAAACCTCTCCTGGATTCTTCAACCAATATAAGATATACATGTCTATTGACCTTGAAAAACATCTTGCACCTTTTAGCCTAGTTTGTAAGTATTAACAGTTTCATCCTACCTTTTGTGTCAAGAAAGAAATGTCATCGAACTCTTTGAAAAAACAAAAGACCTCCTGCTTTGCATCATTAATTAAACATAAGTTCAATTTCATAAAAACATACAATATGTATTTCACCAAAAGGAAAGAAAACATGTTTTGTCTATCCTAGTTTTGTGTCTTTTAATGCTCTGAAATGTTGTGTGGGTGTATCCTGATATTCAATGCCATGATTTCAGGGTTTCTTGGTTATTTCTTAGGAATTGAATATTGATGGGAAAAGCTTTCTCAAATCAGTTGAATATTGATGGGGATAGCTTGACAGATTATTAGAGGATAATGCCTTCTTTGAGAAAACTGAAATTTAAATTCATTTTTGCCACTGACATTAGTATAGACCCTTTCATATCTGAATCAACATTTTCCGGAAAACTAATTCAAATAACGTCACATGGCCGAGATTCACATGTCCATACTGGACCAATCATATACTGGGAGGGGAGTCCTATTGACCAATAAAATACTGGAGGAATCTTGGCCATCTGCATAATTTATGCACGGTACGGGACCAAGCGTATGAAAAAATGTTTTCAAGCTCATGTATCATACCGTACATTATTCATGAGATAAAATGCACACGTGTTGCTGCTTACAATTATTTTGTCAAATCTGCACCTGATTGGTTCGGAAACAGGAAAAATTCCCCAGCATTTGATTGGTAGAAGTACTGGGGAAATCATGTTCCACTAAACTCAGTTTGAAAAAGTCCATAGAATCAAATGTTCTAACACAAAACAAAGACCTGGTTAAAAAGTGTGACTAACTGTTCACTGCTTATAGTGACACTAGAAAATCAGCAAACATCATATTTGACCTTTTCTAGATAAAGATTGATTTATATCTAACTTAGAAAAGGTTGTATTTTGTGGGGTAAATGCCAACTTTCGTTGTTTTTGAGAAGATCATGCCTATTGTACCTGTAAGGAATGATCTTTGCTCCAAATTTAATACCCATATAAACAATGATAATGTTGTTGTGGTAGAGGAAAGTGGTGGGGAAGGGAGTAGAAGTGGTGGGGAAGGGGGAAGTGGTGGGGAAGTGGGTGGTGAGGGTTCTGAGGGGAGGATGTTGCGGGATGCAGGAGAGTGGAAGAGCAGTGGGTCAAACGGAAGTGATGAAAGTGGAGCTTCATTTGTACGGAATTGGTGGGACAGAGGTAATTTAAGGGGAGGAGAGGGCAGTGGAGGGGGAGAAGTAAGTGGAGGGGCAGAGGGTATTGGAGGAGCAGAGGAGAAAAGGTAAGTGAGGGGGAGGAAAGTGATGGAAGGAGGGAAGTTGAGAGGAAAAGGAAAAACAGTTATTTCTACATCACTAACTCCCCAAAATGGCTTCAAACCCACTTAAAATCAATCAAGCTATATGAAGTGTAGAGGAAATAAAAGATCACTTTAAAATTAATTTTAATACATATTTTTAATTTATGAATTATTACATTAAAGATCCTGATGATTTTCCACTGAAGATAATAAATGATTTTACCCAAGGGTTCCTGATTTCCTCCCAGTGTAAATTCCTCTCCACCCATTGAGTTCTGGCTGGAGGAACTAAGTCAATTCACCTCAACAAAGAGAGGTCAAGGCTAGGTCAACCTAGTTTTCAAACAATAAGAACCATGTGTCCTATACATAGCAACAGTTAACCATATGCAAATAGTGCCCTGGTGATAGCTTATGCTTGATCTCCTCTGAATGTACAACATGTATGTTCAAGGTGCATAGTATACTGTAGTGTATGTTTGTTACAGCAGGCACAGAGTTTGAAAATATCATAACAAGTAACATTGGTTTGTGCTGTATAGCAGTGTTTGACAAATCGATCATAATTTTACTGCTCGCCGGGCAGCAACAGCTTTATTTTTAGTTGCCCGACCATAACAAACCACTTGCTTGGAAATACGAGCAGAAATTCCAGTATATACACCAATGTTGGGCTCTTAAAAAGAAATTGTTTACATTTTGCTCCTTAATTTCTGCAAACGGGACGGTACATGCACTGGTTAATTTATTAGGGTGTAACAAACAGTTATGTGTCTTACTGAACATAAAATATTCCTTGAAATTGTAATTACCTATGTTTATTTATATTTCTCTTGGACGAAATTTAATGAATCACCTACTGAACTGTGTTTCCTTCTTTCTTCAGTGACTGTATGCTATATATGTGTACAGTACTATTACCACTAGACAAAGTATGTACAACATTGTAACATAGTTTAGTTTTGACAAAAGTTCCAGAAAGTTAGCTGGAAACAAGTTATGAATATGCATTATTTACAGCTTTACTTAGGAGACTTGTGATTGGCTCAATGGCTTATAGTTATAAGTTCCATTACGGTTGTACATGGCACAGTTCTGTGATCAAGACAGGCATTTCACTCAAAGGAGTGAAATCCCGTATGTCATATATGTGTACGTACGAACATCGCAGCACTGGTGCATTCTTAACATCAAAGATTACTCAAACCATTCTGGATTATCCAAGTCATAAGTCATATCATGACTATTTTTACAATTATATTTTGATTTTTTTGTAAAGTACAGATCATGTAGCATGTTGTATAACATATTTTAAATTTTCTTAAGGGCTGTTTTGGCTAGACTAGATGGTTGCCTGATGGGCAAATTCTTTTAAAATAGAGCTTGCCCGGACAAGTTTTTTGGTTGCCCTTGGCGTTCCGATAGGCGATTTGTCAAATGCTGCTGTATCTGCTAGTCTCGATACTTCTCTAGCAGTGACTGAGGGTGTGTTCTCACTTGAGTTGTAGATTGTGATCAGATCCACTGCAGGCGATCAGATCCACCAATATTTTACGGTGAGAACATTGACAGGATCATGATCAAAATCTAAAAAAACGAATCTGCAGACAGATAAGTTACTTGCGATCAAGTTAGTTATGCAATATTCTATTAGGGACTTTTAAAATGTGTATTATGTTTGTGTAATGTTTCTGGTTATCATGACCTGTGATCAGATGACCCGTGATCAGATGACCCGTGATCAGATGACCCGTGATCAGATGACCCGTGATCAGATGACCCGTGATCAGATGACCCGTGATCAGATGACCCGTGATCAGATGACCCGTGATCAGATGACCGTGATCAGATGACCCGTGATCAGATGACCGCGATCAGATCACCGCGATCAGATCACCGCGATCAGATCACCGCGATCAGATCACCGCGATCAGATCACCGCGATCAGATCACGCGATCAGATGATCCGCGATCAGATCATGATCAGATCACCGCGATCAGATCAGATCACCGCGATCAGATCAGATCACCGCGATCAGATCACCGCGATCAGATCAGACGATCGCGATCAGATCACGCGATCAGATCAGATCAGATCGCGATCAGATCGATCAGATCATCAGCGATCAGATCACCGCGATCAGATCACCGCGATCAGATCACCGCGATCAGATCACCGCGATCAGATCACCGCGATCAGATCACCGCGATCAGATCACCGCGATCAGATCACCGCGATCAGATCACCGCGATCAGATCAGATCACCGCGATCAGATCACCGAGATCAGATCACCGCGATCAGATCACCGCGATCAGATCACCCGATCAGATCACAGATCGCCGTGCGATCAGATCACGCGATCAGATCACCGCGATCAGATCACCGCTGATCAGATCACCGCGATCAGATCAGATGACCCGATCAGATCAGATGACCCGTGATCAGATCACCGTGATCAGATCACCGTGATCAGATCATCGTGATCAGATCACTGTGATCAGATGACCCGTCATCAGATCACCGTCATCAGATCATCGTGATCAGATCACCGTGATCATTTGATGGATTGATTTTTACAGTGGTCGCGAAACAGAGGCTGCGTTATAATTTCTTGCCTGGCGTATTTGGTTACGACAAGCCCTTGAATTTTGGTCTATTTTGTAAATTTGCCGTTGTATGTACAGCTAGGGCACTGCGTAATGTACAGGGCATTGTGTGCCAGCGAAGCATTTAAGTAATTGTTAACACACACACTTGTGTTGGCCTGCCTTGCTAAAGTGAATGAAAATTGTGCTTAAAATACCAAAAACATTAAAAAAATTGTACTATTGTTATCATAAGAAATATTAAGAAAATGTTCATACCAAATCCTTGTTTAATGTTGATTGTTGAATCATGAAATTTGGGTTAACAATCCAAAATAAAATAGAAAAATACTTTTGTTTATCATATCCAAACTTTCATGAGGTTTTAGTGAACTTTTTACCAATTGTCAAGGATAATATACTACTCAGATCTAGAACACTCCTACTTCTTTACAGTATAGTAACTTGACCTGCAGATTGTGATCACCTCACAACAACACAATCAACACAATACAGGAGGAAAGTAGAATCATAGCTAATAATATCATTGACAATTGACAGCCTGCATTCAAAACAACATTAAAACTTTCTTGTACAGTATACGTACATCATGTATAGGGCCTATGTACTAGCCTATATGTGTTTATGTACAGTACTTGTATGGGCATGTTGAATCATTTGGCCGTTAGTCTCGTAGTTATGTCATTTTTCTTTTATTTATGAGTAATTCAAAATAATTTTGTGTGAAATAAAACTTTCAATTGCATCAGAAAGGTAAGATGTTCATGATCTCATTTAGGTTATTAAAAAACTCTGGCGTAAAATATCACATGTTATATCTAAATCTTACGACACAGGTACAACCTGTGTTGTAAGCCATAGCGTAATATACGACAAATTTGTTGTTAACGCGAATCCTGTCCCAAAGGTTGCACTTGCATCACCAGGGGTGTGATGGCATACTTGCAGCAGTCAGGGAACATATATATCAATAAGGCAACAAATGTTGTGTGGTATCAAATTAAACCTCATCAATATTTGATAGAGGTGGAGCAAATTATCACTTTAAAGAAACCCCTAGCTGATCCTGAAAGGGGTAGGGTGTTACAGACTAGAAGGGGCAGGGTGTTACAGACTAGAAGGGAAAGGGTGTTACAGACTACAAGGGGCAGCGTGTTACAGACTAGAAGGGACAGGGTGTTACAGACTAAAAGGGGAGGGTGTTACAGACTACAAGGGGGCAGGGTGTTACAGACTACAAGGGGCAGGGTGTTACAGACTACAAGGGGCAGGGTGTTACAGACTAGAAGGGGTAGGGTGTTACAGACTAGAAGGGGCAGGGTGTTACAGACTAAAAGGGGCAGGGTGTTACAGACTAGGAGGAGAGGGTGTTACAGACTAGAAGAAGCAGGGTGTTACAGACTAGAAGGGGCAGGGTGTTACAGACCAGAAAGGGCAGGGTGTTACAGACTAGAAGGGGCAGGGTGTTACAGACTAGAAGGGGTAGGGTGTTACAGACTAGAAGGGGCAGGGTGTTACAGACTAAAAGGGGCAGGGTGTTACAGACTAGGAGGAGAGGGTGTTACAGACTAGAAGAAGCAGGGTGTTACAGACTAGAAGGGGCAGGGTGTTACAGACCAGAAAGGGCAGGGTGTTACAGACTAGAAGGGGCAGGGTGTTACAGACTAGAAGGGGCAGGGTGTTACAGACTAAGAAGGGGCAGGGTGCTACAGACCAGAAAGGGCATTTATAGGCAATTTGAGAGCAGGTTTAGGGGCACCTGAACCTGAAATGTAAATAAGGGAGTAATCAATACAACAAGTAGTGTCCCTGCATCTTATTATATTGGGGAACTGGGATCAGCATGAAAAGTAGAACAAATAGTTCTCAAAAGTATGGTTTTGTGAACAAAATGTGGAGTGCTTAGAGTGAAAAGCGGCAGGGTGGAGAAAATGCTAAACCCATGGGCCTGTTTAAATATCTTTGTATTATGCTAAACAGTGTTATAAGCATTGAAACATCAATGTAGCTATAGTGTCCTAGTTGTGTGGTATGTTAGGTGTAACAAGTCTTTGTACCTTAAGTGATGTATTATGAGAAGCTTCTTTAAATATAGGCTTGAATACAACATTTTGAAATGGTAAAGCAGACATTTCAGTAGAGAAAGAAAGAAATTATGTGCAATTCAGAATATGGACAATGGAATTTGGTATGAATTCGGTAACTCTGATCTTCTTTAATCATATTTAGAAACAATTTTTAGAAGAACTATATTTATTCAGGTTGGTTTCTGCTCCAGTTATTTCCTTGCTTGTACCTTCATGACTGGTGTTTAGGCTATTTTGCTTTAAAGAATTAGTTCAGGGGTCAAGCATGTCCATCTTATATGAAAGAGGACTTCAAAAGAAACAAAATGGTGAAAAAAGCATTCAAAAATCTTATTTCGTTTCAAGCTCCATTCAAGTTTAAAGCTCTGTCTTATCTGTGTAGAAATGACTGGTGTAGTAAGTGTACTATGGAAAGTTGGCATTTTTATACTCACATTCTTATCAATTGTTTATGTATTTTAAAGAAAGTTTATTTGAATTTTTCACTATTTAAATTATTTTCCCCCAAACTTTCTTGAGGTGGTTTAGTATAAATACCCTTCATAGATTCAGTTTTACTACTTTCATGACATATCTCATGGTTTCTTAGCCTCAAAATTGCAGGACAAAATATGATAAACACAAAGGCTTTGTGAAATCTGAGGCTATGGCATCACACTTAGTCTGAATTAAGCTGTTTCTACACAAAGGATACCAAACTTTAAACTTGGATATCTCCTTAACGGAATATGATTTTTGAATGCTTTCTTCAACATTTTGTTTCTTGTGAATTCCTCTTTTATATAATATAGACATGCTTGACCACTAAACTATTCCTTTAACATACATTTTAGGTTAAAGAATGACATTGGAAACAACATCGATTGCAAAATTGGAATATTTGCTTGTTGACACCTTTTTGTTGGGGACTTTAGGCACAAAAGCTTCATCTGTTTTTACCGTTTCTTCAGCGGAAAGCGTGAAGTGGTTTTGAAGGTTTTAATGCTGTATGAATGTATGTTGAATGTGGGATTTATTCAAGTGCAAATTTTGTATGTACATCATCACACATGTTTTGTACTTTTATAATGGAAAGTAAATGTTTTACATGCCCATGCATTGTTTAGGTATCTTTTGTTAAATTGAGCTGAATGTATGCCTGTTTGATTGAACCCATTGAACACATTGAACACATTGAACCCATTGAACCCATTGAACCCATTGAATACATTCAACCCTTTGAACACATTGAACACATTCAACCCATTGAACACATTGAACCCATTGAAGACATTCAACCCATTGAATACATTGAACCCATTGAAGACATTCAACCCATTGAATACATTCAACCTTTTGAACACATTGAACCCATTCAACCCATTGAACCCATTGAAGACATTCAACCCATTGAACACATTGAACCCAGTGAACACATTGAATACATTGAACCCATTGGAGACATTCAACCCATTGAACACATTGAACCCATTGGAGACATTCAACCCATTGAACACATTGAACCCAGTGAACACATTGAACCCGTTCCATATATTGAATGGTAAGACGATTGTGGCTAAAAGCTGAATGTACATAACTAGAGAGTTGATTTATTGATTAATAATTGTATTGATTATGACCACTGGTATTTGAATCTTTCCTGTTATTGCTGACAATGGTAAGATCTTGTCTTGCCAATGCGACCATACTTGTAAATTTGGTTGAACGTTTGTTGCTTGTGGGTGGGGAGGAGGTACACAATTATTTTGTATCTATGGTACTCTTTTCTTGTTCTGAACCATTCAGTTTTTCCATGGTGATTTTAAAAACTAGTGGGGCTCTTGTCTTTTATGCCACCTTTCAAGCTGCCCAATTTTTTGGGGGAATTTGACATATTTAGGAGTCTGATAAGTCTCACATATCCTCCTGTTACTGAGTTTTTAGGGGCTTAATGTTAAAAATCTTGAAATATTCATATTTTAACTGCATGTCTGTTTTGTTTCATGTTTGGTGTGGTTATAATCTTAGCTGGTGTGTACATGTTCATGATGTAAAAACATTTAATTTCATTAATGTGCATAATGGGCAGGGCTTTACATGATTCTGTTGAAAAGAGCTTGTAAACACAATATCTCAAGAACTGTACATGAGATTCTGTTCATATGTGGGTACACAGATAGCCCATGGTCTGTAGATGTGCCCTATTGTTTATGGTGGTGATATGTTGTATATTAATGACTTTGGGGGCTTTATGTAAAATCTTAAAACGATCATATTTTAACAACAGCATGTCTGTTTTGTTTTATATTTGGGATCATTATGATGTTAGATTGTGTACATGTTCATGATGTAAAATGTTGAATTTCATTATTATGCATAGTGGGCAAGGCTTAATATTATAATTTTGCTGAAAAGAGCTTGTAAACATGGTATATCAAGAATGGTAATCTTGATTAATGTCATTTTTGGTACAGGGAAAGCCCATGGTCTGTAGATGTGCCCTATTGTTTAACTTTATCCATTTTGCATCATATTAGTCATGATGTGTACATGATTGGTCATGATGTGTACATGCTCATGTTATCAGCAGATGTCACTAATAAGCATGGTGGGCGTGGCTTATTTTGAAAGTGCTCAATGATGTAAACACTGTACTGTATCTCATGAACAATATATCAGATTTATGCTACATCAGGTACACGGATGGCTGTGCATACAGTATGTTCTAATGTTGTGGTAGTGATATGAATATTTATGGGTTGGGATGGTCTGTACATATGTTCTAATGTTGTGGTAGTGATATCATGAATATTTACCAGTAGGAAGGGCTTACTGACAAATTTTTGAAATAGAATAAATGAACAACTATTTTTGCATTATACTTGCTATGATAATGTTGTTAATTATTGTGCAAATGCTAATGTTGTCAACATTTGTATTGATCTGCATGGTAGGTGTGGCTTATGAATAAATATCATGGAACAAATATTTCATGATATACAAGAACATGGTAGTTAATACAAATTTTGCAAATCAATCAGCTAGTAAAAAAAAGCATCGGAACTACAGAACCTTTTTGTTTGGGTTTTTTCAATCGCTATATTCCATTAATTAATTTTCTTCTTTAATTTTTTTTTCTCATTAGGATCATCCCAGTCTACAGTGTCATCTGGTACATCTGAATCCGATTTTGAGGACCTAAGATCTTCAGGTAAGTGAAGAAATTTAGTTGATGGTAGGACCTGTAGAACGATGAAAAATCAGTTTCCTCTAAAATGGTATAAGAATGAAAACAACATATCAGATAAAGAAATATTGAAAGGTTATTAAACCCTGTTAAGCTGGCTGAGCCGTGCTTCAAGCCTCATGAGCCGTGCTTTAAGCCTCCTAAGCTGTGCTTCAAGCCTCCTAAGCTGTGCTTTAAGCCTCCTAAGCTGTGCTTCTAGCCTCCTAAGCTGTGCTTTAAGCCTCCTAAGCTATGCTTCAAGCCTCCTAAGCTGTGCTTTAAGCCTCCTAAGCTGTGCTTCAAGCCTCCTGAGCCATGCTTCAAGCCTCCCCACCTTCTAGACTTGCCAATCAAGTGTTGTTGTTTACTACAGGGAAGAAGGGGTGTCCCAAAACGATATGGAACCAGACCCTCCAGCAGCTCCTGCAAAGGGTCAACAAGCTGGAATGACATTAGCTGCAGACATTTCCGATGGGGTGACACTCTTAGCTGCCTCATGCCTCAGACCTCCGTGGTGTAGTGGTTAGTGCTTTGTCCTCTAACCCGCATGTCCCGGGTTTGTATCCCGGTGGGTCTGCAACTAGTGAGTTTACAACTGGTAATCAAAGGCCGTGGCCTTGATATAATGTCCAGCACTGGATGCTTTCAGGATGTTAAACCTTGTTATGCGTCATCGAACGAAGTGGGAAGAGGTAACAAATGTTGAACCGTGATGAGAAGGGGGCATGCACTGAACTAAAATCCAGTCCAGCAGGGGTTAAACCTAATAATCTGTGGACTATTGTAACATCTGAATATGTTGAAACTGGGCCCAGTGTTGAACCAGATACACACTAGTGTTCTGAGCAGAGACATGCAAAACAACACAGAAATGAGATTTCCTGCAGAAAGGGCGGTTTTCTGACCTACTTTGTGTCAGTTGACCTTTAGAGCCAACATTCTTTTTTGTACTTCAAGTCTAAGTTTCTTACTTCAATGGAAACAATATCTGTTAGTTTATCAGACATATTTATTTGAGCTTTGAGATCTAGTTTTTTTCCAGGATGTATTGTAATGTTACCCTTTCTATATCAACAAATTGAAAATGTAGGCAATACTGAGGGAACTTCTTGTCAGATAAAATTAATCATATTCATTCATTATGCATTTTATACAAAGTTGAGTAGTTGTTTAGTCTAGTTTGCACAATGCTTTGTTACTATGCTCCATTTAGCATGGAGTACATTTTGTCAAAACCCCTGGGATAGTGTCCACAAAGAGAGTTATATCCGCAAATTGAAAAGTTAGCTCACAAAGTAAATAGACAAATTGTTATAGTGCATTTCATGATTGTATACATATTTCCTTATGGAAAGAAAGGTAAAACTGTTTCTTTTAAAGTGTTGGTTCAAAAGTTGATTTAACATGGGAAAACAAATACATTCTGCTAGACAATTCAAACAGCCTTTTAATGAGAAAAGTATAAAACATTTGTGTTACTAAGGAAGGGGCGTCAGCTTCCCTTGCAGTCATGCATGCCTCTCTGAAGTAATGACTTTAATCATTACCTTGTAGGTCTACGTGTATGTTCCCCCCACTTACTCTTTTTAACTGCCGTGCCCCCTCTAAATAAACAAGTTGGGATCACCAGAAACAGGGGCAGGATTTGCTTACTGAAAGAAAGGGGGGGGGGGCGGAATTCAAAGGTGGGTGGAAATCACAAAAGCATGCTAAGATATTAAAAAAATCACCATAAATAAAATTGGAAACAGAGTCGGGAAAGTGCCCCCCCTCCCCCACCAAAGCCTGCCTATTACCAGGGATGTAACTTGCACATACAATTTTAGACATAATGTTCAAATTGCACTTCATTTAATCCTTCCTTCACCCTCGTTTTCTTCTGATTGATTTTATTCTGGTTTAGATAAAACATTATTTAGTGTCTGTTTCAACCTTTAAGTGAATGTGCTAAAATCTGAAAATCAATTTAAATAAAAAACAGACAATTTCTAACATCAAAAAATTGGCAAGCAATAACAGCTGTTTTGTCCACAGCTTAGGTTTCATAACTCAGATTTTGAAAGGTTGTGGGTGTTTTGTATTAATTTCCTGGTAAAGCTGTAAAATATCTGATATCTGATGTATAATTCAAGGTGGCAGATGGGAGTTGTTTGCTCGCATATCTCATTGTACACCCACGTGTTGGGTTGAGGGAATGAAAACAAATTCATAAAGATTAACCAGGGCTTATAAAGTTGTACTGTATTTCTAGATAAGATTGAAGGAATATTTACTTGAAAGTAGTTTTGTGTAGAATAAGCTTTATAATGTTAAAGGTATATGAGCATCCCATTAAGTGTAATTTCCTTTTAAAAAAAGCCTTGATTTTGGAATTTAACATTTTATTTACTCTTTAAATTTCCAAATTAGCATCCTTAGTGTTTAAATTACATTTGGCTGTTCAATAGTTAGGGGATATTTCATAGGCAAATTTTTTGATTATTTTTTGAACATTTGGTTGTTTAATAGATCAGGAATGTTTCATATGCAAATGTTTTGATTATTTTTTGAACATTTGGCTGTTCAGGGATGTTTCATATGCAAATTTTTTGATTATTTTTTGAAAATTTGGCTGTTCAATAGTTCAGGCATGTTTCATATGCAATTTGTTTAAATGTTTTTTGAACATTTGGCTGTTCAATAGTTTAGGGATGTTTCATATGCAAATGTTTTGAATAATTGAATAGCAGACCATTCAAAATATATATGAAATTCTTTGAATTTCTGCCAAGGGGTGGGGGTGGGTTCTAACTTAGGCCCCAGGGTGTTTAGATCAGTGATATGTTATATTAGCTTCAATACCACTCTCCCCTCCCCCCTTCTCTTCCCTGCAGCTCAAGAAAATGCATATCCTCTGGCCCCCTGTCCTCCGGAAATCGAGAACCTGATTGCTGTCATTAATTCAGCCAATGAAAATGATGCCAATATCTTTTCCATTTATGGAATGGGGGATATTATTGAGATCCCCAAAATCCCTCATCAGAATAAGCTTGTTTCATTGGAAGAAGTTTGGTACAGAATAAAAAAACAAAAAAAAACAACAGATGGATTAAGGAAACAAGAGGTCTGTCCATATCTACACCACAAATTTGCATGAACATTGAAAAAGCTGTGAAATGGCCAATATCAACTTATTTTGATATTTCGACCATGGTAATGATTATTATCCCTACATATTAGGGCTCTAGTTACGGTGGGCGGCGCTGGGCGGGCCAGCCCAGCACTCACAATTCCCGCCCAGCACTCGGCTCTAAGATTCACTCTTCCGCCCAGCACTCAAAAGGGGGAGGGAAGCACTTTGACAGTTGAATATCTATTGTATTTTGAATATCCATTGTACATACACAATATTTTGTAAATCTTTCTAGCATTCCGATTAAAAAATAATAATAATTAAAACAACTTTTTCGTTGACAATTTGTGAATAGGAGTGGACTAAATTTGAACAGTTCTTCATGGGAGGGGGGTCTAGTAGGTCACCCTGGATTGTCACTGGAGCCCTGCACTTAAACTTGTCTAGCTAGAACCCTGCTACATATATCCATGTACTTTTAAAATGTACCATATTTATCTGGGAAGAATCTACATCTCTGGTGGAATCATTAATCATGTAGATACAAGGTTTAGAGTTTAAAACCAAAGAGATTTTGTAAGAATTTTTTTTTGTACAGACTGAGGAAATGTTCCAGACGTAGATTCAACATGGGTGTCAATTGCCCAGTTGTTTCTTATTAACAGATTTAAGATGATTTTGGTCTTTCTCCCTGATGGCTACCACATTTGATGGCTATTGATGGTTATTGTTTCCAAAGGTCACACCCCAAAGCTCAGTTTCCTGAAGAAACAAGTCATTGATTTCCGATAGTTCCTTAAACCTCTAATCGTAGGATTATTTTCATGTGTTACATGTTTGCGTAATATTTGTGTACTTTTACTTATAAATTGTTTCCATATTTAGCTCATATTGTTCCATTTATGCAAAATTGTGTTGGAAAATGCATGAATATAGGTCAATTGCGGTACAATCATGATGATCTAGCAGACGTATTGAAAAGTTGTCTAAATTGGGGGTATACCTGTTTAATGAGGCATGCAACATCTCACCTCCACTAATTGGAATAACCCACAAAAAGTCATATGGACTTTCAAGCATAGCAAGATAATTCCCAGACACGATTGCAATCCTAACAATCATTCAAGTTAATAGCTTAATCACTTATGCTCGAATCGCGTGGTGGAGCTTGGAAACCGTATCGTATAAATGAATGAGTGAGTAAGCGAGTAATGCCAATCCCAAGCAGGGGTACGTATCACCCGACCAGTTTTCTGTAACTAATCGGGTGTTAATGCGGCCCTAGGATCGTAATGGTAACCGCCCAAGTGGGATTTTGGTATTCCAATGTTATGAATTCTCAAACATTTTATAATCAATATTAAAAGCATTTATTTGATGCAAAAATTATTGATAAAAAAGTCTTACTTATATCAATGTTGCTGCAAAGACTTTAATTTTGACTCAAAGAATGTGGGGCTGTGATGTCACTGCTACAGTGGCAGTCATGATTTCACTCATTTATAACTAACGTCTACAAGTCCAATAGAAGTTAAAAGTCAAATTTTCATTTCCTTGAGAAAATCTTGAATATCTACATATAATGATATAAAAAAAAAGAATTCTATTTTTGGCACTATTTTGTCTTCCATATCCATTATATACATGCTTGACCGCTAAACTAATCCACAATTATGAAAATACTTGCATATTCATATCTGATAACCCTTTCCATGCCATGTCACTCCACATCTCTGCTCGTATTTTATATAAATATCTGATAAAACCTAAAACTTAATTTAACTTAACTTAATAAATGCATTAAAACAAATGTTTTTGAATACTTTCTGCACCATTTTGTCTTTTATATCCAATATGCACGGTGGACAACTAAACTAACCAGATGAAAAGAAATTTGCATACTCATATCTGATGGCCCTTTCCATGCCATGTCAATCCACACCACTACTTCTTTGACCTGATCTTATTCTGCTTATTACAGAGAGGTTAGGCATGGGCTCTTCAACAAATGAACAGAGTTGCTTTTCTGTGCCACACCTTTTCATCTCATGTATCAGTGGGCATGTGATAGTTGTTTGGCCTAGCTTAGATTTGTATCAATCATTGTGCAACTGCTTATTTATTGTATTGTTAGTACTTATGTAAAATTCCCAATAACAGAATTATCAGAGATATTCAGAAATACATTTTTGAAAGGTGATGTTTCTTCCTTTGGGGTAAAATCATTGCAAGAAGCACTCAGCCTAATTGCGAGGGCGTATTACCCTTGAGTCTCTAGAATATTTGGATGCACTTTTCCTGTGTGAGATGTTACTGATGATATTTGATCATGTTAAATCATCTCTAGTGATTTATAATGAATTTATATTTCATTTTTTAACAGTATCTGTATTAATAGACCTCCGTTATTTATAAGTTCCAATGCATTAGCACAAAAGGCTCCCTAGATTTTGACATATATATGGGCCATTCTGTGGTATCCATTTTGCGGTCTGTGACTTGCGTGACGGACCGCGGAATGGCCGTAGCAGACCTCTAGGGTCTCCCAGGGATATTATATATATGTATATATATATATGTATGTATATATATGTATGTATATATATATATATATATATATATATATATATATATATATATATATATATATATATATATATATATATATATATATATATATATATATATATATATATATATATATATATATATATATATATATATATATATATATATATATATATATATATATATATATATATATATATATGTATATATATATATGTATATATATATATTTAGATTAGATTATGTTATATTATATTATATTATATTATATTATATTATATTATATTATATTATATTATATTATATTATATTATATATATATTATTTATATATATATATATATATATATATATTTGTTTATATATATATTGTATTATATTATATTATACTATGTTATATATATTATAAATATATAATACATCATAATTTCATTAAATTTGTGTTTCATTGCCATTATCAGCATGATGAATCTATTAAGCAGAATTTTCAAACTTCAAAACCTATAATGTAGATGGTGTGGGGATTAAATTTGAAGGGGAGGGGAGTATGTCTATGTTGAAATCTGATGGTCAAATTTTAAACATTTTTGTTCGTTTTATACTGTGTATTGAAAGTTTGGTGAAAATGGATACTTGTTACAATTTCATATATGCCATGGTGGTGTTTCTTTGGTACTTCAAAGTAGTCTGCAGAAGTATAAGAATAATAAAAAGCTTTCAAATTTGATTCTAAAAAAGGAAATGATTACGCATGCCTCATTTAACTTGTCTGGATTGAGTACCATGAATCCCTTTCATAGTTCCTATGTGATAGACGTGGACAAATTTGGTACCTGTTTTGGATGAGCCTTTACAATGATTAGGTGCTAAATAAGGCAGCTAGATTTGACAGTTTTTCCCACTTTTACACATCTCAGATCATAGATAGGAAAGTTTCAAAGGAAATTGTGTTGTTTCGTTTTGTACCTTTTCTTAGGCAACAATCACTTTCAAACGATTTGAAAGGTACAAACATTTCCAACTGAATAAATGATTGAATTATTTTTGAATGTTGGAAGGAAAATTATTAGTTGTTGAATACTGACCAAACTCCTAGCCTCATCCAGAAAGGGGCAGGGTATCACTGATCAAAAGGGGCATTTATAAGGCATCAAGGTTACTTTTGAGGCACTTGAAATGTAAATAAGGGGGTAATTAATACAACAAGTAATGTCCCTGCATCTTATTATATTGGGGAACTGGGATCGGCATGAAAAGAAGGGAAAGTGAAAAGGGAATGAGGGTAGGGTGGAGCATCAATGAGGGTAGGGTGGAGCATCAATGAGGGTAGGGTGGAGTATCAATGAACATCAATTGAGGGTAGGGTGGAGCATCAATGAGCATCAATGAGGGTAGGGTGCAGCATCAATGATCATCAATAAGGGTAGGGTGGAGCATTAATGAGGGTAGGGTGGAGCATCAATGAGGGTAGGGTGGAGCATCAATGAGGGTAGGGTGGAGCATCAATGAGGGTAGGGTGGAGTATCAATGAACATCAATTGAGGGTAGGGTGGAGCATCAATGAACATCAATTGAGGGTAGGGTGGAGCATCAATGATCATCAATAAGGGTAGGGTGGAGCATTAATGAGGGTAGGGTGGAGCATCAATGAGGGTAGGGTGGAGCATCAATGAGTGTAGAGTGGAGCATCAATGAGGGTAGGGTGGAGCATCAATGATCATCAATAAGGGTAGGGTGGAGCATTAATGAGGGTAGGGTGGAGCATCAATGAGTGTAGGGTGGAGCATCAATGAGGGTAGGGTGGAGCATCAATGAGGGTAGGGGGTGGAGCATCAATGAGGGTAGGGTGGAGCATCAGTGAGCATGAATGAGGGTAGGGTGGAGCATCACTGAGCATGAATGAGGGTAGGGTGGAGCATGAATGAGGGTAGGGTGGAGCATCAATGAGCACCAATGAGGGTAGGGTGGAGAATCAATGAGGGTATGGTGGAGCATCAATGAGGGTAGGGTGGAGCATCAATGAGGGTAGGGTGGAGCATCAATGAGGATAGGGTGGAGCATTAATGAGGGTAGGGTGGAGCATCAATGAGGGTAGGGTGGAGCATCAATGAGGGTAGGGTGGGGCATCAATGAGGGTAGGGTGGAGCATCAATGAGGGTAGGGTGGAGCATCACTGAGCATTAATGAGGGTAGGGTGGAGCATCAATGAGGGTAGGGTGGAGCATCAATGAGGGTAGGGTGGAGCATCAATGAGGGTAGGGTGGAGAATCAATGAGGGTAGGGTGGAGCATCAATGAGGGTAGGGTAGAGCATTAATGAGGGTAGGGTGAAGCATCAATGAGGGTAGGGGAGCATCAATGAGCATCAATGAGGGTAGGGTGGAGAATCAATGAGGGTAGGGTGGAGCATCAAGGAGAGTAGGGTGGAGCATCAATGAGGGTAGGGTAGAGCATTAATGAGGGTAGGGGGGAGAATCAATGAGGGTAGGGTGGAGCATCAAGGAGGGTAGGGTGGAGCATCAATGAGGGTAGGGTAGAGCATCAATGAGGGTAGGGTGGAGAATCAATGAGGGTAGGGTGGAGCATCAAGGAGGGTAGGGTGGGGCATCAATGAGGGTAGGGTAGAGCATTAATAAGGGTAGGGTGGAGCATCAATGAGGGTAGGGTGGAGCATCAATGAACATCAATGAGGGTAGGGTGGAGCATCAATGAGGGTAGGGTGGAGCATCAATGAGGGTAGGGTGGAGCATCAATGAGGGTAGGGTGGAGCATCAATAAGGGTAGGGTGGAGCATCAATGAGGGTAGGGTGGAGCATCAATGAGGGTAGGGTGGAGCATCAATGAGGGTAGGGTGGAGCATCAATGAGGGTAGGGTGGAGCATCACTGAGCATCAATGAGGGTAGGGTGGAGCATCAATGAGAGTAGGGTGGAGCATCATTGAGGGTAGGGTGGAGTATCAATGATGGTAGGGTGGAGCATCCATCTCAAACATACTGTAAGCATACAGAAGAGGTGGGGGATTCTTTTGGACCATAAAAACAGTTTTCAAGGATAAAAACATCCCAATTAGCATAAAAAAACAGAAGAGGAAAAAAAATATCATCAGCATGCAGTTGCAGTTTTAATTTCTGCACCAATCGTGATAATCGTGATATTGCGATATATCTTCAGTAAAATTTTGATTTTCATTATAAGACGCCTACTACATGTATATCATCTTAGGAAAAGGAAATTCAGGTTTTAAACATATTTTTCAAATTCTGTTTAGTTCATGTTGTCTTTAAATGGAACGAAAATTAAGATTGATAAAATAGTAATTGTTATTTACAAATCAAAATCTAGATAAAGAGGAAAAGAACAAAAACGAGGAGTTTAGTTTGATATTCATAAAAATAGGCTTTCTCATGATGATATATACTTTAAGATGGATTGTTCATGATATCATGATATCAGATATCATGATATCGTCAGATATCACGATGTCATCAGGTATAACTGTGGTGATATCGATACACAGATTATGGCAGCCCTAATCAATATAATGGTGATATGGATACACAGATAAATGATATTATGGCAGCCCTAATCAATATAATGGTGATATGGATACACAGATAAATGATATTATGGCAGCCTTAATCAATATAATGGTGATATCGATACACAGATAAATGATATTATGGCAGCCCTAATCAATATAATGGTAATATTGATACACAGATAGATGATATTATGGCAGCCCTAATCAATATAATGGTGATATGGATACACAGATAGATGATATTATGGCAGCCTTAATCAATATAATGGTAATATCGATACACAGATAGATGATATTATGGCAGCCCTAATCAATATAATAGTGATATGGATACACAGATAGATGATATTATGGCAGCCCTAATCAATATGATGGTGATATTGATACACAGATAGATGATATTATGGCAGCCCTAATCAATATAATGGTGATATCGATTCACAGATAGATGATGTAATGGCAGCCCTAATTAATACAATGGTGATATCGATACACAGGTAAATAATATTATGGCAGCCCTAATCAATATAATGGTGATATGGATACACAGATAGATGATATTATGGCAGCCCTAATCAATATAATAGTGATATGGATACACAGATAGATGATATTATGGCAGCCCTAATCAATATAATGGTGATATCGATACACAGATATATGATATTATGGCAGCCCTAATCAATATAATGGTGATATCGATACACAGATAGATGATATTATGGCAGCCCTAATCAATATAATGGTGATATGGATACACAGATAGATGATATTATGGCAGCCCTAATCAATATAATAGTGATATGGATACACAGATAGATGATATTATGGCAGCCCTAATCAATATAATGGTGATATCGATACACAGATAGATAATATTATGGCAGCCCTAATCAATATAATGGTGATATCGATACACAGATAGATGATATTATGGCAGCCTTAATCAATATGATGGTGATATTGATACACAGATAGATAATATTATGGCAGCCTTAATCAATACAATGGTGATATGGATACACAGATAGATGATATTATGGCAGCCCTAATCAATATAATGGTGATATGGATACACAGATAGATGATATTATGGCAGCCCTAATCAATATAATAATGATATGGATACACAGATAGATAATATTATGGCAGCCCTAATCAATATAATGGTGATATCGATACACAGATAGATGATATTATGGCAGCCCTAATCAATATAATGGTGATATCGATACACAGATAGATGATATTATGGCAGCCCTAATCAATATAATGGTGATATTGATACACAGATAGATGATATTATGGCAGCCCTAATTAATATAATGGTGATATCGATACACAGATAAATGATATTATGGCAGCCCTAATCAATATAATGGTGATATCGATACACAGATAAATGATATTATGGCAGCCCTAATCAATATAATGGTGATATCGATACACAGATAGATGATATTATGGCAGCCTTAATCAATATAATGGTGATATCGATACACAGATAGATAATATTATGGCAGCCCTAATCAATATAATGGTGATATCGATACACAGATAAATGATATTATGGCAGCCCTAATCAATATAATGGTGATATCGATACACAGATAGATGATATTATGGCAGCCTTAATCAATATAATGGTGATATCGATACACAGATAGATAATATTATGGCAGCCCTAATCAATATAATGGTGATATCGATACACAGATAAATGATATTATGGCAGCCCTAATCAATATAATGGTGATATCGATACACAGATAAATGATATTATGGCAGCCCTAATCAATATGATGGTGATATTGATACACAGATAGATGATATTATGGCAGCCCTAATCAATATAATGGTGATATGGATACACAGATAGATGATATTATGGCAGCCCTAATCAATATAATGGTGATATTGATACACAGATAAATGATATTATGGCAGCCCTAATCAATATGATGGTGATATTGATACACAGATAGATGATATTATGGCAGCCCTAATCAATATAATGGTGATATGGATACACAGATAGATGATGTAATGGCAGCCCTGATCAATATAATGGTAATATCGATACACAGATAGATGATATTATGGCAGCCCTAATCAATATGATGGTGATATTGATACACAGATAGACTATATTATGGCAGCCCTAATCAATATGATGGTGATATTGATACACAGATAAATGATATTATGGCAGCCCTAATCAATATGATGGTGATATTAATACACAGATAGATGATATTATGGCAGCCCTAATCAATATAATGGTGATATGGATACACAGATAGATGATATTATGGCAGCCCTAATCAATATAATGGTGATATCGATTCACAGATAGATGATATTATGGCAGCCCTAATCAATATGATGGTGATATTGATACACAGATAGATGATATTATGGCAGCCCTAATCAATATGATGGTGATATCGATATACAGATAAATGATATTATGGCAGCCCTAATCAATATAATGGTGATATCGATTCACAGATAGATGATATTATGGCAGCCCTAATCAATATAATGGTGATATCGATACACAGATGATATTATGGCAGCCCTAATCAATATAATGGTGATATACACAGATAGATAATATTATGGCAGCCCTAATCGATACACAGATAGAGATAATATTATGGCAGCCCTGATCAATATAATGGTGATATCGATATTATGGCAGCCCTAATCACAGATAGATAATATTATGGCAGCCCTAATCAATATAATGGTGATATGGATACACAGATAGATGATATTATGGCAGCCCTAATCAATATAATGGTGATATCGATTCACAGATAGATGATATTATGGCAGCCCTAATCAATATAATGGTGATATCGATTCACAAATAGATGATATTATGGCAGCCCTAATCAAAATAATGGTGATATGGATACACAGATAAATGATATTATGGCAGCCCTAATCAATATAATGGTAATATCGATACACAGATAGATGATGTAATGGCAGCCCTTATCAATATAATGGTGATGTCGATTCACAGATAGATGATATTATGGCAGCCCTTATCAATATAATGGTGATATCGATACACAGATAAATGATATTATGGCAACCCTAATTAATATAATGGTGATATCGATTCACAGATAGATGATATTATGGCTGCCTTAATCAATATAATGAAAATTAGTCTGAATATTGGCCAAAATTAAATGTAATGTGTCTACCCCTAGAAAATGGGGGCCCATACTCCCATAATTTGTGGGGCAGTGGGTGGGAAGACAGCTCCAGATTTTTACGTTATTTTTCGAAATCATCATATCAATTCCTAATGCCCCCTATATAACACTTGAAAACAGTAACAAATTCAGCAGGTTACTGACTCAATTACGCACTAGAAACCACAACCAGAAGTTTGTGTGAGAGGATGTGGACTGTTCCATTTTCTAAAGAGGGTGGAAATAAATAAAAATCCCCTTTGCATCCTCAAACAATATAGTTTCACCTGATAAACGATGTTAGTTATTAGAGAAATAATTGAATTTATGTTTTAAATATCAATCTCAGCAAAATTTGTAGATTTTCCTTGAATTTCTAAGCATATTTCAGCCCTTGTTGGTAGCCAACAGTGCTCAAGTCGCTTCACAGTGTACAAAAAGTTTTAAGCCAAGTGATAGTTTGACTTTAAATTAAATCTTGACACAAATCTTACGACTCTTTCTACTAGAGGAACCGGATTCTGATTCTGAAAAACAACTAATCAGAACACTTGTTACATGAGAACAAAGCTTATTTTGTCTCCTTTCAATTGCCACTTAAGACTAAGTGAAAAACAACATTAAAGAGGAGCAATGCACACTCTGTGATTTCATGCTAAAAAGGCATCATGGGTAAAGATTTTGATGCTGGATAATAGAAGGAAAATTGACCCTTATTTTGATTGATCAATTTCCCTTTAAGGTGCTTTTCCAGCCTTGCAAAAAGATAAACAAGCTAGGAAGGAGATGAACAGAAAGTTTATTTCTTTCTCTCTCAGAAACTGTTTAAGATGATAATTGGGCAGTCCTGTGTTTGAAATATGAAGTAGGGAAAATGGCCTTCTATGTTAAAACAAAGGGATTTTTGAGAACGAGATGTGAGGTAAATAACAGGTGGAGTTGTAAGGAGCACCAGGGAATTGATATGGAATGCAAGTTCCAACAATCCTTTAAAAAGATATTAAGTAGTGATTGACAGGTAGCTATCAATCCCTATTTTACATAAACCCTTGACAACCATCAAGGTGCAGTAGTATTAAGGTTATCATACAGCTAGATTGACTGACAGATTTTGTACCTTTTTATTGAAAATAAGAAATGAAAACAACTCTAAATTTCTATACTGTATCTGGGCCAAAATCTTCTTTAAGCAGCTGTGTTTCCAGAAGAAAGTTTTTGATATACATGTGGTGCCAATGTTTTGGTAATTCTTGACACTAAGTCGCTGGTGCTGTTAAACTTTAACAAACCAAACCAAACTAAGTTTTGTATTTCTTTGTCAGAGATTCCTAGTGATTGACAGGGACCGATCAGGTCCAATCTTGGGTAAACCTTTAGGTATCCTCCAGGGGCTAGATTAGATTGTGATAGGGCTAAAATTGACACAGGGTTTCCCCATTCTGTACATGTATCACATGTTGTATTTTTTGTATTTAAAGATAAAATATAGGAGGATATTGTTGGCAACAAACTGTATTTGATCAGGGAGTGGTCGTTTAAAAACGCCAACTCCCTGATTTGAATTAGTCCTTTAAAAGTTTGGTATTACAAATGTGCTTCCATTGAGCTGTTGCTTATGATATGAGAAATTTATTCCTGACTTTGATTCTTTGTTTAAACATCATGCCACCTTTTTCATTCATAAAACTAAACTGCTTACCATTTCATCTGAACTAAAACAGAAAAAGAAAAGTTAACAGAAACTTCATCAATCTTTGCACACAAGAAATGGTGATTCTTTTGAAAATTAATGTTTGCAGTTAATATGTTATTCATTCATACAAAGTTGTAGGGTTTTTACCGGAGTGTATTTTTGGTAACCTTTTGTCATGAGGAAGAGAGATAAAAGGTTGCACGCCATTTTGTAGATTTTGGTTAAGTGGGACAATCCTGCATACTGCATAGGATGTCTGTTTACACAGGACACCGTCTGTCTAAACCTGTTTGTAACCAAATCAATCACAAAAAGCCTAATCAAATATTAAATATAAAGATGTTCACTTATTCTGTGGGTGCCAGTTTTTTATTTTGCAGATGTTTTTAACTTTAAATTTAAACATGTATTTCGTGGAATATTTTTTGTGTTTTTTTTTGCTAATAGACGAGTGACACTAGGAGGTAGGTAACATTACTGAGAGTGTTTAAAAATGAATTAAAAACAGGAAAAATAGCGAAATATCCCAGAAAGGTTGAATTTAATGTTCAATAATTCATTAACACAATCTTTAAAATATTTTTACTAATTTTGATTTGAAAATTTCATGAAAAATTTGTGAAGACATTTGAATTTCTCCCCACTTTAAGGTATACTTATTGTTTTTCATGTTTGTCATATTTATAAATTCTTACAAAGGAGTGTGGTAGAGGAAAAGAAAGGGAGGGGGAGGGGAGGGAGGGGGTGTCATAGTTCATGTCTATGAAGTATTGATAATATGATGTAAATCTTTGACTGGAAATTGTACTGTGAAGTTGGAACCAGTTTCCAAAGGCAGAGTTTTCGCCAGAACTTATTTATTTTCTAATTTTGCCTATCAAATTTTTAACAACATTTTAGAGTATTTTTTTTCTTTCCTAGAAAGTTTTTTTTTCCTTTCCTAGAAAGTTATTTTTTCCTTTCCTAGAAAGTTCTTTTAGGATATCAGAAATTACTGACAGACAAATATAAATTAAAAAATACTTTAGATTTGCATTAACAATTACTCTTTTTGATTATTGGCCCCCACTTTTAGATAGTATTCAACCCCTGTGATTATTCCACAGAAGCACATTTCCTTTGTAATATTTTAGAAATCATTTTTTATTTTCAGTTTGTTGTAACCTGAGCTATTAACTGAAATTGTAGTAATAATGTTATAACTGTATTTTTCTCTCTGATGGTTGATGCTCTAGCTCTCTGATCTTGGTTTTATTGAAGAAGAACTGAATAAAACATTAGAATAGTGATAATTAAGATTCATAATGCACTCATATCCACCCAGTGTCTGGTGCAGAAACATCAAAACATGTTCTTGTATACAATAAATCCAAAAACAACATGAAAGAGATAAAGGGTAATGAATAAATATAATTACAAATTTTTATTTTAAAGAAATTGTATTTAATTTTGTCACTTTAAATTATTTTTCCTGAAGTTTATTCAGGTGGTATATTATAAATACCGTTCCTAGATTCAGTTTTACTACTTTTTTGACACATCCCATGGTTTTAAGCCACAAAATCTTAAGACAAAATATGATTGAACACATAAAGACTGAGTAATCTGAGGCTATGACATCACACATACAATAGTCAAACTTAGATATCTCCCTAACGGAATAAGATTTTGAATGTTTTCTTTACCATTTTGTTTCTTTTGAAGTCCTCTTTCATATAAGATGGACATGCTTGACCACTGAAGTAATCCTTTAAAGTAAAATAATTACATTATTTGGACCTGCTACTTTTAACATTCGCTTCCAACAATGAAATGGAATGAAAGGGGTGAAGAAAAAAAGAGTCCAGGATTATAATTGAGCCATCATATTATGTTAATAACATAAACCGGACAAAATTCACCCACACACAGTTTCTTTACTGTATGTGGAAATAGAGCAAGGGGGAGGGGGAGGGGGGATTCCCCTTCTACTTTGCAGCAACACTACTGTCTGTATATTGTGTAAGTTATGGAAAAGGTAGTTCAGATACTAGATATCTCTATCTTGGTAGTTCCTGTAAAGTAATATAGATTTGAATTGAAATGCTGCCCTCATTCAGACTTAAGCCATATACAGTCTGCACAGATTCTCAGTTAAAGTAATATACTGATGCTGCCCTCATATCTGATTAACCTTTTTATGGATGTTTAAAGAACTTGGTATTTTATTTGAAGGGAAGTGGAAAGTTTAGAAGAAAAAAAGATGTTAAGAAAGCAACTATGCCAGAATGAACTGAACTCTTCGGGAAGGAGAGTACTCTGCAGACATTCATCTATTTGAAAATGTTCATTACAGTGAAATCTAGTGAAAATGTTTATTACAGTGAAATCCAGTGAAAATGTCTTGAAACTTTTTCTGAGTTTTGTACTTTATTTTGGTGAACACAATTTTTACTTGATGTAATATATAAATTTTTGACCTATGTTGACCTATGCAAGACTGGTATAATATTACATAAGGGTGTATACTGTACATGAACATATTGATAACTTTTTGGTTCTGATGCAATAGCATAAGGAACCTATGTAGTCATGCTGGCATGTGTATGAGTGTGTGCATGTGTGTGTATGAATGTGTATGTATATATGTGCATGCATGCCTGTAAGCGTGCGTGCATACATACGTACATATGTATGTATGTGTTTCTGTGACAAGCTTGTAAACACGATATCTCAAGAGCTGTGTAGTGGATTTATGTCATACATGGTATATGGATGTGTTATGGTATGTAGATGATCCTTGTTGTTGGTGCTGATGTCATGAATATGAATTAGTCGGCTGGTTTAATGTAAAATTCTGTCAACAAACTTGTAAACTTGATATCTCAAAAACCATATTGTGGATTTATGTCATATTTTGGATATGGATGTGTTGTGCTCTGTAGATGATCCCTATTGTTTTGGTGCTGATGTCATGAATATTAATCAGTAGGCGGGGCTAATTGTAAAATTATGTTAACGAGCTTGTAAACACGATCATATGTGGTATATGGATGTGCTGTTTGTAGATGAGCTCTATTGATTTTGGTGCTGCCATGAATATGAATTAGTAGGCAGGGCTAAATGTAAAATTCTTTTAACAAGCTTGTAAACATGATATCTCAAGAACAGTGAGGTGAATTATGTCATACATAGAATGGATATGTTGTGATCTGCAGAAGATGCCTATTATTTTTGGTGCTGATGTCTTGAATATTAATCAGTAGGCGGGGCTAAATGTAAATTTCTGCTAACAAACTCGTAAAACATGATAGCTCAAGATCATTGAGGTGGATTTATGCCATACTTGGTATATGGGTGTGTTGTGGTCTGCAGATAATTCCTTATTTTTTTTTTGGAGCTGATGTCATAAATATTAATGAGAAGGCAGGACTAACTAAAATTATGTTCATGTTCACATTTCCACAAACCTATGTCAGATTTAAATCAAACTTGGTATGATGCTGTTGATAAAAGCAAGGAAGATACAGGATCCCATAGAATGTTGAGCTGTTGACTAAATCATTATTCATGTCAGGTGGAGTCGAATACAATTTTGCATTGGTTGTTGTGATTGTGGCTGAAAGCTTAACACTTAAACAAGCAATAAAATATACACAAATTACATGTTCCAGTATGATAAATAAACTAAATGTGTAAGAACACAATATTGAAAGATATATGATAAAAAAAAAATTGCTTTTTTTCCAATGTTAGCATCGGAATCACGTGGGATTTCTTGGTTTTTGAGTGGGATTGAATCCTTTGATCTGGAATTTCTTGTATAGAATTATGAAGTACTGTAGTTTGTATGTTTTTGACAGTTGATATAGTTCAATTAAATGACAGCTTTTGTTTTTTCTGATCCTGGTGGTCTCTAGTTTTGATACGAATCAGCTGATCTCTTGCTTATCATTGCTATTGTGGTGGATAATTAAAATAGTGGTCTCTAGTTTTGATAGGAATCAGCTGATCTCTTGCTAATCATTGCTATTGTGGTGGATAATTAAAAAAGGGCCGGAAAGAACCTGTAAAAGGGAAAAAATAACATTTTTTTGCTGATTATAAAGCAAAGAGAGAAAGTTTCATTAAACCACTTTGTATTCTAAAGCATTATAGTTGACATAGCCTCTGCACCACATTAAGTATGGGTGTACAATTTTCTAGCAGCAAGGCTGCAAATAATCTCCAATTTTCATTTAAATTTTTGTAGAGAAGTCGTTGCTTGAATTAAGATTTGCAGCTATTTTTGAACCTTTCTATAGCTTGAATTCATCCCACATTTGTACTTGATTCCCAAATATCGGCATGCTGCTCCCTTACCCATATGCTTTTATCTCTTCATATCCATACACAGTAAATGGTCTCCATCAACAAAAAATAAATAAACAAATAAAACTTTAATAAATAAACTGAGTATTTAATCAGGGTCCCTGATAATGAATCTTACCCATATCAGGATTAACAAGAAAGTATCAATTTCCTTTTTGTTACTCTCCCATATCTCAATTATTGATAGATTTTTAACGATATTTGTAGATTTTAACGAATCTTACCTATATCAAGATTTAAGAAAGAAGTATTAATCTCCTTTTTGTTACTCTAACATATCTTGTTTATTGATAGATTTTTGAATGATATTTGTAGATTTTTACAAATCTTTCTCACATCAAGATAACAAGAGAGTACCAATTTCCATTTTTGTTACTTTCCCATATATCAATTTTTAAAGATTTTTAACGATATTTACAGATTTTTAACCAAAATGACTCGCACAAGGAAGCATCAATTTCCGTTTTTGTTACTCTCATATATCTCAAATTATTGATAGATTTTAACGATAATTGTAGATTTTTAACGAATCTTACCCATATCAAGATTAACAAAAAGCATCAATTTTCTTTTTGTTACTCTCAATATCTCATTTATTTATAGATTTTTAATGATTTTTGTAGATGTTTAACAATTCTTACCTATATCAAGATTAACAAAGAAGTATTAATCTCCTTTTTGTAACTCTCCAATATCTCATTTATTTATAGATTTTTAATGATTTTTGTAGATGTTTAACAAATCTTTCCCATGTCAAGATTAACAAGAAAGTATCAATTTCCTTTTTGTTACTCTCCAATATCTCATTTATTTATCCTCGTTAGATCTAAAAGGGCTAAGGACTAGTTGCTTTTTAATTTCATGTTCTCCAGAAGAGCAAGTGTGACTCATGGCACTCATAAATAAGTATTGATTACTGTAAAGCGCATGATCATGTTGTGAGGGTACCTGTGCTAATTGTCCGCCAGATAATTTATTTCTCCCTGGATGCCTGTCTCTTCATGAAAAAATAATCAATATCAAAGAATTGCTTCTGGTGATGATTTGGCACGTTTACATAAACCTGGTTTATCTTGCTATCTGTACTTCTAATTTATATGATTTGTTTGTAGTTGAAATCTTGTAGTATGTGACTTATTGTGAATTTTTAAAACTTGTTTATTTATTGTAAGATAAGTTTCTTTTCGGTATCCCCTCTTCTGAAATTCTTAAATCTCACCTTCAACTATTTTCTTAACAATCGAGGGTTACTTTTGCAAGAAAAAGAAAGGTTGAAAGTATGGTTTTGTATAAAAGTGTTGCTAATTTATTCCTCTCTCTCCCTCCCTCAAAAAAGAAAGAAAAAAGAGTAGAACACTGAGTTCTTTGCCTTTGTACATATACCCCCAAAGTGAAAACTCCTAATGATGCTACTGATGATGTTGAGGCTAAATCATAAAGAAAGTAGAATTGGTTAGGTGAAAATAAGGAAAAAAGTAGTCACCAGAAATATTTATCTGAAGTTGTTCTTTTTATTTAAAGATTGCCTGGGAAAGACAAAAGTAAAATCATTTCAACCAAAGTAAAATGTGCATTAATTCACATGGCCAGCCATCTGGGATATTGGTAGGCCTAATGTATGGGACTGGTTATATACCTATAGGCATAAATGTTGGTGCTGTAAACCCACCATTTAACTGTTTGTAGTTCTTGAAGGAACTCTTTGCACAGAAGCTAAAAGCTGTTGTTTCTTTAAAAAAGTTCATTTCCATTCTAATTTTCGAATCTATAAATAAAGACAAAAATTGCTATACACTCACGATTTTAATTAGTAAGCAGAAATGCTTGGTTTGCCAGAGATTTGCTCATATCTCCAGATGTGTATCAAATATCTTTTTCATCTTCATTTCATTGCACAATTCCCTCCTGTCTCTCTCTCCAACCTCAGTGTCAAATTTCCTTTTTTTCTCGTTTAACCTCGTCAGGCCGAATACAGCAGCTACGTTTGCCACCAAGAAACCTGAGTCTCAGACAAACAACAAATTAATTTGCAACTTATTAACAAACGCTGAAGAATTAATGCCTGACTCTTTTTGTATTCATTTTGGTCTGGTTACAGTTGATAGAAAGTGAGTCATGTGTCATCGTCATTCACAGCGTGTTATCACTTGAATATGAGCACTATCACATCTGTCAATTCTTTACTGTGAGAACGCTTACTGGATTTGATCCCAGTCACTTGTTCTTGATCTTAGTCAAGGATACGATCATCGCTCACTGGATCTGATCCCAGTCACTTGTTCTTGATCCTAGTCAAGGATACGATCATCGCTCACTGGATCTGATCCCAGTCACTTGTTCTTGATCCTAGTCAAGGATACGATCATCGCTCACTGGATCTGATCCCAGTCACTTGTTCTTGATCCTAGTCAAGGACACGATCATCGCTCACTGGATCTGATTCCAGTCACTTGTTCTTGATCCTAGTCAAGGATACGATCATTGCTCACTGGATCTGATCCCAGTCACTTGTTCTTGATCCTAGTCAAGGATATGATCATCGCTTACTGAATCTGATTCCAGTCACTTGTTCTTGATCCTAGTCAAGGATACGATCATTGCTCACTGGATCTGATCCCAGTCACTTGTTCTTGATCCTAGTCAAGGATATGATCATCGCTTACTGAATCTGATTCCAGTCACTTGTTCTTGATCCTAGTCAAGGATACGATCATCGCTCACTGGATCTGATTCCAGTCACTTGTTCTTGATCCTAGTCAAGGATACGATCATCGCTCACTGGATCTGATCCCAGTCACTTGTTCTTGATCCTAGTCAAGGATACGATCATCGCTCACTGGATCTGATCCCAGTCACTTGTTCTTGATCCTAGTCAAGGATACGATCATCGCTCACCGGATCTGATCCCAGTCACTTGTTCTTGATCCTAGTCAAGGATACGATCATCGCTCACTGGATCTGATCCCAGTCACTTGTTCTTGATCCTAGTCAAGGATACGATCATCGCTCACTGGATCTGATTCCAGTCACTTGTTCTTGATCCTAGTCAAGGATACGATCATTGCTCACTGGATCTGATCCCAGTCACTTGTTCTTGATCCTAGTCAAGGATATGATCATCGCTTACTGAATCTGATTCCAGTCACTTGTTCTTGATCCTAGTCAAGGATACGATCATCGCTCACTGGATCTGATCCCAGTCACTTGTTCTTGATCCTAGTCAAGGATACGATCATCGCTCACTGGATCTGATTCCAGTCACTTGTTCTTGATCCTAGTCAAGGATACGATCATAATCCGAAGCAGGTCATCAAAAATATGTATGAGATTCTAGAAAAACATGTATGAACGCAGGTTAGTGTCATGTTATCACATTACGTCTCACAATATTCCTTTATAACTTGTTTATTTTGCGTAAACAGTTAGCCTACTCGGTTTGTTTTTCTTCGTGGGTTGGTCAATAATGCATTTTTTGACTTTCGAATTATTGACGTCCCCAAGCAGATCGCTTACAGTATGTCTGTTAGCGGGCTCGCATTCAAATTAGAACACATGACATTGATTTTCATACAATCATCGAGCAAGGTTATCGTCAGAGGGATCATGATCCGGAGAAAGTGAGAACACGATCTTTGTCATCGGTCATTTATTGCTTCCTGAATTGGTTGGCAAAAATCATCTTGTATCTGACATGGTGTATTACCTGCGCCTGGATTTGTATTGCTGGGTGGAGGGGGGGTGGGGGGGGGGAAGGGAAACTTGTCTTATGGGGAGAGAGGAAAAGGCCTATAAATTGGACATATATGTCTTTTTACACAATATTCTGGGGGACCGGGGGAAAATTGACCTTGTGGGTTTCCACCTTCCCCTCCCACCTGTAGTGGCACCACTGGTAGTATCCAGTATAGGAAAGTTAGATTTACATGACAAAAGAAACATAATTTTTGGAGATAGGGTTTTTAAAATGTTTAGGTGAAATGGTGCTTCCCAAAATAATATAGGTATTTTTCCATGTGGTTTACTATTGCCTTCTTGAAGATGTCAGAAAACTTACAAGAACTCTGCATTTTGAATGATTTTGGATGATCAGGATGCTTTGGTTTGACTCAAATAAATTCTTGGAGCCCACAGTTAAATAGTGGTGTGGAAAGTTAGGAAGATGTCCCCTGTCTGAATTCAGTAATTAAAGAAACATATGGACACCTATTAAATATTTAACTTGAAATTGTTTGACAGTGGGAGAGTTTTGTTTATTTTTGAGCATGACAGCCATTTTGTTTAATTTTAAACATGACAGCCATTTTGTTTAATTTTAAACATGACAGCCATTTTGTTTAATTTTGAACATGACAGCCATTTTGTTTAATTTTGAGCATGACAGCCATTTTCTTTAATTTTGAGCATAAAAGCCATTTTGAAATCATGAAAGGTTTTAGTGATTGTTGAGAAGTGGCCAAATTAGAAATTGATTTTGAAGTACTCTTTCTGTTTTAATGATTTGTAATCTTTTTTAAAGGAGACATAAAGTCTGATACAATCCTTATTTCATATGATAGGAGGATGTAAATCTTAAACAACTACCAAAACACAGCAAGTCAAAATCATATTTCTATCTCAAGTTATTCATGTATGAAGTTGTCGAATGGAGGCTGCCATTTTGTTCAATTCTGTATTGAAAAATTGTGCATTGTGACATAATTCCAATAGGGACATAAGGAATTTAATGTATTTCTTTATAAATGTAATCAAAGTTTTTATTCCAAACTGATGTGACAAAGCTTTAATTTCATGTGTACACAAAAAATTCCTTAACCCTTACATGAGAATATTTTTTTCTTTTTCTTATAACCTAGAAATCTTGAGGTAGATTATAAAGAAATACAAAGCATTCCAATATCCTGCTGGGCTGATGACATCATATTCTGCAAGTTTTGAAATCAAAATGGCAGCTCCCATAGTATTATTTAGTAGTAGAATTAATTTTTTTTTTATAATGAGAACAATTGTGTTAGATTGCTTAAGTGGGTATGAAACTTGGTCAGAAAAGTGTTTTACTTTTAATTCTATCAAATGAAATTAGGATTACTTCAGACATTGTATCCTTCAAAGAACTAGTGATGTACAAACACATTTATGCACATGTGAAAGAGCATGGAATTTTGTATAGAAAATAGTCTTTTAAGTAAACACAAATCTGATTTCATCTCTGGGTTATGACAGTGGCCTGGATTATTATGTATGACCTAATTAATGTATGTTGAATTGAATTGATTTAATTTGAATTGAATAGTAGAAGTTACCTAAATGTTTCTTTCATATGTCCCCCAGACCACAGATAATCAAGGAATCCCTACACACATCTTTGCACAGTTAGTGTCTTTATACATGAAATTTTGTTTATTTGTATGGAAAGAATTGTAAGTCTTCTACTTGACATTCTGTTTCAGGCCCGTCGGAGCCAGTGTGGGTGGTGTGGCGTTTGCCGCACCACTTTTGCTCCGGGATTATGTAAATACGAGAACTTCAGGGGGCTTCACCCTCTGCTACTCGCACCCTACCGCACCACTTTTAAGACCATCGACTAACCGACTCCAGTGCTACAGCCCTGTTCCGTTTAATGCTGGAAATTAATCCACCATCAGGGTTTGAAAACTTCCTAAAACCTCCTGAAAACCCCCTTAACTTTAGAAGAATTATTTTGCTCTCAGTGGTCATAAAAAAAACAAAAAAAACAAACAAAATCTGTAGTAAGGTTCTTTTTTCTGTCATCCCTTTAAGGACCCAAAGCTGAAGGCACTGTTGAAAGGAAAAAAGTATTGGTAACATACAAAGGCTTTTAAAGTTTTAACAGAGTGGTTGAGCAGTTTTCGAAGAAAAGATTGCCACCAAGTTTCTTATCAATTGAGATTTGACTTAAAAAGAGACATAACACCATAGGTAGCATTTGCTCTTGAAGTAATATTCTGTATCTAAATCTATGAATAGCCATAGGTTTATTGAATGATCTTATCACAGGTGTCGAAATTATGCACTTTGTGTAGCAAAGTCTGATGTGCATAGTTAATAGTGCGGAAAGTTTAAAAGTTCAGCGTCAATCAAGCGTCTTAAAATCATCAAGTTTTGAAAAACTGAATATTGGCTAAAGGCAGGGTTGGTTATTCTCTCATTTTGAAACATGTCATAATTTTTTTTTTTTTTTTTTAAATTAATTTGGTTTTTTTCTCTGTTGGTACAATAACTGGAAGTTTGAGAATAGTACAGCTGTCTTTGACCAACCCTCCCTTACACATTCGCAATCATAGAGAGGATATTGTTGTTGCCCACATTTGTCTTTGTCACTCCTTTCTCACCCACTCCTACCCCCTTTCAGGCTCTTCTAAACCTCTCTGCCCTACTTGCAACACAGATCCCGATCAAGCATATCCTCTTACTTAACCTGTCCCTTATACCTGATCTCCAGATCACTTCTCTCCTCCTCCATCTCCATTTCTTATCTCTTCAAGAACAATCCCTCCTCCAACATTATCACCTTCCTCCACAATAGAAACTTATTTTACCTGATCTAATCCTGCCCACACTCCCCCCTTTTCTACCCCACCATCTTATCCCTCTTTTTTTAAAACCTTTGTACACCTTTCTTTTTCATTCTATCTTTTCTCTCCTTCCTACCCCCTCTCCCTCTCCCATTCATCTCTAAACTACTCTTACACCTTAAATTTCTAACACCCTCTTGGCACATTTGACTCGGACTGCCGGCGGTGTCGTTAAACATCAACAAACCAAACCAAACCAAACAGCTGTCTTCTGTTTAAGTGTCATTAGTCTCACAGAGGCCCCTTTCATGTTCTTAGGTATGAAACTCTATTGATAAACTTGTCTTGCTTTTCAAGCATTATCATTTAGCCCATTTTGAATAATTTTAGGTAGTTTATTTTGATCCTAGTTTGATGCTGTATGATTTTGTACAATGAAGACTGAACAAATCGTTATGCGAGTCTACATTACTTAAAATCACTCCTTGTGGAATTAATATAAATGCATTGGTGGTGAAGCATGTCCATCTTATATGAAAGAGGATTTAAAAAGAAACAAAATGGTGAAGAAAGCCTTCAAAAATTGTATTCTGTTAAGGAGATATTCATGTTGAAAGCTATGTCTTATCTGTGTAGAAATGACTGGTGTAGTGAGTCTACTATGGAAAGTTGGTGTCTTCATCCTCACATTCTTCACAATTGTTAATGTATTTAATTTTTTTTAAAGCATTTTTACTGTTTGAATTATTTTCCCTCACAATTCAATTTCTTCAGGTGGTTTATTATAATTACCCGTATAAGATTTTATTTGACTACTTTCTTAGGGCAGTCCAAGGTTTTTAAGCCGCAAAATCATAAGACAATATAATAATAAATATATGATAAATATTTGTATATAAAGACTGAGGAATCTGAGGCTATGACATCACAACTAATCTGATTTCAGTCGTTTCTACACAAATAATACCAAACTTTAAACTTAGATATCTCCTTAATGGAATGATATTTTTGAATGGCTTCTTTACTATTTTGTTTCTTTTGAAGTCCTCTTTCATATGACATAGACTTGCTTGACCACTAAACTAATCCTTTAACGGAATAAGATTTTTGAATGCTTTCTTCACTAATTTGTTTCTTTGGAAGTTCTCTTTTGATAGACTTGCTCAGACCCCTGAAATAATAATAAGATTTTTGAATGCTTTCTTCACTAATTTGTTTCTTTTGAAGTCCTCTTTCATATGAAATAGACTTGCTTGACCCCTGAGCTAATCCTTTAACGGAATAAGATTTTTGAATGCTTTTTTTACCATTTTGTTTCTTGAAGTCCTCTTTCATATGAAACAGACTTGTTTGACCACTGAACGAATCCTTTAATGGAATAAGATTTTTGAATGCTTTCTTGACTAATTTGTTTCTTTTGAAGTCCTCTTTCATATGAAATAGACTTGCTTGACCCCTGAGCTAATCCTTTAACGGAATAAGATTTTTGAATGCTTTTTTCACCATTTTGTTTCTTAAAGTCCTCTTTCACATGAAACAGACTTGCTTGACCACTGAACGAATCCTTTAATGTAGCTCTTATTGAAAACACTCCATGAAGAATATCAACTGCATGAAAATATGATTGATATAGTGGTTTATTTATTCTTTAATTTGACATGATTTTGATTTAATTTCTTTTTTGACAATATTTCTGTGTTATAGATTCAGAATGCCTAGAAGAGGAATTGTCATACATTGTTTTAAAGAAAGCTGACAATCTTAAAATAATAATGATAATGATAATGATATTAATAATAATAATAATCAAGGAAGGAAAGGAACAAAATGCTTGGAGATAATGGTTCATAATTAGTTATTTTTACTGCCTTTAAATTGTTTACATCGTAGAAGATCAGCAACATTACTTGAACAGAGTGAAAACTCCTCAAAATGTGATCGGCACATCTCACGGGGAATTCAAATAAGTTTTTAAGAGGTGTGATATCTTGGTCCACTGTATCTGGAAGAAGTGTTGTCAGGAACACATGCTTACAAATATAATGCTCCTCCCACACAAATACGCACAGCAGCAAACGCTGATTGCTTATTGAATGACCAGTATAACCAAAACCATTTCCTGATTCTCTTAAGTCCTTGAACAGTTTTACCTCCTTCATACTCATGATACAGATATACAATGATATAGGGGAGTCTAAAGGGGGTGATTGGTAGTAAAGCTCCACCAATATATCCTCCTTCCATAATTACCCCCTCCCACTATTACCCCCTCCCACTATTAACCCCTCCCACTATTATCTCCTCCCATGATTACCCCCTCCCACTATTATCCCCTCCCACTATTATCCCCTCCCATGATTACCACTCCCACTATTATCCCCTCCCATGATTACCCCCTTCCAATATTATCCCCTCCCATGATTACCCCCTCCCACTATTATCCCCTCCCATGATTACCCCCTCCCAATATTATCCCCTCCCATGATTACCCCTCCCACTATTATCCCCTTCCATGATTACCCCCTCCAACTATTATCCCCTCCCATGATTACCTCCTTCACAATTTAACTTTTGTATGAGAGAATGGTGCTTTTGGCAGCAAATATTATTTTGATTCCCTTATTTTTGTTCAGAAGGGGACCTTTTTCTTTCTACCCCCTACACATGCCTCTTAAAGTCTGGAGATAAGGGGACCTCTTTCTTTCTACCTCCCCCACACATGCCTCTAAAAGTCTGGAGATACCAACTAAAGTACAAGAAACCTTTTTACTCCATAATATATCAGATTCTTTATCTTTGCTCTTTCAAAGGGTTGAGGCTTGATTAGAAAAGTAGATTAAATAGAAGAAAACAAAAAATTGTGTCAGTTATTGATTTTCTGGTGTCTTGTTTATCTTTGGATTGATTGAAGCTTTTAGCGCACATGTCTTATTAGAGAGCCCCTGAGCTGCAGGATTGACTTCCAAATTTTCTTGTCATCCTATCTATCAAGTTAAGTTCAGGTTTCTTATTTAAACAAGTAACGTAGAATTACAAAGATTTACCAACGTGGGTCATGACTGAAATTTCATCCCTGTATTGTTGTTTATAAAGTGATGAATGTAACTTTTTTGTATCTACCTGTATTTTTCAGGTAATAGCTGATGATCTTGGATATATGGGCTCAACTTCATTTTTTCATCTGTTTGGGCTTTTGAGAAAGGATGTAAAATGCACAATATAGCTGCCTAATCCAATAACTCATTTGTTTTAGAGAGATGTAGAGTGGTTAGTTTTAGAGAGATGTAGAGGGGTTATTTTTAGAGAGATGTAGAGTGGTTAGTTTTAGAGAGATGTAGAGGGGTTAGTTTTAGAGAGATGTAGAGGGGTTAGTTTTAGAGAGATGTAGAGGGGTTAGTTTTAGAGAGATGTAGAGTGGTTAGTTTTAGAGAGATGTAGAGTGGTTAGTTTTAGAGAGATGTAGAGGGGTTAGTTTTAGAGAGATGTAGAGGGGTTAGTTTTAGAGAGATGTAGAGGGGTTAGTTTTAGAGAGATGTAGAGTGGTTAGTTTTAGAGAGATGTAGAGTGGTTAGTTTTAGAGAGATGTAGAGGGGTTAGTTTTAGAGAGATGTAGTAGTTTTGAAAATGTAGGCAACATTGTCCGTAGGTTTTTTTTGGAAATACTTTATTCAGCTTTCTATTTCCTTACTGATTATTGCACTCATTAGTGGCTGTTTACCTGAAGGGTTGATTTGCATGCCTCTTGCTTTCTCAAAGATCTTATTTTGTATAGTGCTGTCATGATATGTCGAGTATCGCGATATCACTTTTCCCACGACATCAAATATGCCTCTTAACACATATCGCGATATCTCTTTTCCCACGACATCAAATATGCCTCTTAACACATATCGCGATACCAAAAACTAATACAGAACTAAGAAATTTTTGCGCAACTAGGCTAGGCTACTTTGTATGTTACGGTAGTAATCTTCAAGTCAAGCTTAGGCCATGATTGTTTCTAAATCAATTTTAAAGATATTGTGAAACAAAATGCTAATTAAAAATCATTCTCCTTTACTCCACACTTGCACGCTCCGATGTAAGTTGGCAAAAAGAACGAAAATTGGCCCAGAACATGCCTCTCACTTTGATGATTCATGGCCACATTGGATGAATTGCCAAACATGTGCATTATGCGTGATGAACGTAATAGTCACCTGATCATGTCGTCCGCTAGATCTGCAAATAATCTTTTTTTGCGCTCGTCATTCATGTATTCATAAAACAAGTAGTGATTGATATTAACAATTTGTGTCGTGAGTCAGTTTTCTTAAAAAATATTGCCATTTTCTCCATGATAATCGATACCTAATAAAGCCATATGGTGAGAGCACTAGTTTTGTAGCAAACTGACTCAAACCTGGAAAAAATATACGGTTATAACTGCTGGAAAAATGTGAATTAGAAAATATATATATATATTTTTAAGGGATGTCTTGAGTAGGCAACAGTATATGTGGTAAAAAGTGATGCTTTCGGCCCAGAATGTTTCAGGTTCATTGCTTTAAGAAAGTCTCCTACATAATTGTGTGATGAATAGTACATTTAATTATTAAAGAGAGAACATGTGTGGTGAAGTGTGAGCATATAAAGATGTATTTACTACATTAATATATTTTTCTGTCACAATTTTTCGTGGAAAGATTTTTGACACCTTTATTCAGAAGCGCGGGAAATTGTAAGAATGCTTTTTAACTCAGAAGTGACTTCTGTGTCTGTTGTTCTCAGATTTGCTGTGATATTAAGATTTTGTTACATTCCTGACACAGTCCACACCTCATGCCTTTCTTCATCCCTACTACCCCACCACCTACTCTCACCCTGTAACACTCCGTGGATCTAATGTTACCTCTATGGTACATTTTACTGTCATGGTGCCGTTAAACCAATCAGCCGACCACACACTAATGGCTCCATACGGATTACATTAGGGCATGATATTTACATTATTAATATCAAGATATTGGTTCAAATCAAGACATTGCTTCAAATCAAGATGTTCGTTCAAATCAAGAGAATGGTTCAAATCAAGATATTGGTTCAAATCAAGATATTGGTTCAAATCAAGATGTTGGTTCAAATCAAGATGTTGGTTTAAATCAAGATATTGGTTCAAATCAAGATGTTGGTTCAAATCGAGATGTTGGGTCAAATTAAGATATTGGTTCAAATCAAGATATTGGTTCAAATCAAAATATTGGTTCAAATCAGGATACTGGTTCAAATCGAGATATTGGTTCAAATCAAGATATTTGTTCAAATCAAGAGAATGATTCAAATCAAGATGTTGGTTCAAATCAAGATATTGGTTTAAATCAAGATGTTGGTTCAAATCAAGATATTGGTTCAAATCAAGATATTGGTTCAAATCAAGATATTGGTTCAAATCAAGATGTTGGTTCAAATCAAGATGTTGGTTCAAATCAAGATATTGGTTCAAATCAAGATATTGGTTCAAATCAAGATGTTGGTTCAAATCAAGATATTGGTTCAAATCAAGATATTGGTTCAAATCAAGATGTTGGTTCAAATCAAGATAATGGTTCAAATCAAGATATTGGTTCAAATCAAGATATTGGTTCAAATCAAGATATTGGTTTAAATCAAGACATTGGTTCAAATCAAGATGTTGGTTCAAATCGAGATATTGGTTCAAATCGAGATATTGGTTCAAATCGAGATATTGGTTCAAATCGAGATATTGGTTCAAATCAAGATATTAATTCAATTCAATATGTTGGTTCAAATCAAGATATTAGTTCAAATAAAGACATTTGTTCAAATCAAGATGTTGGTTCTAATCAAGATATTGGTTTAAATCAAGATGTTGGTTTAAATCAAGATGTTGGTTTAAATCAAGATGTTGGTTTAAATCAAGATGTTGGTGTAAATCAAGATATAAGTTCAAATGAAGATGTTGGTTCAAATCAAGATATTGGTTCAAATCAAGACGTTGGTTCAAGACGTTGATTCAAATCAAGATGTTGGTTTAAATCAAGTCGTTGGTTCAAATCAAGATATTGGTTTAAAATAAGATGTTGGTTCAAATCAAGATATTGGTTCAAATCAAGATGTCGGTTCAAATCAAGATGTCGGTTCAAATTAAGATATTGGTTCAAATCAAGATAATGGTTCAAATCAAGATATTGGTTCAAATCGAGATATTGGTTCAATCGAGATATTGGTTCAAATCAAGATATTGGTTCAAATCAAGATATTGGTTCAAATCAAGACGTAGGTTCAATTAAATTGTTAAATTTTTTTTAGTTAAATTATAAATATGAGGCGCATATTATGGAATGCAATAAGTGGAAATTGATTGTCATGTTCTCAAGAATAATTCATCATTTCATGTTTTAATCCACCATCCATTTATTACAAGCGCCTAAAAGATATTCTGCAATTCTAATATAAACTGGGTCAAAGCTCTGTTCTAATAAAGTATATTGCTCTGTAGCTCCAAATTTACGACAGCCGTGAGTCACCAAACAGTTTATTTCATTTTCTTCTACTGATGGAAAGTCATGGACGTTTGAGATGACCTGCTGTGCTTTAAGTCACTCTCAGGTTTATGAGAATGAATGTAAGATGCATGGATGTCTTGAGATGCAAGTACGTCTTGATAAGAGATAAAAGGTCTTGGTTAGATTGATGCTCCTTAGTTCTCCTCATCTTTATCCTCCGGCTGTTTATCCTTCGTTGCTCATCTAAGCCTATCAATTATTTTAAGAGGTGCCACTCCCCCTGACAAGTTTGCTCGTCATCGAAAATTGAAGGAGATCTTTAAAGCATCCAGGTGGTTTTCTTTACCTGGTTAACACGGTTAAAGCGTTTTTTGAGATTAATAGGTGTTCAGGTAAGATGCAATCTGTGTTGCTTTGATTAAAAGCTTGCTCTTAGATGTCAAATACCTTCTCAAATGTGAGTCATATAAGACTTGAAGATGTAAGAAGATTTTCTTTCGCAACTAAGCTTTTTTTTTTAACATCTTCGAACTTACTGGGTAACATCCTGTAGGTAAGATTCACTTTCTATAAGGATAGGAGCAGCTTGTGTGTCTTACTCTTCTAGGGTCACATGTGCTTGCTTTCCTATGGTCACGTGTGTATGTTTTCTTTGAGGGGTAGGGGATGGGGAATAGGAGGGGGGGGGGGGAGGGACGAATTGAGATGCTGGTGGTATGTATTCTACTTCATTCAAACTTATCATGTAGAGAGATTCAGGTGTATAACAGCAAGCATAATTAGGAAACACTAGACATGAATTACAGCCAGAAAGTAAAAAAACAACAAATTATTTTGAAACTTTCTGAAGTATACCATGAAACTTTGACACAATATTTTCATTTGGACACATGTGATACTGAAATTAAATCATGTACTGAAATTAAGTTCATTTGCGATCCTAAATGTTTCACATTATCATTTGGGAACTGGTGACTCCCAATTTCTGTGATGTTCCCCATGTGCATGTTAAGCTGATTGATCGTTTTTGAAAATGAACTGAAGGAGACAATCTATTAGGCAAATAAATTGCAGATGAGATGTCATTCATTAAATGTCTTTAAATTAAAGCATTGCTACATTGTAAATATAAAAAAAGCCGGTGGCCTATTAAGTAAATAAACTGAATTGGATTGAATCTAAATTATTTGTTCTTGCACTTTCCTTTCTTTAATACATTTAAACAATTTTGTACAACATACAACTGATAAATTAGGGTAAATGGTAACTCCCTGGAATTCTTAGAACGTTTCCCTGTTTGAGGACAAAGGAAAGGGTGTCATCGTATCATCGGCGGGATTTGCCTACTGAAAGTGTGGGATCGGGAGAGTCACAGGTTTGAGGGGGCAATGTTACAAGATTATGCTAAGATACAAATAATCACCATACAAAAAATATCAATCTGGACCCACAAAAAAAAAAAAAAATTCTTGCTTATGTATTGTATTATGCAAATTTACAAAGTTGTCATTTCGAGAAGTAAACTGTACCAATAGCAGTTGCTTAATTGATCTTCTCTCTGTCTCAACACGTGTTGCAGTGACTTCATGACGAAGGTACCTGGATCTTTACCAAAACACAATTTACAACCTTGTTGTTTGTTTACGACACTGTACAGTAATTTGTAGCATATGAACTGGTAGTGTTTCTCTTATTGCAGACTGTAGTTACATTTGTTGTGTTTGATCCGTGTTATTGTTTCGTGGGAGTAATGAGCGGTTGTATAAGTGTTCTTAGCAGAAGAACAACTGGTGCTGTAGCATATGAACTGGTAGTGTTTCTCTTATTGCAGACTAGTTACATTTGTTGTGTTTGATCCGTGTTATTGTTTCGTGGGAGTAATGAGCGGTTGTATAAGTGTTCTTAGCAGAAGAACAGCTGGTGCTGAAAATAAATTGTCTTGTGTATGCGTTGAAAATAAAATCTTGATAAAACTGCTGTATTTTACATTTTATAAGGCATTGGAGAGATTGTTATTGATTTCAGATTTTGTAATACTCTTCCTTTTGTTATATCGACACCATTGGAAATATATTTCACCTCTTGTTAGCATTTACAGACTCGACCATGTTGTGTTTGTGAAAATTTGTTCCCGTGGAGAAGCGGTTTATATTTTTGGAGTAAAGTGGTTTATATTGAAGGAATGACAGACATGTAAATTAAAAGTTCTTTCACAAATTATTGTACTAGTTAATTCCTTGTGCCTTCAACGTAGAATAGACTTAAATATGTACGTTCTGTTCTGCATGAATCAAGTTTATTTAGCGTCAAATAAGAAGGCATAATAGAAGAAATAGAATTCATTGTATTTTTCAATAGCTTGCTGGAGCTGTTGAGATTTGTCATTTGTGATTGATGTAATAATGCTCTACTGATAATTGGTTCAAAGGATTAGTTCAGTGGTCAAGCAAGTCTATCTTATATGAGAGAGGATTTAAAAAGAGACAAAATAGTGAAGAAAACATTCAAAAGTCTCATTCCTTTAAGGAGATATTCAACTTTAAAGTTTGGTATCATTTGTATAGAAATGACTGAAATCAGACTAGTTGTGATGTCAGATTCCTCAAAGTCTTTATGTATTTTATCATATTTTGTCGTGAAATTTTGTGGCTTATAAACCATGGAATATGTCAAAAAAGTAATAAAACTGAATCTAGAAAGTGTATTTATAATATACCACCTGAAGAAAGTTTGAAGAAAAATAATTTAAATAGTGAAAAAAATTAAATAAACTTTCTTTAAAAAAGCATAAAGACTGAGGAATCTGAGGTTGTGACATCACAACTAGCCTGATTTCAGTCGTTTCTACAGAAATGATACCAAACTTTGAACTTGAATAAACTCCTTAACGGAATAAGATTTCTGAACGCTGTTTTCACCATTTTGTTTCTTTTGAAGTCCTCTTTCATATAAGATGGACTTGCTTGACCCCTGAACTAATCCTTTAATGGAAAAAGATTTTTGAATGCTTTCTTCACCATTTTGTTTCTTTTGAAGTCCTCTTTCATATAAGATGGACTTGCTTGACCCCTGAACTAATCCTTTAAGTTCTTACAGGTAAAGGGACACCCAAAACAAATATGCCATTTATGTTTCTGTTTCAAAATAAATCTTTCAATAGTTAAAGTCCTGTAGGTTGTTGTTGATATGTTGGTATTGATCCCATCATTTCGTTATTTTTATCACATTTTAACATTAGAATCAACCGTTCCATTGGAAAATATCAGACTGAGGAAACAAAAAAGGGTTTGAACATCAGAAAAGTATTATTTCTGGTATTGAAAATGAATATAACTTGTGACAATTAAGGCTAATTAATTACCTTTCTTCTTTCTTTTCCTTTTGAGCAAAAATCATTGAGGTGCATTTAGATTCAGTTGGGTTCATTCAGATTCATTTAGATTCATTTAGGTTCAGATTGATTTAGGTTCATTTAGAGTCATTTAGGTTCATTTAGCTTCATTCACATTCAATTAGGTTCATTCAGATTCATTTAGGTTCAGATTCATTTAGGTTTATATAGATTCATTTAGGTTCAGATTCATTTAGGTTCAGATTCATTTAGGTTTATATAGATTCATTTAGGTTCAGATTCATTTAGGTTCATATAGATTCATTTAGGTTCATTTAGATTCATTTAGGTTCATTCGGATTCATAGGTTCATTTAGATTTGTAGGTTATAGGTTTATTTAGATTCTCAAATGAACCTTTGTAGGAATTTCTTGCTTTTATTACTACCTTAGTTTGCCACGTTTTACTCTGTCTGTCGCTCTGGCGTAAATCCCCAACAAGCAATCATATTTTAGGATTTTCTTCAGCTTTTTTTGAAAATGACCAAGGCAATAACCCCCTAAATGAAACCAAGTAGTAGTTATTACACATGAAGCATGACGTTACCAAAAATGCCCCAAGCACATAAATCCTCCCACCTCCTTCCCACTTTAGGTGTAATGAATAAAATATTTATTCCAGTAATATGATTATTTTCAATAAGAATAGCAGAAAATTAAACACCTCTACTTCATAAATTGCCAGGTAGTTTTCAGGGAGACAAATTTAATTACATGCCTAATTAGGCTATCAGCTAGGTCTTCTGCCACCTCTGCTAATCTTCTTCACTTTTCATCCTAACCTAACCTCGCAAAGCTCTTTCTAGCTTATTGGGCGTGGAAATTAACGAGATTTCTCCAAGAGAAAAAAAAACCCTAAAGGAAAATTACTTAAAGGAAACTTAAATATTTTAAAAAAGGAGGTCAGTCCTTCTTAAGAGCAATCACCGAGAGGCTTAGAAAGTCAGCAATTGGTCATAATTGACAATTTAATATGTTTTGAAGGATTATAAGAATGCTTGAGGAAAGCTGGCATAAATTTTGGATTAGTCGGAAATGAGGTAATGGAGATATTTGATATGTAAAACTATTTATATAGAAATGGTGTATTGTTTATGTGCCATAGAAATGATTTTATTTTGGTGTGAGTCATTAGTGCACAATTGTTATGATTTCCAGGCTAGATTTGAAAGCTGTTGGATGTTAATGTGCAGATTTATAGAAGAAAGTGAATTTTTGAACTAATTCAATTCATGCTTATTTTTCATCTTGAAGTGTATTCCTGGTTTAGGACTACTAAGTGCATTTTTAACACAACGGTTTTTACAATGGTTGCAGAGAAGTGCTTCTGATGCTGGCAAAAAAAATTGCAAGCACTGCTTCACATGAAGTATGGGAGATGAAGCTTGAGTTGTTTATTTTAGGTCCTTTAAGCATTTAAATCCAAAAATATTCATACTTCCACTTAGTTTTATTGTGATTTATCAATTTCTGGATGGATGAAAAATTTAGGTAAAGAATTGGATTAAAATTTTTGAAAAAGACATCTTCTGTAGATAAAAAGAAAAAGGTATCTTCAATTGCTTACATTTTAATGGCCGAGGGATTTCTGACTTCCATCCCCAGTACCTTCTCCCAGCTGCTAAAAGGAGTCATAATTTTCAAACCCCTTGCCTTATCTGTCCATCTAAGTAATCCCAGTCTTGCACCCCTCGTATCCTCTTAAATATGTTGTAATTTTACTTAAGGCTCGTCTCAGGTTGTATATCATTGGTCTCTGTAAAATTGGGGGATGCAGAGCTTTGACGCCTCTTTTGGTTCTAGAATGCGCAATATCCCTGATGTTTGTTCATCTGCATACATAGTGTTGTGTGTGTGTGTGTGCGCATGTGTGTGCATATGGGTGTGCGTGCGTGTGTGTGTGCGTGTGTGAAGATTCAATCATAGTGCATAGCGATCTATGGGAAACTTGTTTTTTCAACGTAGTTGTTAGAAAGAAAAAAAAGTTATAAGTGAAAGATTAGTAGGAAAATACTGTAATAGCAGTCACCAGATAAAAATTACAATGAGTGAAAAGAAAAATCAAAATTTGAGAAAAATGGTTAGGCGGGATTTGAACCTACAACTGTTGGTTTTGAAAAAAATCTTAATTCCATCGCCTTCCCAACTGGGCTACATCAAGAGCTAGTGAAGTTTGGGGTTAATATATACCCTAAAATAAGAGGGCCAATGGAATCATACAGCAATTGGAACAAATTTCAACCAATCAAACAATTTGAATCTAGTGTCAAAATATCCTGTCAAAATAAAATATATCTATATATATATATATCAAAATAATAATATTAATCAAAATATTGTGTCCATATGACGATTTTGCCTCTTAAGTGCTTTTACAAAAGGAAAGATATTGACATATTGCCAAGAAACACTTGCAAAGATATTCCAAGTAAGGAGAGCGCACTGTATTTTGTGTAGATATAGATAATTTAGAAAGAAACCTTCAATTTCCCAAACATCTTGTCTGTCAGCCCTCATTCACATAATACAAGTACCAATGTTTAGTCCTCCTCTCCCACCCCCTCTCTCTACTTAGTTTTTTAACCCATGCATTTCCTCTCTCGATCCCAGCTTTCTGTTCTCGTACTTCTCTCAATATCCCCGTTTTCTTTCCTTCCTACCTCTAGAATGATCTAACCTCTCAGACACAATTTGACCATCGTTGTCATGGTGCTGTTAAGCCCTCATCAAACAAACAAACAAACAAACCAACTAGAACTTTGAACAATGACGAGAAAAAAAACGTTTGAGTTTAATGACATCTGTATTCTGTACAACCCTCAACAATTCCTGTCACCATGGTCGCCATGGCTATGAAAACTTATAACTTGGCAACCAAAAAATTGAAGAATGATAATCTTATTCGCCAGAAATAACACTTTACGTAAAATAATCTGGCGATCAAAATAACAGTTTATTTAAGTGAGAAGTGCACTGAAAATAGTCTGTTAGCATGAAGTACCTTTATTCTTTACTGCCCCAAAATGACTGGCATCCTAATCTGGAATTTTTACACCGTAACTTTGTTCCCACAAGCTGACAAGCCCCATGGTGCCAGTACATTATATGTACGATATCAAGGGCCTGATTAAGGCTTGTAGTGACAGTAGTGTATGATATATAGTTGAGGAGCCCCATGATGCCAGTACAGTACATTATATGTACGATATCTAGGGCCTTATCAAGGCTTGTAGTGACAGTAGTGTATGATATATAGTTGAGGAGCCTCATGGTGCCAGTACATTATATGTACGATATCAAGGGCCTGATCAAGGCTTGTAGTGACAGTAGTGTATGATATATACTTGAGGAGCCCCATGGTGCCAGTACATTATATGTACGATATCTAGGGCCTGATCAAGGCTTGTAGTGACAGTAGTGTATGATATATAGTTGAGGAGCCTCATGGTGCCAGTACATTATATGTACGATATCTAGGGCCTTATCAAGGCTTGTAGTGACAGTAGTGTATGATATATACTTGAGGAGCCTCATGGTGCCAGTACATTATATGTACGATATCAAGGGCCTGATCAAGGCTTGTAGTGACAGTAGTGTATGATATATACTTGAGGAGCCCCATGGTGCCAGTACATTATATGTACGATATCAAGGGCCTGATCAAGGCTTGTAGTGACAGTAGTGTATGATATATACTTGAGGAGCCCCATGGTGCCAGTACATTATATGTACGATATCTAGGGCCTGATCAAGGCTTGTAGTGACAGTAGTGTATGATATATAGTTGAGGAGCCTCATGGTGCCAGTACATTCTATGTACCATATCAAGGGCCTGATCAAGGCTTGTAGTGACAGTAGTGTATGATATATACTTGAGGAGCCTCATGGTGCCAGTACATTATATGTACGATATCTAGGGCCTGATCAAGGCTTGTAGTGACAGTAGTGTATGATATATAGTTGAGGAGCCTCATGGTGCCAGTACATTATATGTACGATATCTAGGGCCTGATCAAGGCTTGTAGTGACAGTAGTGTATGATATATACTTGAGGAGCCTCATGGTGCCAGTACATTATATGTACGATATCTAGGGCCTGATCAAGGCTTGTAGTGACAGTAGTGTATGATATATAGTTGAGGAGCCTCATGGTGCCAGTACATTATATGTACGATATCAAGGGCCTGATCAAGGCTTGTAGTGACAGTAGTGTATGATATATAGTTGAGGAGCCTCATGGTGCCAGTACATTATATGTACGATATCTAGGGCCTGATCAAGGCTTGTAGTGACAGTAGTGTATGATATATAGTTGAGGAGCCTCATGGTGCCAGTACATTATATGTACGATATCAAAGGGCCTGATCAAGGCTTGTAGTGACAGTAGTGTATGATATATAGTTGAGGAGCCTCATGGTGCCAGTACATTATATGTACGATATCTAGGGCCTTATCAAGGCTTGTAGTGACAGTAGTGTATGATATATAGTTGAGGAAGTTTCAAAGAAATTTGTGAGAATAAAGTTTTCCTGATGGAAAACGATCACATTTTGTTGCTTTGTCGTTCACAGTATTTACTTGCGATAATTGTTTTGTCAGGGTTTGTGCAATTTTGAACTTCCAAGTTTTTGAAATTAAAGTATGATGTGCAATTATTCATGCAGGAAAAGCATCGGAGGAGGGGTTTCTTTATTTAAAATTATAATTTAAAACAGGTTTTTGTACTGACGACTAGGGATGTACCGGATCCAAATTTTGATCCGGCGAATCAGATTTTGCGGATCCAGGTTGAAATCGGCGGATAAAATCCGGCGGAACCGGATTTTTCATTGCTTTACAACAATTCTCATAATCTTAAAAAACAAAGGGAAAGGGGGGGGCAGGGGATTGGCAAGTTGGCTACTAATGGCTAGCAACCCAATTTTTTGGAAAATAACAATTATTGGGCATATTGTGATGAAATCAAATCAAAATTAGTGAAAGTTCTGGATTAATCCTAACATGTACCTAATTTGGAAATTCAGGCAAAATTTGAAGATATTAATAAGAGGAAAGATTCTGGGTACTGTTTTAAGAAAAGTGTGATTTTATGTGATTGTCTCAGCCCTATCAAGATATTAAAGTATGAAAACAACGGGCAATGTCTAAAAATTGTGGCAAAAATTACTGTGCACCTAAAGAGAACTGTCTATCCTCTTCATTTATCATCATAAATGGACTGTTAAAATTCAAGCCATACTTAATACTTTTTTGGGGGGGGAGGGGTGGGGTGAGGGATTAAATTCCCATATAATAAAAGTATAATAAGTTATACATGCTTCTACAGGCTGTAGCCTAGGCTCTTTACTATAATTGCCTCTCAAAACATTTGATAATGTTTAAAACTTTCAGCCATCATTCAATATTTCAATGACATCTGGATTGGTCCTACTACCTGACTACCTAATTTTTACCATTCAAGTTCAAGTTTCATTGTAGCCAAGTAAGATACTTAAGAAAACAGTGATCCCAATCTCAATGTGATGCTGATGACTTATAGACCAGACAGGAAGTCTGCAAGACAAAGGGTCTATTGTTCTTTTTGAGGCAATATGTGAATGCATTTCATGCTATTCCTTTCTACATGTATATATGAGGTTTGAAGTGTTATTTCAGGCATATTAGAGTTACAGTGATACAGAGGAAAGACTGAATATAGGCATCATAAAAGAACAAGGCATCCTCATTCATGTGGAAACATTTTACTGTCCAAGATCAAGCTGATGAAATTGCTGAATGTATTTTGTGCAAAAAAGGATAAAGGAGAGGAAAACCAGGATCCCTGCCAAAGAACTTTAGTACTTCACCTTTACACAAGTATCTCCAATCAAAACATCCTGCAACATATAAACAAGCTAAACAATCAAATATTGAGGAAAAAGTAAATCTTCAATTGTTAAAATTGCCAAAAATCCGGTTCGGCGGATTTGGAAAAAATCCGGCGGAACCGAACCGGATTTTTTCCCCAAATCCGGCCGGATAATCTGGCCGGACCGGATATCCGGTACATCGCTACTGACGACTAACTTCACAATTTTGGTGATCAAAAATTTGAAAATTAGGGAACGTGGTCGCCAGCCTAATGGCAAACACAAAGCAAACGCAATTGTCGGTGATTGATTCTGTATCCTGAATGATTGATTCTGTATCCTGAATGATTGATTCTGTATCCTGAATGATGAATTTTGTATCCTGAATGGTTGATTCTGTATCCTGAATGATTGATTCTGTATCCTGAATGATTGATTCTGTATCCTGAATGATTGATTATGTATCCTGAATGATTGATTCTGTATCCTGAATGATTGATTCTGTATCATGAATGATTGATTCTGTATCCTGAATGGTTGATTCTGTATCCTGAATGGTTGATTCTGTATCCTGAATGATTGATTCTGTATCCTGAATGATTGATTCTGTATCCTGAATGATTGATTCTGTATCCTGAATGGTTGATTCTGTATCCTGAATGATTGATTCTGTATCCTGAATGATTGATTATGTATCCTGAATGATTGATTCTGTATCCTGAATGATTGATTCTGTATCATGAATGATTGATTCTGTATCCTGAATGGTTGATTCTGTATCCTGAATGATTGATTCTGTATCCTGGATGATTGATTCTGTATCATGAATGATTGATTCTGTATCCTGAATGGTTGATTCTGTATCCTAAATGATTGATTCTGTATCATGAATGATTGATTCTGTATCCTGAATGGTTGATTCTGTATCATGAATGATTGATTCTGTATCCTGAATGATGAATTTTGTATTCTGAATGGTTGATTCTGTATCGTCGAATGATTGATTCTGTATCCTGAATGATGAATTTTGTATCCTGAATGGTTGATTCTGTATCCTCGAATGATTGATTCTGTATCCTGAATGATGAATTTTGTATCCTGAATGGTTGATTCTGTATCATGAATGATTGATTCTGTATCCTGAATGATTGATTCTGTATCATGAATGATTGATTCTGTATCCTGAATGGTTGATTCTGTATCATGAATTAATTACAAACCAAGTTTGAAAATCTCAATGAATATTGAAAATAAAATACTGATAAATTTATGACCAATTTTTGGGAAACTTTTTCTGCCAGATTTGTGAAAATCGTTTCGAAACAAAACACTTTTTTTTTGTACAGATATTTCTCCTTAAATTTGACTGGAAATCCCCAGAACGCAAGAAAGAAAAACTAAGCAGTAATTTGTTCATTTTTAAAGAGTGAAGGGTACACACACATAATATTGGTTTATTTTTCTTCAGTCATGCACATACCAACCATGCTGAACATGTAAAGTAATAAATTGTTTCTCGATTCTGTCGGGTCATTTTCTCTCTTTATGATCTTGACATATTACCTTTGATGTTTTCTGTGCCCCATCTCCCTTTAAAATGATATCATTTCAAGCTTAATCACAATATTCTCTGTAAATAAACTTTCCGTACTCTACAACCTTTGATTATCAGTGGGAGGCTTATTAGATTCTAACTCACTTACCCAATCAATACAACGACGACAAAGCTTCTCCGCGGAGTCACTGCATCCTCTTGTAGTAATGAGAAGTTGCAGCATTGCTGTAAAGGTATCCGCTCTCCTAGCAACATCTGTACTCATTATATGAAAAACCATTCTGAAATATTAGTATGGATGTCTGACGGTACGAGTAGGAAGATTGTTTTTTGGGGCAGATAGGAGCTGAATTCTCTGACCATCACTTTGTAAGGATTGTCAAATTGTGTCGAGATGTTTTGGTTGCTTCTTTCTCTTTTCCAGGAGAATAATTTTGAGATGTTTGTTTTGGGGAATTTTGCCATCTGTTGGTTGAAGAGGAATTTTTCGTCTGCTTCTTTCAGTTGAAGTATTTCTCTGAGGGAAGCTTGTTTTTCCATGGTGATACATTCATAATATGATATTTCTCATATTTTGTAGAGAAAATACACGATCGCGCAAAGATATTGTACTTTTTACTGGAATTATCATTACAATTGATTATTGATCGAGCTGTGATTAAAAAACTATATTTCAGTTTTTCAAGGAGAAGCTTCGTAAAAGTGCAAACATGCTTTGACCTGGATAATTAGTCCATTTCTTTGATAACGACTTCTCTGAAGTGAGTTTGAGAGAAAATCTTTCTGCAGTTATGAGCTGTTTTCTGTTTCATTTATAAGTGCAACTGGAAAGCAAATATGCTAATTTCTCAGAAGTATTATATTTTTCAAATGATCTAAGTGCAACTAGGATAAATATGTTTCTTCAAATTTGAGATGATATATTGTGGTGGTGTAAAATAATGTACATATTCAGCTCCCTGTGATTAAATCATTTTGCATGAACTTCAATTTAAAAGATTAGTTCAGTGGTCAAGCATGTCCATCTAATATGAAAGAGGATTTAAAAAAAAACCAACTGGTGAAGAAAGCATTGCAAAATCTTATGCCGTTAAGGAGATATTCAAATTTAAAGTTTGGTATCATTTCTGTAGAAACGACTGAAATCAGACTAGTTGTGATGTCACAGCCTCAGATTCCTCAAAAGTCTTTTTGTATTTTTAAAGAAAGTTTATCTATTTTTTTACTATTTAAATTATTTTTCCTCAAACTTTCTTCAGGTGGTATATTATAAATACCCTTCCTAGATTCAGTTTTACTACTTTTTTGGCATATGCCTTGGTTTTTAAGCCACAAAATTGTAGGACAAAATATGGTAGAATACCTAAAGACTTTGAGGAATCTGAAGCTATGACATCACAACTAGTTTGATTTCAATCGTTTCTACACAAATGATACCAAACTTTGAACTTAAATATCTCCTTAATGGAATACGATTTTTGATTGTTTTCTTCACCATTTTGTTTCCATTGAAGTCCTCTTTCATATAAGATAAACATGCTTGACCACTGAACTAATCATTTAAGACTTATTATCATGTATGGTGATGCTTGTATTTTCTGTCACTCAAACCCCTAGATTAATCCAGAAAGGGGCAGGGTGTCACTGACCAGAAAGGTATTTATAAGGCATCAGCGGCACTTTCAGGGCAGGCTTGAGGGCACTTGAGATGTAAATAAGGGAGTAATCAATACAACAAGTAGTGTCCCTGCATCTTATTATATTGGGGAACTGGGATCGGCATGAAAAGTAGGAAAAATACTTCTTCTTTAAAAAGGTATGCTTTGTGAACAAAGCGTAGAGTGCTTAGTGAAAGGGGGCAGGGTGGAGCCAATGAGGGGAGGGGTGGAGGCAGAGTCCTCTGAAAAAGCTTAAGATTTAAGAGAACCCCCTTAAATTTGGTAAGGAACATTTTCCATTTTTACCACTTAAGGGTTACCATAAGGCTCGGATTGTGGGGAGGGTAGCATATTTTTTCTTCTTCCATGTGTATTAGTGTTTATCATAATTTGCTTGTGTGTGAGAGAGGGGAAAGGGAGGGGGAGGGGTCACTTAAGGTTAATTTATATAGGCAGACACCATTGTTGCTAAGCAAAACTAAGCGATTGTACTATTCTTACCATGGTGTTGTATGATGCTCTTCACACCCTAATAAAAGGCTCACGTCGGTAGAATATTCAGTAGAATAACACAGGAAAGTTAACCACAAAAGTTGTCCATAAAAAGTTTATGGTGAAAGTCTTGCAGGTTTGTGTTTACAAAAGTGTACAAACTGCAATATTCTACCTCAAATTGGCCTGTTTTAGTCTGAACTGTTCTGTACGTACCAGTTTAATGATATGCTTTCCAAGTTCCATTCATAAAAGTACAATTGTTTTGAGGTTCTTTGTACTTTGGATGTGAGCACCAAGTATAACCCAAAGTTCATGTCTGGGTACAGCAAAGCAAACACAAGCTTGTGTTACAAGTACTAGCAATATTGACCAAAGTAGTCCTGTCTTGATTTTTTGTGTGTTGGACAGGGGTTGCTTTTCTAAAGTTGGTGCAGAATTTGGTAAAAATCATGCATTAGTGCCTTAAATTAGCTGCTAATTCCAAGGACTTGCAGAGGAAGAGTATAACTTCAGTATGATGGCAGAGAAGTATGTGAATTATTTGATAGTCAATCAACCACAATCTATTTACTTGCAACGTGTAAGATTTTTTAAATGATTTTTTTAGAAACCTAACATATGTCATTAAAATTGTTCTTCGAGAAGTAATAGTATTTGTAAATCTCCCAACTGCTGCACTGATTTTTGCTTAAGCGTAGGACATATGTACATGTTGGAAGCAGCATATTCAGACATGGGTATTACTTTTTGATTTAGTAGGGGGGGGGGGGAGGGGGAGGTACAATTGTGTGTGTCCCTCTCATTGGTCCCACTCATCAGAAAAATGCACATAAGATAGAAGTGGAGGCAGCAGGTAGAAATGCTTGTTTTGTGCATGAGGACGGCTAATTTTGACTTGGGATGTTGCACCTACTTTAAAAAAAATGTCCTGCTCAAATGATTTGTGTTTTCCCTATTAGCTTTGACAGGAAAACAAATTGTACATATTCTGCCACTTTTTGAATTAAGAAACAATCCAAGTTCTTCAAGTATGTTAGTGTACAGCAGGTCGGGGAAGGGAAGGAGGAGGAAGGTAAGGGTGAGGAAAGGAAGGGTGAGGAAGGGAAGGGTGGGGAAGGTAAGGGTGAGGAAGGGAAGGGTGGGGATTGGAAAATTGATAGATGAGTTAAAAAAGGCAGACAAAAATGCCCCACAAGTGTTAAATGCAAAAATGAATTGCAGAAGGTTGCCAATATTCTTACCAAATTTTACTGGATATCAGAACTGTCCCCTCCCCAAAAAGGTGAATAAATTGAACCTTTTAGCTTATGCTCAAAAGTGAGGAAGCTTTTTCACATCTTACAACAAAGTGTGCATAATTTCCTGAATTTGTATTCTCTAAAATAGTAAAAGCTTTGAAAGGAACATTTAGGTTACATACTCCCCGATATAAAGATATATGATGTATATGTCTTATATCTGACATAAAGTTTTATGTTACAAAATAATCAAATTCATGCATGTTGTTACATGTTTTATAGAATCCCCTATAGCCTTGTATTTCCAATTCTTGAAGAATGTTCATTATATTCCAGCCCTGTTAAAGAGGGTTGATGTTGCTGATACAATTCAATAAACCCCAAAAAATCATGAAAAATTGACAGAAAATTATCCATATCTTACATTTGTTGCCGCTTAATAATCTAATTGTAGTGAAAAATCATCTGGTCATTTTTCCGTGATCACTTTATCTGAATTCTCTGATGATAGTTTAATATGTCATAAATCGTTATTCTACAATTTCATTAAAAATGGCTCAAACAGATTGTGCTTTTTCATTCAGTGATATATAAACTTTAGTTTTGAACAAGCCCATCCCAAAGAGAAACTAAATTCATAAGAAGAGATTTGTACAAATTTATTCATAAATGAACTCCCATGAAAGATGCGAAGTAGATTGAAGTTGAGGGAAAAGTCTGTTCATGACATTAGGATGGAGACGGTACTCCTCGTGTTACAAACAAGCACAGATGAAGATGGATAAGACATGAGAGGTTTGCTCTTAGGTGTGAATGTCACATTTTGTTCATGAGTTCATTGCACAGCTGCTTTGGAAATATCACTTGTGAAGTATGTTTTGTTGTTGTCATCATGAAATGGCAAATCATGCTTGTATGTTCTTTTTGAAGGTGTACAGACAGGTGGAGGTGACAGTATTAACATTAAAAAAGAAAGAAAAAAAGTGAAGATAAAAAATCAATCAAAATTTGTCAACACGGAATATTCCCATAAATTTCCATTTTTTCATATACGATAAAGAAAATTTGTAGAAACAAAGTGGTGAAAAAACTTATGTTAATATCTTTTTCCGCTTAGAAGTTACACAATTTTAAAGTATGTTTTGATTTGGACAAAAGTGACTGATTGGCAACATCTGTGATGTCATAGAGACAATTTCAACAAAACGTCTTTTGTATTTCTTTAAAAATGATTTTGATTTTTTTTGTTGTTAATATGATGTACACCAAGAAAGAAACAAAATGTGTTCTTGTAAATTATATATTCCATCCTATCTCTATAATGAAGCAAAAATGCTGTTCGATAATGTAAAAAATTGTGATTAAATTTATAAGAAATTTATAAGAAGTGCTGGAATGATCTTGATGACATCACCAAGCTGAAAGACATATACTGTACGAGGTGTTTTTAAGAACAATTTTCTTCTCATAAAATTGTTGTAACTTCTTAAGGGAATAAGATATTAACATAGTTTTTTCACCACTTTGTACAAATTTTCTCTATTATATATGAAAAAATGAAAATCCATTTGAATATTCTTTTAAAAAGTGACCATTTGAATTTGTTGGCTTTGATATTTAAATTTGATGTAAATTTGTGATGTATGAATAGGCAGACTGCTCTTTATATACAATAAATCCATTGTTTGTTTAGTCTTCAGCCACACTCTTTTCAAGGATCTTATTCTTGCATGTAGTCAACATCTTAAATTCTTAATGTAAAAATAAAAATGGGCCATGTGACCATTGACAAAGTTGAAATGTCTTTTGAGGAGAAAAACTTAAAAGACAACGGCAAAATTGCAGGGCACCTGTGACTAAAGGGACATTTACAAGGTAGTAAGGGCTAGAAATGTGAGGTTCCCGTGTGTGAATCGGAGAGGAGTTGAAACACAAAATAGAAAACACAAAACTGTAAACAACATGCCAAAAACCAATGTAGAGGGATTGTGAAAAAATGGCATTGTGCAGGAAATGAGGGGCTGTGGGGAGGTAATGAGGGGAAAGATGGAAGGTACTGAGGGGGAGAGTGGGGGAAGTACGGGGCAATGTGGAGGTAATGAGGAGCTTGCTACAGCAACCCTATGAAAAAAGGAAATTGTCATTTAAAGAAAGTTGACTGGCATTTCTTACTCTCTGAATTAAAAAACAACATTAATTATTCCTTTCATGAGAGCTTTCGTCTCAACATTTGATATTTTGTTGATTGATCGGTTTTCTCTGCTCTGTTTCTCCACCCTTGTCCTCTTCAGGGACAAAATTCTGAATTCTAAAGCAATTCAAAATGACTGCATATTAAAGATTCACCATATATATAAAGCAAAAGGTGTGAACCACTCAGACGACTTGTTGCCAGCTTTGTGCATTTAGTAGGCTGTGAGACAGACACGAGTGTAAGACGCAAGTGTGTTTGGAACAGGATTTGGCCTGCGGTTTCTGCGAAACAAGTCAAGCTAGCATCGGTGTAAGGGGCATTGAGGATGTATTGTGTAATAGCATCGGTGTGAGGGGCATTTGAGGATGTATTGTGTATTAGCATCGGTGTAAGGGGCATTTGAGGATGTATTGTGTAATAGAATCGGTGTAAGGGGCATTTGAGGATGTATTGTGTAATAGCATCAGTGTAAGGGGCATTGAGGATGTATTGTGTAATAGCATCGGTGTGAGGGGCATTTGAGGATGTATTGTGTAATAGCATCAGTGTAAGGGGCATTGAGGATGTATTGTGTAATAGCATCGGTGTGAGGGGCATCGAGGATGTATTGTGTAATAGCATCGGTGTAAGGGGCATTTGAGGATGTATTGTGTAATAGCATCAGTGTAAGGGGCATTTGAGGATGTATTGTGTAATAGCATCGGTGTGAGGGGCATTGAGGATGTATTGTGTAATAGCATCGGTATAAGGGGCATTTGAGGATGTATTGTGTAATAGCATCGGTGTAAGGGGCATTGAGGATGTATTGTGTAATAGCATCGGTGTGAGGGGCATTTGAGGATGTATTGTGTAATAGCATCGGTGTAAGGGACATTGAGGATGTATTGTGTAATAGCATCGGTGTGAGGGGCATTTGAGGATGTATTGTGTAATAGCATCGGTGTAAGGGGCATTGAGGATGTATTGTGTAATAGCATCGGTGTGAGGGGCATTTGAGGATGTATTGTGTAATAGCATCGGTGTGAGGGCATTGAGGATGTATTGTGTAATAGCATCGGTGTAAGGGGCATTGAGGATGTATTGTGTAATAGCATCGGTGTGAGGGGCATTTGAGGATGTATTATGTAATAGCATCGGTGTGAGGGGCATTGAGGATGTATTGTGTAATAGCATCGGTGTAAGGGGCATTTGAGGATGTATTATGTAATAGCATCGGTGTAAGGGGCATTGAGGATGTATTGTGTAATAGCATTGGTGTGAGGGGCATTTGAGGATGTATTGTGTAATAGCATCGGTGTGAGGGGCATTTGAGGATGTATTGTGTAATAGCATCGGTGTAAGGGGCATCGAGGATGTATTGTGTAATAGCATCGGTGTAAGGGGCATTGAGGATGTATTGTGTAATAGCATCGGTGTGAGGGGCATTTGAGGATGTATTGTGTAATAGCATCGGTGTGAGGGGCATTTGAGGATGTATTGTGTAATAGCATCGGTGTAAGGGGCATTGAGGATGTATTGTGTATTAGCATCGGTGTGAGGGGCATTTGAGGATGTATTGTGTAATAGCATCGGTGTGAGGGGCATTTGAGGATGTATTGTGTAATAGCATCGGTGTAAGGGGCATTTGAGGATGTATTGTGTAATAGCATCGGTGTAAGGGGCATTGAGGATGTATTGTGTAATAGCATCGGTGTGAGGGGCATTTGAGGATGTATTGTGTATTAGCATCGGTGTAAGGGGCATTGAGGATGTATTGTGTAATAGCATCGGTGTAAGGGGCATTTGAGGATGTATTGTGTAATAGCATCGTTGTAAGGGGCATTTGAGGATGTATTGTGTAATAGCATCGGTGTAAGGGGCATTGAGGATGTATTGTGTAATAGCATCGGTGTGAGGGGCATTTGAGGATGTATTGTGTAATAGCATCGGTGTGAGGGGCATTTGAGGATGTATTGTGTAATAGCATCGGTGTAAGGGGCATTGAGGATGTATTGTGTATTAGCATCGGTGTGAGGGGCATTTGAGGATGTATTGTGTAATAGCATCGGTGTGAGGGGCATTTGAGGATGTATTGTGTAATAGCATCGGTGTAAGGGGCATTTGAGGATGTATTGTGTAATAGCATCGGTGTAAGGGGCATTGAGGATGTATTGTGTAATAGCATCGGTGTGAGGGGCATTTGAGGATGTATTGTGTATTAGCATCGGTGTAAGGGGCATTGAGGATGTATTGTGTAATAGCATCGGTGTAAGGGGCATTTGAGGATGTATTGTGTAATAGCATCGGTGTAAGGGGCATTTGAGGATGTATTGTGTAATAGCATCGGTGTAAGGGGCATTTGAGGATGTATTGTGTAATAGCATCGGTGTAAGGGGCATTTGAGGATGTATTGTGTATTAGCATCGGTGTGAGGGGCATTTGAGGATGTATTGTGTAATGTGGTTCCTCACACATGAGTACTACATGTGACTGAACATATAGGATTAGTATATTCCTTCTGTAAGTACTTTGACATGTTGCTTCATGTAGGAAACACTGAGGTCATCCTTAGATCCTTAGGTTTTTTGAAGCCTTGATGGTGCTGGAGGCTTGTGGCATCTGCAGTCTCTTAGCCTTCCTTGTGGTAAGGTCAAGTAAGCTTACACCCAATTTCTTTCCATTTGCAAATATGTAGATCTTTTTTAAACTTAGTTCAACGTGGCATTTCTGCTTTTTGAAAATATATATTCAGATGACGAATCCCTTTGCTGTACATATCTAATAACTTTTCCATTGTTTCAAGCACACATCAAAAACTTGGCAGCGCCTAGAAGCAGTATATAATTACATCAGAGAGAGCTTTAAACAAATTTGCATGTTTCCTGATTGCGTAGTTCTTAAAGTCGTTGTCAGGAGACCACTGTTTGGTCCATTTTAACCCTTACTCTACCAGGGCTTTAAAAATAGCGACCCCAATTTTCGTAACTTTTTTTTCATATGCATTTTTGACAACTTTCCTTTCATTTTCTTTCGTTACAAGTTTGGTTGGAATAGATGCTAAGATATTTATCTTTTGAGTAATTAAAACCAATTTAGGAAATATTGGACAAAATTATGCAAATTAAGCAATTTTTGGCTAAATTTGGTCAACAAATGGTCAATCTTTGCAGAAGTATAACTTCTTGTCAGTATTGAAAACAGAGATTTGTGTTACATATTTAGATTGTTTTTGAAATTTCCTCTCCTATGATACTAATCTATAATTTTTAGAAAGAAAGGAAAGATAAAAACACATCAAAAATGATAAAAGTCAAACGTCCCCTGAAAGCTGCAGCAGAAAAATAATTACGCAGTGGTCACGGCGAGACTCGAACCCGGAGCGCTCGCACACTAATCGCGTACATTTCCTCTGCGCCACGTAGTCGTTCAAATAGGAGAGGTGTAACTTTGTTCTTATAGGATAGGTTCTAAATAGAGGGGGTATGCCTTTATTTATATATCAAATGAAAGGAAATTTCAAGCGCTTTCGAACGGCAGTTCAACAAAGCATGCGTGATGTAAGGTTTGGGTTACACGATTTTTTGAAGAAAAAAAAAACGGTCAAAAATGGCAGAAATTCATGAAATTTTGAAGAAATCTCTCCAGAACAAAAGATTGGACGTAGGGATTATAAAAATTATACCAGAAACCAATACTATCATGTCTTAGGACTTGCGTGTTTGATTTTGAAGCAAAAATGTGATCTTGAAATTATCGTAAGATGTAAACGAGAAAAATAAAAAAATTGCAATTTTTTTAGCAATTATTGAGTTTTACCCTTTATCGATGTACTTTTGCTAAAAATTATGTAATATGACCCCTATGAAAAAGTTTCATTTTGTGAAAGAAATATTTGAGTACTTTAAAATGTTACCAAGAATACTCTTATAGGACTGTGGTAAAGTCCCGATTTTATTTTTAGAAAAAGGTGGTTTGAAAACGGCGATACTATCGTGCGTGGTAGAGTAAGGGTTAATGCCTGGGTTTTTGATCCTATGTTTTTCATGGTAGTTTTTTAAGTATAGAGGTAAACATTAACGTTTGGTTTCCATAGGTGGTTTGAACCAGAGTTTGTTAACCCTGGCAGATGGCTTGTCCCAACTTGAAACTAAAAAGGCAAATACAAAGCCCTCCTAGAACGTGAGGTTTTGAGAGTTTTGACGAACTTGTGATATTCATGAGAAGAATACTTAAAGAAGAGGTGGACAGTGGCATATTTAGGGCGGAGGGGAGGGGGCAGGAAGGGCCTAGACCCAAAGGGGTAATGGGTGCTTTTTTCAATTTTTGGTGGGTTTTGGCTTGAAAAAGAAGGGGTCCCTGCAAGTTCAATCCCTGGTTAATCTTCATTCACCAGTGCTTCTGGTTTATCAAACGGCTGTGGACATCTCTAAAATCTTAGCTGTTGAGAAAGGGATATACATGTAGAATAACGAAACTGCCTACCTAACTAAAAGGCAATTAACAACAAAATCACTTCTTTGTAGGTGTATATATCGCTCTCAAGTTGCACTGTAAATGCATTATGATTGAAAATATTAGCATTTGAAGATGGATTCGCATCAGACTTAAAAGTTATTCATTCATGATTGGCAGGTGTAGCAGTGCAGATTTCCGATGTAGAAAATACATTTTAACGAGCAGCGTGAATTATTCCTATTGATCAGTAACATAAATGATGATTGTATGGATGTGTGGCAGGGTCTGAAAGTACCTTTTCCTTATATTGGAATAAAAGGATAATTTAAGTAACTTTTGTGAATTTTTTTGGTGGAAAACGAGCAAGGAAACCATGGCGATGGCGAGATTTCATCGCCGCGGTAGCGCAGATAACACCAAAGATTTCTATGTTGCATATGCATTAACTGTTCCCGCTTCACAGCAGAGGCGGGTGAATCTATTGAAACTTTGTTTGAGGAAAGCTCAACCTTTTTACCTTTTGGAGCTGGCGGGAAATCAGCTGGGGTCACCGATGTCTCCTACCTCACCTAGTGGGACCTGTACGTACTTCTTTTATAATTTAATTGTAAGAAATTTCACTGTGTGGGTGGGAATTTTGTAGTATTTTGAAGAAAAAGGAAAAAGCCAGGGGCCTGAAATTATGAAAGTGGGTAGAATTTGCATGTTGTGCTCGAATTTCTATTTTCATACATTTTCTTAAAAGCTGCTTGAAAATCTATAATGTGTGACTTCTTTTCAATAGTGTGTTATGGATGTATCATTTTGTCTAAAATAGTAAACAATGTTAAAAAAACAATCTCCATATTTTTGTTTTAGGTGTTTCTTTTCTTTTGTAAAAGTGTGTTTGTTTCTTTCTGGAAAGTCTTTATAATGTCCTTCAAATTGATTTGCCTCAGCCACACCTCTCACACCCACTCTCACCCACTTTCCGTCACCCACTCTTACTTACTTTCCGGCTCCCCTGCTCCTCTCTGCCCTATATGCAACACCGATCTCTCAATCAAGCATTTCCTCTTAACCTGTCCCATACACCTGAACACCAGATCACAACCTCTCCCCTCCATCTCCATTTCCGATCTTTTTAAGAACAATCCTACCTCCAACTTCATCACCTTTCTCCGCAACAGCAATCTATTCCACCTGATCTAAACCTCCCTTTCCTTCTCTTCTCTTCTCTGACTACCTTCCTCATCTTCCATTTATTACCTTAACTTCTTTCCCTTATTCACCTTCTTTTCCCTTTTCACCTTCTTTTCCCTTTTTCACCTTCTCCCCTTCCTCCCTATATCCCCCTCCCTCCCTATATCCCCCTCCCTCCCTATATCCCCTCCCTCCCTATATCCCCTCCCCTCCCTATATCCCCTCCCCTCCCTATATCCCCTCCCTCCCTATATCCCACCTTTCTTTCCTCTCTGTCCTAATTCAATACCTTAGTTTTTAAACCCTCTTGGTACATTTGACTCCTTACTGTCGCGGTGCTGTTAAAGGATTAGTTCAGGGGTCAAACATGTTTATCTTATATGAGAGAGGACTTCAAAAGAAACATAATGCTGAAGAAAGCGTTGTAAAATCTTATTCCGTCAAGGAGATATTAGGTTTGAATTTTGATATCATTTTTGTAGAAATGACTGAAATCAGACTACTTGTGATGTCACAGCCTCAGATTCCTCAAAATCTGAACTAATCCTTTAAACATCAACAAACCAAACCAAACTGGTTTCAAAATGTGTATGACCCTTGAAATGCTGTAAAAACTCACTAAATTTTGACTTGTAGATGGGGTGCTTTAGATCAAAAAGAGTTTCTATGACTTCTACTCAAGGACATTCCATCATTTAAAAATTTGTCAAAGGACATTTTCCATAATTCAGTGTTATTGATAAAATACTGTAATACTAAATGTAATCGACAGTCCTTATGGTATAGATGTAATTGGATATATATTTTTTTGCCTTTTTTATTTATGTTCTGTTTATTCATTAATGTCATGCTACAATATTGGACAAAACTCTTTGAGGCATTTAATGAAATTATGTGATGCTTTTCATGACGCTACTCTTCTATTGTAAATTATTCCACATGTAGACATCAGAAATGCTGGAAATTTTCTTCTATTTCCTCTTCAATTCCTATTCTTTCATTTGTAATTAATATTTGAGAATTTTAAGGACATTTTTATAAACTCATTGATGCCGCCAGTGCCCCTTCCCCCTACCTAACTATATTTAACGTCCTTTCTTCCCTCTCCCCCTCCCCATTCAATGTTGGCCATTGCGGCTGTTTTTTCTGGAAATATTGTTAAGAAAGAAGTAAATTCAACATTGAAAAGGGGGTAGGGAGTTACAATTCTGGGAAAAATATTACAGAAACAGAACACATATAACATATTTAGATCTCAAAACGCTGAATTGTTCCAACAGTTTTGTCCAAGATTGTAGTACCAGTCTACACCTCATGAATGATAGCTCCAAACAGTTCATAGCTCAAGTTCTTAATTAATAATTAAACAATTAGCTGGAGGAAAAAAGAAAGATGAGTGGGATGTACAGTATTTGAATAGATTGTTGTGCATACATGTATATTATACTTGTCTCACCTTACCTAAAAGGAAGGATCTGTTTGTCGTGGTGAAGCACATTAGTTTGTTGTGTACCCTGTGAGCATTGCTTATGATTGTACAGTGGTGCCTCAGCAAGTGGAAGGTATTTGAACTCTGCTTGTACCTCTGCAGGAGGGGAACAAGTTAGAGGCTACTAGACCAGATATAAGTATTTATGGTGAATATTTTTCATGCTTGACAAATGGAATGATTGTACATCGATTAGATCACTTTGTAAAATTGTAGAGTATCTTAATAATTACTGAACTTTAGACCGTTTTAATGAAGAACAGTTGGTCTACATCTTGTTCAAGCAGTCTGGAGGCATGCCTATTAATAGGAACATTAATAACACATAAAATGTCATAGTTTCTAATTTATGTACATGAAATTTTAAAAATCATTCTGTTGAAAAACATTTTAATATTCAAAATGGCCGTTTCGCGCTTAAAAACCAAGCTCTATTGTCTATTTCATCTAATTTTTCGCAAATGGCGCGGTGAGCAAATCAAATGGCAGTGGAAAAGTTGTAGCCATTACAGTAATGAAGGTATTTTCATAAGTTTTTGAAGTTCCCCTAGCAAAGATATTTTTCCCAAACGTATTTCAAATTTAAGAAATGTAACATTGCATAAGGCTTTAATGTTAGGATAGCAAAGGATTATGGAAAATATCACAAAATGGCGGCTTCCATGTAGCAAAATGTTCGCATTAATAGGAACGTTTATGTTTCCATTAATAGGCATGCTACAGGACTATCAAGACATGTCATTGTTGATGGGATGCCTGGTGGAATAGTGGGCTCGATGAGATAGGGAGATTAGAGTCTTGCATTTAACCTCAGTCTCCCAATCTCACCCAGTCTCCCGATCTCACCCAGTCTCCCGATCTCACCCAGTCTCCCGATCTCACCCAGTCTCCCGATCTCACCCAGTCTCCCGATCTCACCCAGTCTCCCGATCTCACCCAGTCTCCCGATCTCACCCAGTCTCCCGATCTCACCCAGTCTCCCGATCTCACCCAGTCTCCCGATCTCACCCAGTCTCCGATCTCACCCAGTCCCGATCTCACCCAGTCTCCCGATCTCACCCAGTCTCCCGATCTCACCCAGTCTCCCGATCTCACCCAGTCTCCCGATCTCACCCAGTCTCCCGATCTCACCCAGTCTCCCGATCTCACCCAGTCTCCCGATCTCACCCAGTCTCGATCTCACCCAGTCTCCCGATCTCACCCAGTCTCCCGATCTCGATCTCACCCAGTCTCCGATCTCACCCAGTCTCCCGATCTCACCCAGTCTCCCGATCTCACCCAGTCTCCGATCTCACCCAGTCTCCCGATCTCACCCAGTCTCCCGATCTCACCCAGTCTCCCGATCTCACCCAGTCTCCCGATCTCACCCAGTCTCCCGATCTCATGGATGATATGACTTTGGCTTTGCAGTATGCATCTATTAACATTGCAATCTCTCTGATGTTACAAAGAGCTGACATATTGAATTTACTGAACATCTGCTTCTCCATTTGCTTTGTACGCTATTATCAGCCCCATTGCTTTGTACGCTATTATCAGCCTCATGAATTATCAGCCTCATGAATTATCAGCCTCATGAATGAAATAAAGGTGACATGATGGTTATCTGCTGGCAGAGCTGGAACAATTGTTAATGAACAGGTCTACTAAACATAAATCAATTGCTATTTACTAATTGTCTACTAATCATAAATTGCTCTATACTAATTGTCTACTAAACATAAATTGCTATATACTAATTGTCTACTAAACATAAATTGCTATATACTAAGTGTCTACTAAACATAGAACATTTGCTGTATACTAATTGTCTATTAAACATAGAACAATTGCTATATACTAATTGTCTACTAAACATAGATCAATTACTATATACTAAGTGTCTACTAAACATAGATTAATTACTATATACTAGTATCTACTAAACATAGATCAATTGCTATATACTAGTTGTCTACTAAACATAAATCAATTGCTATATACAATTGTCTACTAAACAGATCAATTACTATATACTAAGTGTCTACTAAACATAGATTAATTACTATGTACTAGTATCTACTAAACATAGATCAATTGCTTTATACTAATTGTCTATTAAACAGATCAATTACTATATACTAAGTGTCTACTAAACATAGATTAAATACTATATACTAAACATCTACTAAACATAGATCAATTGCTATATACTAATTGTCTACTAAACATAGATCAATTGCTATATACTAAATGTCTACTAAACATAGGTTAATTGCTTTAGATCAATTACTATATATCTGGAGTGTACATTAAAGATTTTTACAAATGATGATCAAAGGACAAACTTCTGGAAAAGAAAGTATTGCAAAAATAGGGTGTGAGCTTGATAAACCTGAGACTAATGACTGATTCTTATGTCATAGTTTTTGTATTCAATTTCAGTTCAATAAACAGTTCAAGAAGGTTTGTTTTCGCTACATCAGCAAATACCAAGAAAAGGGCGATATGTAGCCATCTCCATTAACAAAGAAAGTAGTGGTGAATATAGCTAAGAGAAAGTGAAAAATCTTCTTATATGGCCTTTAGTTGCATTGTTTTAATTATAAAAGGAATAGTTATTTGAAAGAGCATACTTTTAGAGCCAATTTGGTACAAAAAACAGGTTGATATCATATTCCATTCAGGAGATATGGGTTTTTAAAGATTTTCCAATTGCATTTTAAAGTTTTTGTACAGTATGATGAATTCATGTTTGATGATGTCATAGAGGCAATTCTATTGCAAATGTTTATGTATTTGAACATCAATTGGTTGTTTCCATATAAATAGAAAACAATTACCAAAAGTTATGGAAGTAGGGTATATTTGGCAATGTATATAAATACCTAACTTTCATCAATTTATTTTTCTAGCATGTTTTACTAATAAAAAGGATGATAGATTTTAATGAAATGCATCAACTTTGTGAGTGAATGTGTTGCTGTGATGTCATACTGAGCCTTTTCTTATTCGTTTATTGGCTTTTTTTGTGAACCATAAAGTTTGAATATCTTCTGGTAGAAAGAACATATCAAAATTATTTTTGTACTAAATTGATTCTAATTTTTTTTCTTTCTCATGAAAGGTTACGAAAAAACATGGGAATATTCCTTTAAGTGATACCAATGGCTGAGCTGAGCATACTGTAGGGCTGATGAAGATCAGTTCAAATCTTTGTTACTGATTGTCAATGAGTGTAGATAGTATAATATAATTGTATAAAACCTTCACATTACCGCTATACCCCTTTTTTGGTACTTTATAAACTCTGTACAAGAATAGCTAACACAAATTTTGTTGCTATTCTTGTACAGAGTTTATTAGCACCAAAAAAGGGGTATAGCGGTAATGTGAAGGCTTTTATTCCAGTCCATTTTGACAATAGAAATCCATTTTGACAATAGAAACTGTTTGGTGTATCATTCTACCTTTGACCCTGGCAGCCAATGAATTGGGAGAAATGCTCACTTACAGAGCATAAAGGTTTTATGACTAGAGTTTTTACCCCAAAAAAGGCATAAGATTGCCTGGAATATTTTTGTTTCTTTTAAAATCTTTGAGTTTTCTTTTCGATGTAATGTTAATGCTTTACTCATTACCGCAGAGACAAAAGCTTAATAAAGTTTGATTGATATTGAATCTGTTAATGGATAGACAATGTATATTCACTCCTGCAGCTGTTGTATCATCCGTTTGTTGTTTGTGTTCATCAGACATTACAGTAGATAATATTATGCAGATCAAATCAGAATTTCACACATGAGCCCTACAATGATTCATCATATATGCAATTAAGATTTATTTACATACAGATGTCCATCACTTTGTCATAGCAGCAATCCTTATCACGTTTACAAAGCAAAATAGTAAATCTTTCAGCAGATTAATCATTAAACAAGGTGATATCTTTGTTATTAACTCTATAAGGATTCAAAGGACACACTGATGATCATCTGGGCATATAAATGATGCACATTAATGTGCGAGGAAACCCTTGATCAATATCATTTATATTCAGCTAAAAAAAAATGTTTTAATTAAGGGGGAACATTTATCTTACAATTTCACGCCAGGGTAAAAATGTGACAGTTGTGAAGATAAAGTTATAAACCCAACAGGTATGATTCATAATCTCCATGAGTCATACGATTAATAATATCATTTTGTTTAACATTCATTTTGGTATGAGCAACTCGGGATAACTGGCGGCTTATTAATTTTCTTATTTTGATTGCTTTTTTTGTTTAAATGAATGAATACATTCATGTTTTCGGGCTGCTGGGAGCAACTGGGATTACTGTATGAATAACTTTTTACGCTGATAATCCTGGGGAGAAACGGATATCTGTAATGAAGTTTGTTTCAGTAACAATAATTGCCATAGACTTTATTCAGCGTATATTGACTAATGGTTTATATAACTATTATGATTATTACCTCTGCCATTGAAGTTGGATGGATTTCATGTTTTTGCCTCTATTTGTCCGTTTGTCTGTTTGCCATCAAGATATCTCAAGAACTGACAATTGGATTTAGATTACATTTGGTGTGTGGTTTTGTTACTGCTTATAGAGGAAGTGAATAAATTTTGAGACAAAATGAAAGGGGAAGGGGGAGCATTTTGCCTGTAATCAAGATATCTCCGGAACTGATGATTGGATTTAGATCAAATTTGCTGTGTGGTTTTGTTACTGCTTTAGAAAGAGGTGATTAAAATTTGGGAGGTATTGGAGTATGGGAATGGCAAAAAGAGAGCGGCGGAGAGGTTTAGGGTGAGATTGGTTGTCATTATCATATCTCAAGAAGTAGTCACTGGATTTTGATTAAACATGATGTGTGGTTTTGTCCCTGCTTTAGAAAGAAGTAATTAAAATTTGGGACATATTGGAACAGGGGCAAAAATGGAGGGGTGGGGATAATTCAGGGCAAGATTTATCAATGCTTAGAAATGCTTGGAATATTTTCAATGGAATGTGCTGAACAATGAACTCATGCCATGAAAGAACAGCCATACAATAAATTTTCTGGACTCAAAGAAAATCAAGGGAAGTGGTTTTTGATATCAATCGAATAAAAACATTTGGTTTCTGCTATGAATGAAAATGATGGAATGTGAATCTACCCTGTATAGAGCTCAAAAAATGAATGCTTAGCCTGAATTACACTGAAAACAATAGTACCATGGAGCTGCCATTTTGATTTCAAAACATGCAGATGATGATGTCATCAGCCTAGCAGGATGTTGGAATGCTTTGTATTCCTTTATAATCTACCTCAAGTTTTCTAGCTGATGAAAAAATTGTTTTTCTTTGTCAAGGACATTTTTGTGTTCATATGAAATTCTCAAAATATGCTGTGAAAACTTTTGTGTCACATCAAGTGATGATCCTCAAGTGTTTAGAATGTAAATGGCAATACAAATCAACAGTGAGAAATGATGATCCTCAAGTGTTTAGAATGTAAATGGCAATACAAATCAACAGTGAGAAATGATGATCCTCAAGTGTTTAGAATGTTAATGGCAATACAAATCAACAGTGAGAAATGATGATCCAACAGTGAGAAATGATGATCCTTAAGTGTTTAGAATGTAAATGGCAATACAAATCAACAGTGAGAAATGATGATCCTTAAGTGTTTAGAATGTAAATGGCAATACAAATCAACAGTAAGAAATGATGATCCTTAAGTGTTTAGAATGTAAATGGCAATACAAATCAACAGTGAGAAATAGATTGTTTGGGTTTACAACTTGGTGGGTGAGGGTTTCTGAGGTAGATTATATTCCAGTTTGAATGGGTACAAATCAAAGTGAGAAATAGATTGGGGCTTTATAATGTGATCTGCAGCGTATGTGATCTATAGTTATAGTATTAGTTTTAGTATAAGTTTTATTTGACTTGTGTTATCTGTGGAGTAGGCATGTAATTATGTTAGTTAAACCTATGACTATTGTGAAACCATACATTGTGTTTGCTCTCAATGGTGATATTGATTTTGAAAGGAATTGAAGTGGTATACTGTAGCATAGGCTGACTTAAAGGAATTGAAGTGGTATACTGTAGCATAGGCTGACTTAAAGGAATTGAAGTGGTATACTGTAGCATAGGCTGACTTAAAGGAATTGAAGTGGTATACTGTAGCATAGGCTGACTTAAAGGAGACATACAGTCTGACATAATCCTTATTTCATATTATAGAATTACAAATAACAAATCTTCTGACCAAGTTTCATACCTCCCGAAGTGATCTAATACATTTATTGTAATTATTAACAGGAACACCCTTTAAAAATGGCTGTCGTGGCATTTGTTGTATGGATAGTAATACAGAAAGCAGTGATGTCTCTAAGGGGGCTTTTAGGGACATTGCTTCCCCCTCACCTCTCCAAATTCTGTCGAAGCCATAAATATAATTAACTGAAATATCATATGTACCATGTGTGGTATATTTTGCAATTGTATTGACTGAGCTATCGTTAATTTGGGACCAAACCTTTTACAGTTTGCATTTAAATTACTCCCATGTTCTACCAAACACCTTTATTTTGGCCCCAAAATCTTCAATATTGACCCAAAAATCTGCACATTTGGATAAAAAAGCTTTAGGCTTTTATCAAAAATTTCAATCTGTACCAAAATTTTCAAGGGCTACAATATAGAACCAAAAACCTTGGATACAAAGGTGAAGTTCTTATCATCAGAGCCATACGTGCATGCTGGGAGCCGTAATGATTTTTCAAAGCAATTCAATTTTATAATAGGCCTTAATCTTTTTGCCCATGCTAATTGGGAAAATTCATGGGATTTTTTTTTGGAATTCTCTTTAAATTTACTGGAATTTTCCTTCACTTTCAGGAAGTTTTTTCTAAAAAAATTCTTAAATTTCTGCAAAATTTTCATGAATTTTAAGGAAATCTCTGTCAATTTTTGGGAAATCTTAAATTTCCGAGAAATTTCCTGTATGTTCGTGAATTCTTCAATTTCGGATTTTTTTCTTCTTCAATTTCCAGAAAATTTCTTCACTTTTCAGGAAATTTCTTCACTTTCCAGGAAAGCACTGTCATTGTCAATAAATTTTCAGGAACTGTTGCCAAAATTGAACAAAATTTGAACAAAATTTAAATTGTATGTTAATAATTTCACAATTTGTCATCAAAATAAAGCATGCATGCAACCGGGAAACCCTTTTCGGGGGTGCCTCTAATTCATACGTGTCTCTGTCAGTCTGTAATTCCTAAACCGGCCCTCAGTCAGTTTCCTCAAAAACGAAAAGCAAAGAAAGATAACAAGGTTATGTAGGTATTAATTGATTTATTATAAAATAGAATAGATACAGTGAGTAAAGACGTCATCAATTAGATTGGACCCTGCTAAAACAAGACGAAAGCACCCTCGCGTACATATGCTATGTAAAATGAATAAGAATCATCGCCAGTAGTAATAATAACCTAATCCCAAACGTAATAATACAAGAAATAATCATGATATCTGAATTTCCTTATTCCCTATGCTAAAACGAATGTAAATACTCCCATCTTTCCCTGACTGCTTAAACAATTAAAGATTGAAATGTCTTACTGCCAGACCACCAGACATTGATATGCATTCACTAAGTAAGTCTAAACTGTTTCAAAGCTAAACTTAGCTAAACTTAGCCTAGTAAACTTGTTAACTGCTTGGTTGCCCAGAAGGATTTATTGCCGACTTAACCTGTAAGTTTGCAAAGCACGATTGAATGTTCACCTTAACTCATCAGATTCAGATTCAGGTTGCAAGATTACTTCAGCAGATGGAAAGTGGCTTAGGTACCCACGCTACCAATTTCTTAACTTAGCTGTTGAAGTTTCCGGTTTGACCAGCCTCGACGCCTCGTTCATTTCAAATTTCAAATGATATCATTCTCCTTTACTATCTCTTTGTGACTCTTGAAAAAATATTTTGGTGTAATAAATATTTTCTCTTATGTTTCTGAAACAGTAAAAATATCTAAACGATACCATTCTTCATATCATGTTTTGGAGGTGGCTATTAAAATATCGGATTGGCACCGGAACTTTTCGTCTGCATTCCTCAACGTTGCCAATTTACATGATTTTTGCGAATAAAAACAACGCCATAAATTTTTGAATTAGCATTGCTGAAATTTATGGTAGCATCGTAACCATTAAAATGCAATCTTCAATAAATAGCACTTAATTTGAAGTCCATATTCTCTGCATTTAATGAGATTTAAAATATAATTCTTAATTAAAAGATGGCAGATTTTGAGCATGGAGTTTACAATACCAGACCTGTCGCGTTATAAGGGCCACGACAGAAAACTTTAATGCTACTACTAAATAGTATCATGGGAGTTGCCGTTTTGATTTCAAAACATGCAGATTATGATGTCATCAGCCCAGCATGATGTTGGAATACTTTGTATTCCTTTATAATCTACCTCAAGTTTTCTAGCTGATGAAAAAATTGTTTTTCTTTGTCAAGGACATTTTTGTGTTCATATGAAATTATCGAAACATGCTGTGAAAACTTTGTGTCACATCATTTTAGAATAAAAAGATTAGTCACATTCATAAAGAAATACATTATAATCCTTGTCCATGTGTGGGAAATTGTCATTATGCACAATATTTAAATACAGAATTGAACAAAATGGGGGCCTCCATGTGTCAACTTCAAACATGAATAAATTGAGATAGGAATAAGATTTTAATGTACTGGTTTTGGAAGTGGGTTAAGATTTTTATCCTCTATTATATGAAATAATGATTGTATCAGACTTCATGTCTCGTTTAACTTCTAACCCTTTTGCATTGAGATTGTTTTCAGCGAAGCATTATATCCACATATAATGGTTTTGCCCTTTTAAAGACTGCTTTAATTAATAAACTTGTGTTTTATAGTTCATGATCTGCGGGTAATCTTTCTTGTTGTTCTGATATTCGTTGTAGTTCAGAATTGTTGGGTATTCTAAATTCCAGTTTGAATGAAAAAGTACATACTTGTCATCCCCGTCCTTAAACCGGGGAAGGATAGCACCGACCCCACCAGCTACCGACCCATCGCCCTTACTTGCTGTCTCTGTAAAATTATGGAAAAGATCATTAATCAGAGACTAAACTGGTTCCTCGAGACCAACAGAATCCTCTCTCCTCACCAAAGCGGCTTCCAAAACGCCGCAATACCTAGACCAGTTAATTACGCCGACACCGCTATCCGGGAATCCTTTGCAAAAAGGAACACCTCATTGCCATATTTTTTGACCTCGAGAAAGCTTTCGACACTACTTGGAAATACGGCATTACCCGGAAACTTCACACCATTGGCCTCAGAGGCCACCTCCCCATCTTTATTCAAAACTTCCTCTCACCCAGGCAGTTCCAAGTTCGTATTGGCCACACCCTCTCCAAGCCGTGCCCCCCAAGAAGAGGGCGTCCCCCAAGGCAGCATCCTCTCCCCACTCTCTTCAACCTGAGCATTAATGACATCGGGAATGACCTTGGCCCCAGCATCAAACGTACCCTCTACGTGGATGACTTCACCATCTTCTACTCCTCCCCTAGCTTTCCTATTGTTGAAAATAGGCTTCAAACCAGCCTCAATCAGCTGCAAGTCTGGAGCAACAATAACGGTTTTAGATTCTCCAAAGACAAGACAGTCTGCATGCACTTTTGTCATTACAACAACCTCCACCCCAACCCGAACTTTGTGCTCAATGGGAATCGCATCCCTAAAGTTGAAAACACAAAGTTCCTTGGTCTAACTCTAGACCCCAAGCTCACCTACAAGCCACACATCACCAACCTGAAACTAAAATGCAATAGCTCCCTCAACCTCCTCCGACTGCTCTCCAACACTACTTGGGGAGCGAACCGCTATGCTCTCCTCAAAATTTTCAGGCTCACCATTCGTGCCAAGCTTGACTATGGCAATATTGTTTACTGTGTCGCTCACAACTCATACCTCAACCACATTAACACCATCCAAAATGAAGCCCTCAGGCTTTGTCTAGGAGCCTACAGGACCTCCCCAATCACTAGCCTTCATGTTGAAGCCAACGAACCCCCCTTTCTACTTAGATGTAAAAAGCTTAGCCTCTCCTATGCTTTTAGAGTCCTCACCAACACCCAGAACCCTGTTTACAACCTCATTAGGTACCCCAATTTCTCCTCTTTGATAGGACTAAAACCCTATCGCCCCCCTTCAGCTTACGCATTAAATCAGACCTCTTTCAACTTGGCATCAACCCCGCCACTCTCGGCACCTATTCCTGGCCCACTTTTCCGCCTTGGGCCACCCCTTCCTTCTGTCCACCTAGACCTCTCCACTTATAACAAATCTCAAACTCACCCTAATCTCTTCATCAATCTCCACAACCAAATCAAAGACCAACTCTCAAATTACACCTCCATCTATACTGATGGCTCCAAGGAAGGCAACAAGACAGCTGCTGCTGCCATCATCCAAGACATCACCCTCAGTAGCAGACTTCCTGACCACTCATCCATCTTTTCAGCCGAGGCTAAGGCCATTCTCCTCGCCCTCAACTTTATTGAGTACTCTCCTCTTAGTCACTTTGCCATTTTCTCTGACTCAAAGGCTGTTCTTACTTCATTACTCAATCTTAAATGGGATAACCTCACCTGCCACCTCCTCCTCCGGAAACTCTTTTCTCCCACCCTCTGCAGGAAAAGTGTTCTTTTCTTCTGGATACCCAGCCATGTTGGCATCCCTGGCAATGACAGGGCTGATACAGCCGCTAAGCTTGCCCTTAACCTCCTCCCTTCCCCTTTTCCCAAAACCCTCTCTGACATCAAACCACTTATCGCTTCTCTTGTTCGTGACCGCTGGCAAACCTTATGGAACTTCCAAATTGATAACAAACTCCATGTTATCCAGCCCACAATCCCGATCAAATCCACCATTAACAACCTTTCTCGTATCGACAACGTTCATATTACCCGTCTTAGAATTGGTCACACCCACCTCACTCACTCCCACCTCCTTATTGGTTCCCCCCAACCCCTCTGTAACAATTGCCACTGCATCCTTACAATCCAACACGTTCTCCTTGCTTGCCCCTGTACAACCTTCCCAGAGCTTCTCTCGCTCCCCACAACTCAATTGCTGAGTTCTTCCAAAAAAATTCCTCCAGATAAAATAGTCTCCTTCCTTCAGCATGCATCCTCTACAACCATATTTAATCCTCCTCTTCCACCCCCTCTCTACTCTGTTTTTAGTTTTACCCATGCACCTCCTCTCTCGATCACAGCTTTCTGGCTTTTGTTCTTGAATTTCTCTCATTCTTCCCCTGGTCTCTTTCCTTACTACCTCTAAAATGATCTGACCTCTCAGGCACAATTTGACCTTCGTTGTCGTGGTGCCGTTAAGACCTCATCAAACAAACAAACAAACAAAGTTTAAAAACGGACAGAAACATGGTTTTGTAGTAAACTATCGTTTATGGAGTCATGCTAGTATGCGAAAGATACCAGGTTTGATTCCCGCTGCGAGCGCTGCATTTTGTCCTTGAGTAAGACACTTAACTCAACTTGCCCCAGTCTCTCAGCTGTAAATGAGTGCCAAGCACTGCTGGGGAGTTAATCTGCGATGGACTGGCGTCCCGTCCAGGGGGAGTCATGTGCTCTTATCTGCGATGGAAACCAGGGATAAGCACTTTATCAATTTTTATCATGACACATTTTCCTTTCATTATCTTCTTTGATAGGTACATTCAAGTGAATGTTTATAGTGTTCTTATGAATAAAACAATTTGCTCAAGTGGCAGCACACCAATGTTTTTTTCTTTTTTCTAGCCAGTTATAGGTTCAGCACTGTCAAAAATGACTTTTAAAAAGGGTAAAGAGCAAGGTAACAGTAAAGACCATGTGCCATATGTTGACTGCATGTTTGAGCCTTATAAGTTTATATTGCAAAGTTAGAAAACACATGCATAGAAAAGTGATACATAAGAACTGACTACATATTATTCATTATTTGTTTATTTGTTCCATTTCATGAATAATATGAAATATTTGTTCCAATTTCCACAATGTTGTCAAGATTTATGTAATACATTTTTTCCCCCTCCTCCCTTTCTCCTTAGTTGGACCACGATTAATGTTTCCCAGAACTCCAACAAATGGACCAACGGATATGGAAACATTATTTTCACAAACGTATGTACAGCCAGAACTTTATGAAAATACAAAGAGCGCCATCGACGTCTTGGATGATAAGCATTTGTCAAATCGTAACTATGATCAGTTGCGGAGAGACTGCCACAGTGCAATAATGGAACTGGAATCGTTGAAAGCTGTACATTCCGAAACAATAAAGAAATGTGAACAGGCCTTGAAGCAACAACAGTTGGCTTCTTCAAGTGAACAACAAATGAGGGCGGAGCTTGGTAGAAAAAAGGAGGAGCTTCACCAGGTGGTTTTAGATAAGGATCGTTTATGTAAAGACGTGGAAGAATTACAGCATGTTCATGAAGAGGACACAAAGGAGTTAAATAAATTATGGAGACAAAATGGCGAATGCCTCCAGCCAACAAGTTCTTCTGAAATGTTACAGAAGAAGATGTATGATACCGCCCTCGATAAGATGGAACTTGTGAAAAAAGATTATAATACGTTAAAAATGCGGTATGATGATTTAGTGTCCAAAAATAATGCTACGATCGCAAAGTTGGAGCGGATTCAGGGGGAGGTGTGGCAGAAGGAGAATGAGGGTACATTAAAGGCTGAGTGCAACTCACTGCAACAGCAGGTAGCGAGGTTACAAAGGGACTTCCAGCTTGCGCACCACGACAAAGAAACTGCCATCAAGAGAGAGAAGATGCTCCAGAAGGAATATGAAAACAAAATTAAGTATATCTTAAGCCAGAAACACGAGACTGATATTAAGTTGCATCGAACGGAAGAGCAGAGACGTGCCGCGGTGGAGGAATATTCCATGGTGATGAGTGAAAGGGATGACGTGCATAAAGAAATGGATAAACTACAAAGTGACGCTCATGTGGAAGCAAACAAGCGGAAAGAATTTGAACAGAAATATCACAATTTGTTGATCGAAAATGATTCCCTTAAGTACAACCTACAGAACGCACATCAAGAGCGGGATATTGCCCTCGTGGATGTCGACGATCTTGGGAAACAGTACCAGGACATGTTGAACAATACCATGATGGCGCAAAAAGAAAGGGATAAAGCGTTGAAAGAGTTTGAGAAGTTTAAGGATGAACGAGATGTTGCTCGTCGTGAGAGGCAGGAAGCTCTTGTGGAGAGAGACCAGCTGAGGAGGAAGTGCTACGATGCAGAACTGCAGCAGAGGACGATGAATGATGAGTTTAACATGGCAAACAGAGACGTGGAGCAACTGAGGAGACAAGTGGAAGCTTTGGAGAAGGAACTCAAAGAAACACAACAGGTAAGAAGAGTATGGTTTTATGTTTTTAAAGCTTTCAGGTGTTTTAAGAGGTGGGGGGGGCTGGGAATGTGTGGGGGCATGTGTTGCATAGGGACCCTAATGCTGAGAGAGAGTTGAAGAGACAAAAGCCCCCTAATACTAATTTTTTTAGGTTTGCTTATTTGTTGCTTAAAAACATACAATAACTAAATAGTCTATATGCCTGGTCACAAAGTTACATATAACCTGCAGGGGGCATCACAACGTTACATATAACCTGCAGGGGGCATCACAACGTTACATATAACCTGCAGGGGGCATCAGAGAAACATTTACACAGTAAGTAGACAATTCTTTGTAGTTCATGTTCTATGAACCACAACATATGGATGTTATGTCTGAAAGATTTACATGTAAAAAATATGTGCAAATTGAATTTTCAGGACGCTTAGTGTAAAACATATGCCAAGAACGAGTTTACTGGAATAAGTGGTTTTTCATGAGGACAGACGTTTTATAAATAGATCAGCAATATTTCTCTGCATATCGGTATTAGTTGTAAGGTGAATTCTTTTTGAGCCTTGAAGGCTTATTTGGGTAGATGTACCTATCCCCGGTTTCCTTGTGGATGAGAGTACTTGACTTCCCCTGGTCGAGGCACCAGTCTTTTGTAAGTTGATGTATTTATTTGACAGCTAGAGTGGTAAGTCCAATCCATTACCTTTGAAGTCTGATGCTCTTCCACTGCGCCCTTTCCCCCACCCCCCCCTCCCCGTTTCGTTTGTTTGTAGAAGTATGTTATTTCTGATGTATCAAACATGACCCACCATTTTTAAAAGTGGCACTAACAAATGTGTTTATTAAACCAGAGAGATGTTTTCTGTGATTATTCTATATTTTGATAAGGTAATGCCAAAAAAAAATTCCAGGAATTTTGATAATTTTCCAATTTTTTGATTCCAATTGCAGGAAATTGAGAGTGCAAAGCAGCAGAGAAATTTTGCTTTTGCAGAGAGGGATAAAATCATCCAGGAGAGAGACAGCATCAAGGTTCATAGGGACCAGCTGAGGAAGGACAGGGACTGTGCAGTCAGCAGGCTGGCCGAGTCCTTGCAGGAGACCGACTTCATGTTGAAGCAAAGGAACGAAGCAACTAAGGATCTGAAGGATGCCAGGTACGTTTGGTGTCAGGAGTAGGATAACTAGGTGAAGCAACAGGTTGCAAATTGTCAAAGGATTGGTTGAATGGTCAGACACTTTCCTATTTGCACTGATCAGTCTGATAACAGAGAGCAGAAAACACAACACATTATCACAAAGCAGTTTGCATTGCACATTACAACGTAGACTGATACTTGAGAGTGGCGGACACTTAAGTCCGTAGAAGTCTTTTGTATCTTAGTCCCGTTTAAATGTAATGCATGAAAGAGAAAATACTATATCAAACCTATTTAGCATCTGCCTCCTAACATATCTACACAGTTTGTTCCTAACGTACCCCTTTTCTACCCACCTAGGAACACTTTATGTATCACAGATGATGCAGCAAAACAACACATAATAATAATAATAATAATAATAATAATAATAATAATAATAATAATAATGGTGATAATAAATAATATAATAAAACACTATCTTTAATGATAGTGGGTTTAAAGAAACCATGAAACACAATAGTGTAAAGTGGTAAAGAAACCACAAACACAACTGTAAAGAAACCAGTTGCTTTTAAAGAAACCAGAGAAACACAACTGTAAAGAAAATGAAACACAATAAAGAAACCAGTTGCTTTCAGAGGAAACACAACTGTAAAGAAACCAGCTGCTTTCAGAGGAAAATGAATTCAAACTTTTGTGCAAATGACTGGTGTAGAAAGTCTAATTAAAAAAAAAAAAAATGAGGGTGTAAGTTGATATTTTCTACTTTCTTTGTGTAGTAAATTAGAGTTACATGAAATTAAATCTGCTAATTTGAAATTTAAACACCTTGCAGGCTGCCATACATTATTACTGAGCACTCTAAATGTAACTTTTCATGTAAACATAGAAACGTCTCACAGAAATTTGTGGTGAATAGGTGATTAATGATTTTTTTTCTCCATGACCTAAGTTTAGAGTTTTCTTCTTACCTAACTCTAGGATTGGCAAATATTTTAGGTACTTATGTATAGTGGTGTGAAAGGCCCCCTCCCTAATACCCTCAACCTCCAAATTAAAACTTTTCTAACAGGCGTATACAAAAATTAGGCACTTTTTTGTTGGCAGGTAAAACAAAAACAATAAGAATGAATAGATTTTGGGCAAAGAGAGGAATACAAATATTTTGAGCACTTTAAAAAATCAAAACTGCCTTCCTGCAAATTCCAGAGTACCTTAATTTTCATCAATGTAATGCCATTTTGGGCCTTAAAACTGTGCCTCTGGTTGCACGATCTTAGGTGCACACTATGGGGGTACATTTTTTGGGCAATTTTTCCTCCAAAATTATATGGCCCCTACACCTACAGTATGCCAGTGTTACCAAATAACTGTTAAGGTTTACCTTTGGTAAACCACCAATTCAATGTAATATGCATATCATTTCAAGCCATCTTCCCCCAAGCCACAAAGCAACTTCTCACAATATTTCTGTATTTCTTTTAAGGGAGAAAATGCAAGACCAGTCTGAGCGGGAAGCAAGAATGCGTCAGCTGATCGCACAGCACAGCCAGGATTCAGCCATCGATGCTGACTCTCAGGATTGGGAGACAGACTGTGTGGAGCTGGAGGGAGAGTTTGCAGTAGAGGTTGGTCAAATTATCTGATATGTTGCACATGATTCCTTTAACATTTTGAAAAACCTACCACATTTTGTCCAGGCCTTATCATACACCTTTGTCTATCAGTTTTCCCAGGTTCTCACATCATTAGGAAATTTGTGAAATGGTAAGTCTGAGGAAGCAACAACTAAATCAGCTGTCTTGTGAACTCACTTTTGTCACATATTCTTTGTTTGTTTGATAGAAAACAGAAATACAATGAAATTTGTTTATTAATTGTCTTCACCTCATAGACTTCTACTCGCTTTCTTATGAGCTTGAGCTTGTTTTGGCTAATCCTCACCACGGGTTAAAAATACGGAGTAGGGGAAAATTTGGCATCAAGATATTACACAGAGAAATTACAGCCAAATGAACCTTTAAAGCAGACAGTTTCCCATTAATAGGAGAACAACATCCTTGACTAAAGGCCGTTAGACACCGAACGCGACGCAGCGGGCCATTTTTTAAACAAAATTAAATCAAACAAAGGAAAACCAACATTTTGACCTGTTGTTTTTAAAGAAGGATTGTCATCGTATAGCTATTCAGATGATAACTAAAAATCCATTGAAAGTGCATTTCTACGCCCGTTGAAGCAAAAATGCGTCGCGACAGAAAATTGTGCCCACTTAAGCGAATTTCTCCACAGTTTTAACAAAAAAGCATTTGTAGCAAATTTTCCAGTATCACCAGAAAGCCTCAATCGTAAACTTCATCGTTTGTAAGCAAAAAGTCAAAGCATCTTATGATATTTGTTTACTGTATGATTATCTAAAAAATCACTTGCCGTGTTGCATTCGGTGTGTAACGGCCTCAAGTGGTAAGCTATATAATATTAATAGTTTGGTTTTGCAGCTTTATATGGGTTTTTGTTTGAAGTATGATTTTCAACTATTCATAATAAATCTATAGTAGATTTATTTTTCATTTTTTTCCTTTGCAACACACATATATCTTGAATGCTACTTGTTGAGAGCAAGGTGACATCTTTTCTATTCTCTCAAACTTTTCATTCCAATTACACTGTACCTCACACTTTTCCACCGAAACTTTTGTTTTACATGTTCAATTTCCGGGATTTTCTCTCTGTGGACAGGTGTCTGCTTTCGGTGAGATCATTCTTTTTTTTCTTTTTTTTTCCCCCATTGTGACAGGCCTTCACGCCCTTTTCGATACCTGCAAAGTGCTTCTCATATAGTACTTCCGCGATTTTTTTTTTTTTGTTATCTCGGGTGTCTCGGCCCTTGTTTTTTTTTTCCTTTCTCCTGGTCCACTTTTCCTCCTTGGGCCACCCCTCCCTTCTGTCCACCTAGGCCTCCCCACTCATCACAAAACTGAAACCCACCTTAACCTCTTCATCAATCTCCACAACCAAATCAAAGACCAACTCTCAAATCACACCTCCATGAATAGTGATGGCTCCAAAGATGGCAACAAGACAGCTGCTGCTACCGTCATCCAAGACATCACCCTCAGTAGCAGACTTTCTGACTACTCATCCATCTTTTCAGCTGAGGCTAAGGCCATTCTCCTCGCCCTCAACTTTATCGAGTACTCTCCGCTCAACCATTTTGCCATTTTCTCCAACTCGAAGGCTGTTCTTACTTCTTTACTCATCTTAAATGGGATAAGCTGACATGCCACCTCCTCCTCCGGAAACTCCTCTCTCCCACCCTCTGCAGAAAACGTGTTCTTTTCTTCTGGATACCCAGCCATGTTGGCATCCCTGGCAATGACAGGGCTGATGCAGCCGCTAAGCTTGCCCTCAACCTCCTCCCTACCCCTTTTCCCAAAACCCTCTCTGATATCAAACCGCTTATCGCTTCTCTTGTTCGTTTCCGCTTATCGCTTCCCTTGTTCGTGACCGCTGGCAAACCTTATGGAGCTCCCAAATTGATAACAAACTCCATGTCATCCAGCCCACAATTCCGATCAAACCCACCATCAACAACCTCTCTCGTATCGACAACATTCATATTACCCGTCTTAGAATTGGTCACACCCACCTCATTCACTCCCACCTCCTTATTGGCTTCCCCCAACCCCTCTGCAACAATTGCCATTGCACCCTCACAATCCATCACGTTCTCCTTGCTTGCCCCCTGTACAACCTTCCCAGACTTGAATTTCTCTCATTCTTCCCCTGTCTTCTTTCCTTTCTACCTCTAGAATGATTTGACCTCTCAGGCACAATTTGACCCTCGTTGTTGTGGTGCCATTAAGCAATCATCAAACAAACAAACATGACCAAACGCTTCTGCCTTGACCTTGACCCTCTCTCTCCTCCCCGTGACCCACCTGCTACTTCCATTGACCATTCCTCAGCCCCAGTCCCCCAAATTTTAATCAGTTATGCCACCAATAAACCAGACAGTTTCAAAAGTGTTTCCCCCTTCCTCATACACAAGGCGCTCCATCGCCTTGTTGGTACCCTCCCCGAAGTTTCTAAGATCAGACGATCTCGAGCCACCACCCTCCTCACCACCAAAACCCTAGCTAATACTGGTATCAACGTAACAGTCACACCTCCCCCCCACCAAAGGCATCATCAGAACCAGAGACCTTGCCTACTTGACCAATGAAGACCTCATTGAGGAACTTGCCAGCCAACATGTTACTGAAACCCGTTGTCTCATCCTCAAGTGAGATGGTGCCGAAACACCCACCGAAATCCACACCAACTCTCCCCTCCCACATCATGGCTGGCTATCTGAGAATCCCAGTCACCTCCTACATTCCCAACCCCCTCCGTTGTCATAAGTGCCAGAGGTTTGGCCATGGGAAAAACTCCTGCTGCAACCAAGCGCGCTGTGGCAACTGTGGAGCCCCGGACCATGACAGCGCCTCCTGCACCAATCCCCAGTCTGCACCAATTGCGATGGTACTTACCTAGCCAACCATCCCTCCTTCTCAAAAGACTGCTCCACCTGGCTTCAGGAGAAGCAGATAACCAAACTGAAAACCCTTAATCCTAGCACCACTTACCCAGAGGCCAGGAAACAATTACTCGCTTCTTTCCATACTGAACCTTCCTACTCGAGCGTAGTCTCCTCAAACACCAATATCGCCCTCCTAACACAACTAAAACTGACTCACATGCCCAAACCGACCTCACTTGGCTCTTCTTACCTAGTCGTAAGCCCATCACCATTGCCAGTAAGCCAATCATACCCATTACCCAAACCACCTCCACCACCACTTCTTTTCCAACCTTCCTTTCTTTTCTAAGACCCCGCATACCCTACCCCAACACCTCAAATGCCATCAAACATCAAACTCTAGCAACCTGGCCAACAAACCAACAAACAAACCACAATCTACTAACCAACAAACAACCAATAAACAAACAGCCCACCATCCAAACCCACACATATGACACTGAAGAGAACATGGATTGTTGGATTACTGAACTCATCAAACATACTTCTTGTCGAACATTAAAAAACATCCACTCTTAAAGAAACAAGGACAGATCCAAAGAAAAAACAAGCCAACCCAGACCTAACAGATCTTCCTCCAGATAACCCTTGCCTCCTTATGGCGTGCAACACAAACAATTACAATAACACTCACAACATTATATTATAGAACATCAGGAGCCTTAAGGACATATGGAAGAAATTTACCTTCTGGCCACCACCTTCAACCTGGTCGTCTTCTGCCTACAAGAAACCTTTTTGAAAACTACTGACCATTATTCACTCATTCATGGGAACCTTGACCTTTGGCCATCTGTATGTCTATCGCCCTCCACAAAACCTTTACTCTTTGCAATATCTATCTCCCCCTCCTACAATGCCAACGTTCAGCCAACCAGCCTTAACAACCTCATCTCTCAGCTCCCGTCCCCTTTCATCCTTCTTAATGACTTCAATGCCTACAACCCCCTGTGGGGCTCCAATACCACCACCCCCCAGAGGCAAGCTCGTCGAAAACCCTCTTTCACAGTACAGCCTCTTTTTGCTTAACACTAACTCCCCGACCTACCTTTACCCTGCCACAGGCTCCCTCGCCTGTATTGACATGTCTATCTGTTCCCCCAACCTCCTTCATTTTAGCTGGAAAGTCACTGCTGATCTCTGTGGTAGTGACCATTACCCTCTTCTTATTCACTCCAACCTTCAAACCCCCACTGACCACACCCCCAATTTGAACCTCAAGAAGGCTGACTAGCCCCTTATCGAAACCCTCTGCGACTCCCCCCTCTCCCCCCATCTCCTCGAGGGTAAGGTTCCCCATGTCAAACTTCAGTAATATCCTTATCCAACATCGTCACCTGCTCCATTCCCAAAACCTCCAAAACCTCTAACCACCCCTCCCCCCAACCCCTGGTTCACCGATGACTGCAAAACCGCCATCAAGAACAGAAAAAGGTCACCTCCCTATCTTTATTCAAAACTTCCTCTCACCCAGGCAGTTCCAAGTTCATATTGGCCATACCCTCTTCAACCTCTATCCCTAAAAAGAGGGATTCACACAAGGCAGCATCCTCTCCCTCTTTTTCTTTAACCTGAGCATTAACAATATCGCGGACAACCTTGGCCCCAACATCAAACGTACCCCTCTACGTGGACGACTTCACCATCTTCTACTCCTCCTCTAGCTTTCCTCTTGTTGAAAATAGGCTCCAACTCAGCCTCGACCAGTTGCAAGAATAACGGTTTTAAATTCTCTAAAGACAAGACAGTCTGCATGCACTTCTGTCATTTCAACAACGTCCACCCCAACCCGAACCTTGTGCTCAATGGCAATCTCATCCCTAAAGTTGACCAAACTAAATCCCTGGGTTTAACCCTTGACCCCAAGCAACACATCACCAACCTGAAACAGAAATGCAACAGCTCCCTTAACCTTCTCTGCCTCCTCTCTAAATCTTAGACCAATTCTCAAACTACACTTTCATTTATACTGATGGCTCTAAAGAAGGCATCAAGACTGTCATCCAAGACATCACCATCAGTAGCAGGCTTCCCAACTACTCGTCCATCTTCTTGGCTGAGCAAGACTGTCATCCAAGACATCACCATCAGTAGCAGGCTTCCCAACTACTCGTCCATCTTCTTGGCTGAGCAAGACTGTCATCCAAGACATCACCATCAGTAGCAGGCTTCCCAACTACTCGTCCATCTTCTTGGCTGAGCAAGACTGTCAGCCAAGACATCACCATCAGTAGCAGGCTTCCCAACTACTGGCGTCCATCTTCTTGGCTGAGCAAGACTGTCATCAAGACATCACCATCAGTAGCAGGCTTCCCAACTACTCGTCCATCTTCTTGGCTGAGCAAGACTGTCATCAAGACATCACCATCAGTAGCAGGCTTCCCAACTACTCGTCCATCTTCTTGGCTGAGCAAGACTGTCATCAAGACATCACCATCAGTAGCAGGCTTCTCAACTACTCGTCCATCTTCTTGGCTGAGCAAGACTGTCATCCAAGACATCACCATCAGTAGCAGGCTTCTCAACTACTCGTCCATCTTCTTGGCTGAGCAAGACTGTCATCCAAGACATCACCATCAGTAGCAGGCTTCTCAACTACTCGTCCATCTTCTTGGCTGAGCAAGACTGTCATCCAAGACATCACCATCAGTAGCAGGCTTCCCAACTACTCGTCCATCTTCTTGGCTGAGCAAGACTGTCATCCAAGACATCACCATCAGTAGCAGGCTTCCCAACTACTCGTCCATCTTCTTGGCTGAGCAAGACTGTCATCCAAGACATCACCATCAGTAGCAGGCTTCCCAACTACTCGTCCATCTTCTTGGCTGAGCAAGACTGTCAGCCAAGACATCACCATCAGTAGCAGGCTTCCCAACTACTCGTCCATCTTCTTGGCTGAGCAAGACTGTCATCCAAGACATCACCATCAGTAGCAGGCTTCTCAACTACTCGTCCATCTTCTTGGCTGAGCAAGACTGTCATCCAAGACATCACCATCAGTAGCAGGCTTCCCAACTACTCGTCCATCTTCTTGGCTGAGCAAGACTGTCATCCAAGACATCACCATCAGTAGCAGGCTTCCCAACTACTCGTCCATCTTCTTGGCTGAGCAAGACTGTCATCCAAGACATCACCATCAGTAGCAGGCTTCCCAACTACTCGTCCATCTTCTTGGCTGAGGCCAAGGCCATCCTATTCGCCCTTAACTTTATTGAGTACTATCCGCTCACCCACTTCCCATCTTGTCAGACTCCCAAGTTCTGTCTTTACTTCTTTACTCAATCTTACATGGGATAACCCCACGTCCCACCTCCTCCGTAAACTCCTTTCACCTCCCTTCTGCAGGAAAAATATTTTCTTCTTCTGGATACCCAGCCAGATGTTGGCATCCCTGGCATAACAGAGCTAATCCAGCCGCTAAGCTCGCTCTCAACCTCTCCCTATCCCCTTTCCCAAAACCCTTTCTGACATCAAACTGCTTATCACTAACCTTGTTCGTGACCGCTGGCAAAACTCATTTTACTTCCTAATTGATAACAAACTCCACCTCATTCAGCCCACCATTTTGATCAAACCCATCATCCACAATCTCTCCTGTGTCAACAACGTCCACATTACCCGCCTTAGAATAGGTCACACCCACCTCACCTACTCCCACCTCCTTATTGGCTCCCCACACCCCTCTGCAACAATTGCCATTGCACCCTCACATCCACCAAGTCCTCCTTCCCTGCCTTCTGTACAATCTTCCCAGAGCTTCCCTCGCAGCCCCCACAACTCAATAGCTGAGCTCTTCAAGAAAACCCTGCAGATAAAATGATCTTCCTTCATGATGCTTCCCTCTACAATCATATGAACAAAATACCTCTACAACCCCTCTCTCTACTTTGTCCCCTTTTTTGCACCCATGCACTTCTTCTCTCGATCCCATTTTCCTGGCTTTTATTTAGTCCCTGTGTTTTTCTCAGTCTTCCCCTATTTTCTTTTCTTCCAACCTCTGGAATGATTTAATCTCTCAGGCACAATTTGACCCTTGCTGTCATGGTGCCATTAAGCCCTCATCAAACAAACAAAACAAAGAAAAAATTTTATTGCATGTTTTTAGATTGAAAACTTAAAAGTTAAAGATGAAAGTTTATCTACTGTATTTGGACCCAATTTCTGGGATTTTATTACGATTGAGACTGAAAATCTCTTGATTTGTAATCTTATCTGCCCATTATTCCCTTCTCAGCACACCTGCAGCATCTCAGCACTCGGTATCGACATCAGCGATAACCCTGATCGCACCTTCTTTCCTGATGAATGCTCAATATATGTTACAAAAGTTGACAAAGGGAGCATCGCAGATGGCAGGTTGAGGTATGGATTTTTATCATTATGTGACTGTGGCCTTGAAAATCTTGTTTGGTTGCTAAGTGACCACATGTGCACATAAAGCTGTTTATTCAGGCAGAGAGTACATTAAAGTGAATGTGTGAATTTGAATTTCAATCCGATTTGAAGTGATGAGATATTTTATAAAAACTGAGATGACAACTTTCTCAGCCACCTGATGTAAGATTTTAGACACTGGTTCAAAAGTACTATGTGAAATGATATTTGCTCAGTAAGCACAAATATCAATATCACATGTTGGAAAAATACATAAAACATGGTAATTTTATATACAGCTGATATGGAATGGGCTGTGGCGTGAATATTGGGATTTCAGGGTTAATTTTTAGCCGCATTCGTTGGGGTTTTCTGCTTTTTACAACAACTTGGAAGTTGTATGATTGTTAGGTTAATGTTTAACTTCTCCTCAAAGCTTTGAAAATACAGAGAAATCTTCAACAAAATCAATTAAAAACTGCTCGTTCTACAGCTTTTTCAATTTTCAGGTGTCAATGAGATTGGAAGTCGGATCCTCAAAGTTCATACTTTCACCAGTGTGATCATAGACGGGGATGCTTTACCCAGCACCCTAACCGTCATTCCTGCACCTGCCTTTTTTACACCAACACACAAACAGACAGGATTTAAGGGAGTAAGGGGGCACTCCCTCCACTTTTTTTTCTCCAAATTTGTATCTTTTGTATGGTGACTTTTCATATCTTAGTGTGATTTCCCCCTCCCCCTCTATAATTTTGACTTTGCCAATTTTGGTAGGCAAATCTTTCCTATGCCCTCAACATTTTGTGGTGGCAGAAACGCCAACTATAAATGGCCTTAAAATGATACAACATCTATGTAAGCAGGATCATTTCTTCTTGTACTCTTCTTGGTACTTTTGTGTATTATATGGGCCTTCAAAATAGTGTTAAGTTTTTCTTGTTTTGAAGATGAATTGTTCCACTTTGCTTCTTTACAGGGTGTATGATTGTGTGTTGCGAGTGAATGAGATTGACCTGACACACGCAAACAGGGACAACGCTATCCAAACCTTTCAGTCCTGCCAGTTTCCCCTCCACATGGTGAGTATTCTTTACCGGTCATCTTGAAGGAAATTGGGACAACTTTAGCATTTAATGTAAAGAGAGATCTAAGTCATTGCTTCACTTTTGTTTTTTCTTACTGACCTATGTCACATTGTCTGACAATTGAAAGTTATCTATTAAGACAAAAGTTGTAAAAACAAACATAGAAGAAATATTTTGATTTTTTGTTTTACCTAAGAATATTCTTAGAAATTTAATTCAAGATGGGATTTTTGCCCAATTCCTGCCCACTCTTGTTAATTTTGCAGTTTTTAGTTAAGGTGTTGGTTTTCCCAAATTCCCAGTTTTTGGTTCCTATGCGATAGCATCAGGAACCTATGTGGTTTTGATGGCGTGTGTATGCGTGTATGTGTGTGTGTATGTATGCACGCGTCAATGGTACATTATGGGGACCTGCGTAAGTTCCAGAGATACATTATGGGTATGTGTGCGTGTATGTATGTGTGTATGTATGTACGTATGTGATTGCCAGCTCGTAGATGCGATATCTCAAGAACGGTACACTGGAATCATATCATATGTGGTACACAGATAGCTTGTGGTCTGTGGATGTGCCCCGCCTCACTGTTTTTAATGTTGATGTCATGCACTTTAATGAGTAGGCGGGGCTTAAGGTAAAAACCTTGAAATGTTGATATTTTAACAACCAATTGTCTGTTTTGCTGAGTTCTTCCAGAAAAATCCTCTGGATAAAATAATCTCCTTCCTTCAGCATGCATCCCTCTACAACCATATTTAATTCTCCTCTTCCACCCCCTCTCTACTTTGTTTTTGTTTTACCCATGCACCTCCTCTCTCGATCACAGCTTTCTGGCTTTTGTTCTTGAATTTCTCTCATTCTCCCCCTGGTCTCTTTCCTTACTACCTCTAAAATGATCTGACCTCTCAGGCACAATTTGACCTTCGTTGTCGTGGTGCCGTTAAGACCTCATCAAATCAAACAAACAAACATTTGTTTCATATGTGGTCTAATTATGATGTTAAATGGTGTGTACATGTTCATCATGTAAAAACATTGAATTTTAATAATATGCATATTGGGCGGAGCTTAATACATACAATTTTGCTGAAAAGAACTTGTAAACACAGTATTTCAAGAACAGTAAACTGGAATAATGTCATATGTGGTACACAGATATCCCATGGCCTCTAGATGTGCTCTATTGTTTTTGATGATGATGTCACGTATATTAATGAGAAAGCAGGGCTTAAAGTGAAAATCTTGAAATGTTCCTTTTTGAACAACCACATGTCCTTTTTGTTTCTTGTTTGGTATACTTAGGATGTTAGCTGGTGTGTACATGTTTATGATGTAAAAATTGTTGAATTTCATTGATATTCATAGTGTGCGTGGCAGTGTTTACACTAGGATTTAGAGGGGGGGCTGGGGAGAGACCTACTGTACGAAATACCAAAAAAAGTTGACCTGGGGGAGTTGGTCTAGATATTGTATTTTGTGGGATTTTATTGAAACTTTTCTTCAGGAATTTCCTCCAATTATTTTGAAAAAGTGATAAATAAGCAACTGTATGTCTCGTTTTGTGTCATATTGGGCATGATAATTTTGTTGGTTATTGTGTACTTGTTTATGTTATCAACAGGTGTCATTAATAGGCATGGTGGGCGTGGCTTAACATGAAAGTGCTAAATGATGTAAACACCATAAACAGTATATCAGATTTATGCTATATGTGGCACACAGATGGGTCATGATCTACTGTACACGTATGTTCTAATGTTGTGGTAGTGATGTCATGAATGCTAATGAGTAGGCGGGCTTGCTGACAAACTCTTACCTATGATACCTATGATGTTTCTTGAATGAAAGGCTAGTAACCTGAGATTCCAGACCTAGAAGTGTCAAGTAATTTGTGGATCTGGGCCTTGAAGTGAAAGTTAAAAGCCCAATTACACCAGTGCTTATTTAGCCTGTTCTTAAACAATTTATATTGCATGCTTCCATGACCTTCTTAGGTAAATTATTCCATAACTTGCAAATTCAATCGGAGAAAACACTATGTCGAACGCTGGTGAATGAATGTGATTGTGATGGAAGAAGTTTTCTATTTTTAGAACCTTTTGTCTAGTATTATTACAAATAGGTAATAAATTTGCAACTCTTGTATCATATATATGTGAGACCATCTTATATACTTCAATTATATCACCTCTTGCTCTTCTGTAAGTTAATGTTGGTAGTTTCAGATTGTTAAGCCTGTCAGGATATGGCAGATTACACAAATGTGGGATAAGTTTGGTGGCTCTCTTTTGAACATTTTTGATTAACTCAATGTGTTTTTTTCTTTGACGGGTGCCAGACACAGTTTGAAAATTCCAGATGAGGTCTTACAAATGCCTTGTAGAGTTGGACTAGAGAGGTTTTGTCAAGATGTGTGAATGATCTACGGATGAGTCCAAGTATCATATTTGCCTTGTTGACTTTCTCGTTGATGTGAGCTTCAAAAGTAAGCTTGGAGTCAAAAGTTACTCCTAGATCCTTCTCATTGGTTACAAATTCAAGATTGTGATCCCTCATGGTGTAGCATAAATCACTTGAAGGAGAACAATGTGCAATTTCTAGGACCTTGCACTTGTCTGGGTGAAATTTCAATAGCCATTTAGAAGACTAGTTTGCCAAGGAGTCCAGTTCAGCTTGCAAGATATTATGGTCTTGAATTTTCCTCATTGACCTATAAATCTTAGTGTCATCTGCAAAAAGGTAAATTGAAGAACTCACAGTGTCAGGGAGATTATTTATATATATAATGAATAGGATCGGACCCAAAACACTACCTTGTGGTATACCACTGGTCACTGTCACTGAATTAGTAGTACAACCATTTATTATAACGTGCTGTGACCTATTTGTAAGAAAGAATCTGATCCAGCTATATGATGGATCCACAATACCATATAACTTTAATTTATGAAGCAGGCGTTTATGTGGCACCTTGTCAAAAGCTTTTATAAAATTGAGGTATACAAAAATAATCTTCTCATTATTTTCCCATCCTAGGGACAGATCATCTAAATCTTAATAATTGTAGATAAGTAGATCTCCTCTTCATGAAACCAAACTGTTGAGAACTAATTAGATTGTTGTTATGAAGATGTTTCATCAAATGGTCTTTAATAATCAATATATTGTTTTATCTACAACACTTGTTAGGCTCACAGGGCGATAATTTCGATACTAAAGGTTTGTCGCCTTTCTTAAAAATAGGTGAGATATTTGCCACCTTCCAATCATCTGGAAATGTCATATTGTCTAAGGACAGTTGGAACAATGTAGTTAGGTATGGATCAGTGATATCAGAACACTCATATAAAATCCTTGGATGAATACCATCTGGTCCTGCTGACTTAAAAGTATCTAAACATTTTGATTTTTCAAGTACTGTATCATGTAATATGGAAATAGAACTGAGAGGAATGTGAAAATTTTGTTTTTCAAAGCCACGCATTTTATTATCCTCAACTGTGAATACACTCATGAAAAAATAAGACAAGACCTTGGCTTTTTCAAAGTCAGATATACTAAATAATGGTTAACCATGCTCATCCACCTCACTTGTCTGCAAGTGAGCTATGCCCTGTTTGAAGTTTGTCTTAGATTTGGCATAACCCCAAAACTTATTAGGGTTTGACTTAGCTTCAGATGCAATCATTTCTTCATGTTCAATCTATGCTTTTCTGGTCATAGCACCCACTTGATTTCTCACACGACAATACTCTTAATACTTCTGGTGATCTTTTGTCTCAACATATCTCTGCCAACACCTCTCATACCTTTTTCCAGAATATCCTTGCTAAGAGTAGTGGTGCCTTTCTGCTTCTTAAGACGAGTTGGATCAAAAATTGGAACATATTTATCGATATAATCAGACATATTATCTTTAAAAACTTCCCGGCAAAGGTTAACATTGTTTGATGTACATGTAGGGAATAACGTATCAGACAAATCATTATTCATGTCTGCAAAATGACCTTTATCATACAGGTAACGCAGAGAAGTATTGCTATTATGATTAACACAGCAATTCAGTTGAAATGTGATTACTCCATGATCACTCTTACCAATACCACATTGAATACCTATGTGAGAAATTAAGTACTCGTGACTTGTAATGACAAGATCTAAAATATTAGCTCTATGCCTCACTCTAAATCTGGTGGGGAACTTAATCAATTGATATAAAAAGCAGTTACGTAGAAACTTGATAAATCTGTTATTATAATTATCAGGATTATCATGAGTACTACACCAGCTAGACCAATTTATATCTGGGAGGTTAAAGTCTCTTACAATACATGGACTACTAAATTGAGTAGAAACAGAGTGAAGTAACTTGATTGAACTATCGTTATTCAACTTACTAGAGCTGGGACTCCTATATATACAACCGAATAAAAGCTTGTTGTTTTTAGAACAATTCAAAGTTAGGCCCGTTGTCGTAAGTGGACGCCCTTTTAACGCGAGTATACTCCATGCTTATCGCGAGATCTCCTCCAGGATCTTAACAATAGACCTTCCATAGCAACCCACGCTAATCCGCCACGTGAAAGACGCTACCATTATATTCACTACGTAATGCAAACATGCACTTCCTGCTTCTCGTATGTGCAGCGCGTGTGAAAGTCAAGTTAACATGTACTATTAAGATGAAGAAATAAAGCAGTTACGATCGTATCTTAAATATTGATGCTTGTCTGGTGTTTTTATTCTTACATGAATAGTTCTTAAATGAATGAATTATCCCGACCAGAAAATCATATATTTCATGTACTTTCTTTGTCAAAACGCTTTGTTCAATGAGGAACGAAAACATAGCAATCATGGTGCCAAATTTGTTGGTGACTTTAAAGAAAGAAACATGAAATATTAAGGAATTTCTTTTTGAAGTTATTCCCCTAATTGTTTCATTTGACTTTTTGGAACATGTTAACCATAATTGATGAAGAAATTACTACTGTTTTTCCCCTTGGACTTAACAAAATATCCCGTAATTTCCAACCATCTATGTGTACATAATTTATTTACAACCTCCTACCTGGTATGCACGAGCCCACACAAGTGATCATACTTCCAGCCGCTAAAGAAAGTCTCACTGTACCATGGGAATTGAAAGTGGAAAACTCGTAAGTATATCTCAAATTCCTGTCTTATAAGTACAACATTTTTATATATTTTTTTAAATAGTTGTCGGTAGATTATTAAGAGATAAAAAAACTCAGTTCAATGTGTACTTTATCAAGTATAAATATCACGTCCCTAATACATTCAGTAGTGCCGTCCATATAAATTATTCAACGAAGCTTGTCATGTATTGTGCAATAAACTGAGTGCCCAGTAACAGTAAAGAAATCTAATAGATAATACAAGGTTAAAGTATACTTATCTCACTAAAAAGTAACGAGAGAAAATCTATTAGATTTTCATGGAATAAAAGGACATATCCGAACTTTTTTATGCAGTAAACTTTACCCATATTTGGCTGTTTTAATACCTTTTTTTTTTTAATAAAAAACGGAGGGGAGGGGGAGGACGCACCTGATTTCATGTCCCTCGGTAAACCCTGACTTAGGGCCGGGTAAATGCACCATACTACCTCTTTTATTTAAGAATAGTGACAGTTGAAAAAATATGCTTCTAACAAAAGTTGTAAGCTGTTTTGTATTAATTTTAATGTAGGAGTTAATGGAGGTTTTCCCCATGTAACGGTCAATTACTGAAGTTATCTGAGAGCAAAGGTCAGTTTGATTGCAGCATATTCTGGAACAATACATTTTAAAAACAAAATTACGAACATTAGAGATCACATACATATTATTCAAAGAATGTCAATAGGCTATGACGTTTTCATGTTTTTTTTTGTTCTGCATATGATATATAGTATAGTTCTGTAATTCCCGGGCTACATGTTGCCCTACATTTTAAGTATAGGCCTATAGAATAAAAAATATTTAAAGAAATGCGTACACAATTGGGGGCAGGGGGGATTTGTTTCAGTTTCAATTCGCATCTTATGCCTCCAAGTTTGGATAAGAAGCCACGCATGCTCCTTCACGTTGAAGATGTGAATTTATGGACCCAAGATTCATTGTATGAACATGTGTTTCTGCATCTCATCCAACCCATGCCCATTTCATAATTAAATTGTCTGATATGGGGCGGTGGAACGTTAAAACAATTGGGGGATTTAATGAGGTAAAGTGACCTGTGATAACAATATTTTGGGGAAGGGGGGGAATTAGGTCAAGTAATGTAATACGTTCACCTAAAATAATTGGGCTGAAGCCCGTACACCCCTTCCCAGCTCTGCTGCCTCTGCTGATTGCAAGTCATCATTGATGATAGGACCTAAATAAAATGATTAAAACCTTGATACGAACGCACAATTAAGTTTCGCGTAACTAGCATGACCACTTTAATATGAAATTCAAATTGGTTCTTCCCGTTTTTCTGTTTGTATTATATTCAACATTCATCATATTCATGTAACGATAATGTAATGATATGGTCTAACCCGGTTATTCCTTCCCACAAAACAACTGTAACTTGATACAAAGATAGAAAGCGGGATTACGTAATTTCTTCTTTGATGTCGCTACTGCTGCGAGAAAAATCTGGGTCACTGCCAAGCTGCGTTTAGAGCAGTGATACGGTCCAATCTGCTGCACCGTATAATTTAGTGCACTTGGAATAGCTTTTTGAATGATTTAGCCATTGTATTTCCACCCGAATCAGCACTGATGGGGCTGTTATGTAGCAATATATATCCAAGTGTTTCAAGTTTTTATTCAAAAACCCCAAAATGATTGTTTATTGTTCGTAACTACACATGCTGAGAAACGCTATAGCGGCCACGTGTGAATTCCGCAACTGGGGAAGACAGATCACAAGGCGTGGGAATATTGCCGAGTTTTGAGCATGAGCAGGCTGTTACCTCATTAATTTATGTCAACACGTGCTGATTTTGTGATGCGTAATCTGGTCGTAAAAACAATAACAATACCCAGGCAAACATTTAATTCGTCTGTAAATACAATTATTAGTTTGAAATAATTGTTACTCTTTGAAGTAAATGTTAAAAGACATGGATAAATCAGTAATTTTTATCACAATAGGTGTAAAACGAGAATTTCTTTAATGTTTTCATCGCACATTAGCAGACTCTTAAAAGCTGGAATACTTTCAACGATAGGCCAAAGGTCATCGTTGCGTATGAATTTTCTTGATTTCTTTGCATTGCTACCCTGGTTTGATTCATTGATTCTTGTGTTTCTAACCTTTAACGCAAATTCTTCTGGGCCAACTATTACTTTAGGAATAGGTAGATTGGAAAAACAAAACATAGGGCCGAGGGGATTATAAAATCTTTGACATGGAGAGGAGAAGAAAAGACACTGTAGCACATTTATATGGAATTAATTTATATTTTCGGGATGGTAAGGTAGGATAAACTTTTTTTTTATTTCAGTTTATTCATTTTCATCCCTGCCCTTACATGTATCCCAAAATTTGATTTAACCTTTTTCCAATGTGGGAAAACTATGTCGAGACTCCAAGGGAATAAACAAAACAGGAGATTGCTATTTTTTTCTAGAATTCATTTTGACGATCGTTATACCGCGGTGGGCATGGTGAGGTAGGATAAACTTATTTTATTTTACTTTCTTCCTTCATGCCCTCACCTCCCAAAAACAAATGCAACAATTAAGTTAATAATTCTCCAAATATAACCTTTTTCATATTGGAAAACTAAATCGAAATTTTCCGGGGAATAAAGAAGACAACTATTTTCTGTTTCAAATTTATTTTAAAGATCGTGAACTCATATGCCATGGCGGTCACGTCCATCAAATGTAGATATTTTCACAATGACAGTCTTATACCGCGGCGGTTGCGCACATCTAATTTGTTTATTATCATGTTGGCAATTCCAATACCGCGGCGGCCGCGAAATCTCTCATGCGTGAATTACCCAGCTCATCAGAAATCGTGATACGCGGCGCCGAGTGTGGATGGTCTATTGTTAAAAAACACCTGCATAGTAACAGTCTAAAGCTGCGTCGGCTGCAGTAATACTGCGGCCGCCACTATTATGACAACGGGCCTTACCCAAATTGATTCACTTAAGTCAGAATCAATAATAACTTCAGTGTAGTTTATGGAACTATCAATATAAACAAGTATACCTCTGCCCACATTACTAGATAGGTTACTCCATATTAAGTTGTACCCTTTTAAATAAAGCTCAGCAACACTAACATTATACCTGCTATTCTTAGGTTAACCTCAGTTAGAGCTATAATGTTAGGCTTAGGAATCATATTATCAATAAGAAAAGAAATCTCAATCATCTTATCAGGCAAACTGTCAATATTTGAATATACAACATTGAACTCGACGGCGAGTGAACACACAATTAAAATGATGGGGTCATCACCTGCGTAATCGGTTATGATAGTAACAATGCTATCACGAAACGCTTAATACGACCCGGACGAGAACACAGGTACGACATACGGACAGACATAACATCGGCAACCAAGTCAATGTCCACGGCCTTTGATAACCAGTTGTGGTGCACTGGCGTGTCATGATTGTGTGTGTGCTTATATATAAGTGCAGAAGGTGTAGATGCCTCTAGACATCTGGTGCTGCAGTGTTCTGAACCTGCATTCTTACAATGCGTCTTGCCCATGGAGGGCCCCTCACTTTGAAAACAGAAGTTTCCTGAGTCCAAGCTACTTCAAAGTCCTTGAAACAGGATAAATGAGCAATTGTTTTTGCATCATACTTGCTTTGATGATGTTGTTAATTATTGTGCAAATGCTAATGTTGTCAATACTTTTATAGATCTGCATGGTGGATGTGGCTTATGAATAATATGGAACAAATATTTGATGATATGCAATGACATGACAGTTAGTACAAATTTTGCAAATCAATCAGCTGATGAAAAAGCATCGGAACCACAAAACCTTTTGGTTCTGATTCTTACCTTTTATCAGTTTAAGTAACTATGGTAATGTGACTCATAACAAACCATGATTCTATGATTGATTTTAAATCAACAGGTAATTTAATCCAGTCCTTGTTTCTTCCTACGCATCATAATTTATCATAAACAATCAGAATTCTTTATAACCACATATAACAGATATTGCATGAAATGAATCATATTCATTTAATACAAGATTTGTGTAAGGATAACTTAAGCGGTCAAGGCTATATCTTTGTTTACATTTTTCAGAGCCAAACTAATTATGCGAGGGTGTGTCATATCTTTGCAGTAATCTCTCTTTTTATTTGTTTGCTGTATGAGATTCAGATTATCTCTAAAGAAATTATAGCAGGAGTAGACTTTCTCATCATTTTTGTTCACTGAAATATAAGAAAGAAATTGCATGTAGATTTTGGCCTGTCTGCGCACTTATACATCAAGTATTTTTGTTAAATTTAAAAAAAACTTTAAATTTGGTTAAGCCTTAACTTGAAAACTGAAAGTGCTATTATCAAAATTCAAAAAAGCTATCTGCTTAGATTGTAATGCTGAAATAAACACTGTAGAGACTCGTATTCATTGCACATCAAGTACTTAATCATTAGTATGGTACACAATTGATTAGTGCATTGTGAATTAGACCTTGTAAGACCTTGTACATGATTGGCAGTGTAGTGGCATAGTGGTTCATGTCACAAAGACTTTCCAACATAATCAACTTTAATGAGTAGACAGGTCCATGATATTCAATCACTGCCGACCTTTGTCTCTGTAAAGATATCTGTTCACGGACCAAACTGACAAAATAAAGTTAGTAGAGTAACTAAACATCATTTTGAATGTATAACTTTTTTGTAAAGCTTTCTTCATTTTTTGTTTCTACTTGAAATCATAACATATTTACTTTGTATAGTATCATCGCCTATATTGTCTTTGGTTCTTTGTTGGTAGAATTTGATGTTATTTCTTATTGATTCACAAACTACCCATTTGACAAGTAATGTATGTAAAAATGTGTTTTTTCTGTATATGAAATGGTAGAATGTGGTCAAGCATGCTTATTCTGTTGAGCACATTGAAAGAAACAAAATGGTGATGAGAGCCTTTCAAATGTTTATTTGAAGATGTATCCAACTTAAAAGTCTATCCAAGTTTAAAGACTAGAAGTTTAAAGGTCTATCAAAGTTTAAAGTCTATCAGAGTATAATTAAAGACTATCCAAGCTAAAAGAATATCAAAGTTTAATTGCTATCCGAGATTAAAGATCTATCCCAGTTTAATGGTTCAAAGGTCTGACGAGAGCGACGTGACAACTGCTTCTATTCTCTTATACTATTTCGCTCCGTTTTCTCTTCAATTTGCACCATTTTGTTTTATAACTTCATTTTCTGATTTTTTCTCGGTGGATGGGCTTTTATTCTCGGTGAGATCGTTTCTTTTTTTTTTTTCTATTATATGTTCCCTCGTTCTGACCTGACTTTTCGCGCCCTTCGTTACTAATACAGCGGTCCCCATATAGTGGTTCCGCGATTTGTTTTCTAGCTGCCTCGGGTCTCTCGGCCCTTGGTTTTTTCTTTCATAATGACGAAGCGCATATGCAGTGACCTTGACCTTGATCCTCCTTCCCTCCCCGTGACCCACCTGCTACCATCATTGACCATTCTACAACCCCAATCCCCAAAATACTTATTATCCATGCCACCAACAAGCAATAAAGCTTTAAAAAGGTTTCTCCTTAACGCATCCATAAAGCCCTCTATGGCCTTGTCGGTACCCTCCCCAAAGTCTCTACCCTTAGATCCGGTGATCTCCTGGTGCACTGCACCAGGGACACACAAGCCACCACCCTCCTTTCTACCAACACCCTATCCAACTCTGGTATCGACATCACAGTCACCCCCCATCATTCCCTAAACTCCAGCAAAGGCGTCATACGCACCCGCGATCTTGCGTACATGACCGATGACGACCTCGAAGAGGAACTAGCAAGCCAACATGTAACTGAAGCCCGTCGTCTCATTCTAAAGAGAGACGGAGCCGAAACTCCCACCAATACCATATCTCTTACCTTCGCAACACCACCTCTCCCCTCCCCCTTATCATTGCCGGCTACCTGAGAATCCAGGTCGCCCCTTACATTCTCAACCCTCTACGTTGCTATAATTGTCAAGAGGTATGGCCACGGAAAAAACTCCTGCCACAGCCAAGTGCACTGTGGTAACTGCGGAGCCCCGGACCATGACAACACCTCTTGCACCAACCCCCCACTCTGCACAAATTGTGACGGTAAACACCCAGCCAACCATTCCTCCTTCTCGAAAGACTGCCCCACCTGGCTTCAGGAAAAACAAATAACCAAACTTAAAACCCTTAACCCCTACATAACCTACCCAGAAGCCAGGAAGCAATTCCTCGCTTCTCTAAACACCAAGCCTTCCTACTCAAACGTAGTCTCCTCTAACTCCAATTCCGCCCCCCCAAACACAACTATCACAACAAAAACTAACTCCCATGCCCAAACCGACCTCACCTGGCTCTTCTTACCTAGTCCTAAGCCCATCACCATTTCCAACAACCCAATCACACCCAATACCCACACCACCTCCACCACCACTTCTCTCCTCAACCTCCCTTCCTGTTCTAAAGCCCCCACCGCCCCCAACACCACTAATACCTTCATACATCAAACTAAAACCAACCAAGCAAACAACCAACAAATCAACCCACAAACAACCAATCAACAAACAACCAATCAACAAACAACCAATCAACAAACAACCCACCACCCAAACCCACACTGAAGAGAGTATGGATTGTTCGATTACCGAACACACCGATCATACTTCTCGTCCAATTTTCAAAAACAATCGCTCCCCAAAAAACAGATCCAAAGAAAAAACAAGCCAACTCAGACCCAACAGATCTTCCTCCAGATAACCCCTCGCCTCCTTAAGGCATACACCACAAACAATTACAATAACACCCACAACATCACACAATGGAACATTAGGAGCCTTAAGGCCAATTCTAAAGAAATTGACCTTCTGGCCTCCACCTTCAACCCGGTCATCTTCTGCCTACAAGAAACTTTCTTGAAAACCACCGACCATTACTCCCTCAACAACTTTGCTTGCTATCACAAACATCAAGTGGATGCTGACAGGGCCTGTGTTGGCGTCTCCATTCTCGTTAGACACGATATCCCACACAGCCCTGTTCGTGTGCACACCGACCTTCAGGCCATCTGTATTTCTATCTCCCTCCACAAAACTTTCACTCTCTGCAATATCTATCTCCCTCCCAACACCAACATTCAACCAACCAGCCATAACAACCTCATCTCTCAACTTCCCACCCCCTTCATCATTCTTGGTGACTTCAACGCTCACAACCCTCTGTGGGGCTCTAATACCACCACCCCTAGAGGCAAGCTCATCGAAAACGCTCTTCGTCAGCACAGCCTGTCCTTACTGAACACTAACTCCCCGACCCATCTTCATCCTGCCACAGGCTCTCTCACCTGTATTGACCTGTCTATCTGTTCCCCTAACCTCCTCCCTGATTTTAGATGGAGAGTCACTGCTGACCTCTGTGGTAGTGATCATTACCCTCTTCTTATACACTCCAATCTTCAAATCCCCACTGAGCACACCCTCAATTGGAACCTCGACAAGGCTGACTGGCCCCTTTTTGAAACCCTCTGTGACTCACACCTCTCCCCCCATCTCTTCGAGGATGAGGATCCCATGTCTAACTTCAGTAATATCCTTATCAACATCGCCACCTGCTCAATTCCCAAAACCTCCAAATCCCCAAATCATCCCCCCAACCCCTGGTTCTCGGATGACTGCAAAATCGCCATCAAGAACAGGGAAAGAGCCCTCAGGAACTTTAAAACTAACCCGACCACCCATAACCTTAACCTTTTTTCGCATCAGCCGTGCCAAGGCCAGGCGCACTATCATGGACAGTAAAACCAACACTTGGAACAACTTTATCTCTTCTCTCACCACCAACACCCCCACTAAGAAGATTTGGAGAATGGTTAACAGCTTTTATGGCAGAGTAGGCAAATCTTCCATCTCCCATCTCTCTTGGAATGGAGACCTTCTCACCGCAAAAAAGGACATCGTTGACCACCTCGCCGCCTCTTTCAGCAACATCTCGTCCTCGACCAACTACTCCAATGCTTTCAAAATCAAAAAAGCTTGCGATGAAGCCCGGAGAATCACTTTTCCCTCTGACAACTCCGAAAGCTACAACACCCCTCTCACCCTTTCTGAATTAAACCAATCCATCAACGACGCTGGCTGCACCTCCAAGGGCCCAGATAACATCCCCTATCAGTTTCTGAAACACCTCCCCATCAAGGCCACCACTACCCTACTCACCATCTTCAACCACATTTGGTCCTCACACTCCTTTCCCCCTATCTAGAGGACATTGTTATCCCCGTCCTTAAACCGAGGAAGGATGGTACCGACCCCACCAGCTACCGACCCATCGCCCTTACTTGCTGTCTCTGTAAAATTATGGAAAAGATCATTAATCAGAGACTAAACTGGTTCCTCTCTCCTCACCGTAGCCTCTTCCGAAAACGTCGCAATTCCTTAGACCAGTTAATTATGCTCGACACTGCTATCCGGGAATCCTTTGCAAAAAAGGAACACCTCATTGCCATATTTTTTGACCTCGAGAAAGCTTTCGACACTACTTGGAAATATGGCATTACCCGAAAACTTCATACCATTGGCCTCAGAGGCCACCTCCCCATCTTTATTCAAAACTTCCTCTCACCCAGGCAGTTCCAAGTTCGTATTGGCCACACCCTCTCCAATCCGTACCCCCAAGAAGAGGGCGTCCCCCAAGGCAGCATCCTCTCCCCCACTCTCTTCAACCTGAGCATTAATGACATCGCGAATAACCTTGGCCCCAGCATCAAACGTACCCTCTACGTGGATGACTTCACCATCTTCTACTTCTCCCCTAGCTTTCCTATTGTTGAAAATAAGCTCCAAACCAGCCTCAACCAGCTGCAAGTCTGGAGCAACAATAACGGTTTTAAATTCTCTAAAGACAAGACAGTCTGCATGCACTTTTGTCATTTCAACAATCTCCACCCCAACCCGAACTTTGTGCTCAATGGGAATCGCATCCCTAAAGTTGAAAACACAAAGTTCCTCGGTCTAACTGTAGACCCCAAGCTCACCTACAAGCCACACATCACCAACCTGAAACTAAAATGCAATAGCTCCCTCAACCTCCTCCGACTGCTCTCCAACACCACTTGGGGAGCGAACCGCTATGCTCTCCCCAAAATTTTCAGGCTCACCATTCGTGCCAAGCTTGACTATGGCAATATTGTCTACTGTGTTGCTCACAACTCATACCTCAACCACATTAACACCATCCAAAATGAAGCCCCCAGGCTTTGTCTAGGAGCCTACAGGACCTCCCCAATCACTAGCCTTCATGTTGAAGCCAACGAACCCCCCTTTCTACTTAGATGTAAAAAGCTTAGCCTCTCCTATGCTTTTAGAGTCCTCACCAACACCCAGAACCCTGTTTACAACCTCATTAGGTACCCCAATTTCTCCTCCCTCTTTGATAGGACTAAAACCCTATCCCCTCCCTTCAGCTTACGCATTAAATTAGACCTCTTCCATCTTGGCATCAACCCCGCCACTCTCGGCACCTACTCCTGGCCCACTTTTCCTCCTTGGGCCACCCCCCTCCCTTCTGTCCACCTAGACCTCTCCACTTATCACAAAACTCAAACTCACCCTAACCTCTTCATCAATCTCCACAACCAAATCAAAGACCAACTCTCAAATTACACCTCCATCTATACTGATGGCTCCAAGGAAGGCAACAAGACAGCTGCTGCTGCCATCATCCAAGACATCACCCTCAGTAGCAGACTCCCTGACTACTCATCCATCTTTTCAGCTGAGGCTAAGGCCATTCTCCTCGCCCTCAACTTTATTGAGTACTCTCCTCTTAGTCACTTTGCCATTTTCTCTGACTCAAAGGCTGTTCTTACTTCATTACTCAAATTTAAATGGGATAACCTCACCTGCCACCTCCTCCTCCGGAAACTCTTTTCTCCCACCCTCTGCAGGAAAAGTGTTCTTTTCTTCTGGATACCCAGCCATGTCGGCATCCCTGGCAATGACAGGGCTGATACAGCTGCTAAGCTTGCCCTTAACCTCCTCCCTTCCCCTTTTCCCAAAACCCTCTCTGACATCAAACCGCTTATCGCTTCCCTTGTTCGTGACCGCTGGCAAACCTCATGGAACTCCCAAATTGATAACAAACTCCATGTCATCCAGCCCACAATCCCGATCAAATCCACCATCAACAACCTTTCTCGTATCGACAACGTTCATATTACCTGTCTTAGAATTGGTCACACCCACCTCATTCACTCCCACCCCTTATTGGTTCCCCCCAACCCCTCTGTAACAATTGCCACTGCATCCTCACAATCCAACACGTTCTCCTTGCTTGCCCCCTGTACAACCTTCCCAGAGCTTCCCTCGCTCCCCACAACTCAATTTCTGAGTTCTTCCAGAAAAATCCTCTGGATAAAATAATCTCCTTCCTTCAGCATGCATCCCTCTACAACCATATTTAATTCTCCTCTTTCACCCCCTCTGTACTTTGTTTTTGTTTTACCCATGCACCTCCTCTCTCGATCACAGCTTTCTGGCTTTTGTTCTTGAATTTCTCTTATTCTCCCCCTGGTTTCTTTCCTTCCTACCTCTAAAATGATCTGACCTCTCAGGCACAATTTGACCTTCGTTGTCGTGGTGCCGTTAAGACCTCATCAAACAAACAAACATTAATGGTCTATCCCAGTTTAATGGTCTATCTAAGTTTAATGGTCTATCCCAGTTTAATGGTCTATCCCAGTTTAATGGTCTATCTAAGTTTAATGGTCTATCCAAGTTTAATGGTCTATCCAAGTTTAATGGTCTATCCAAGTTTAATGGTCTATCCAAGTTTAATGGTCTATCCAAGTTTAATGGTCTATCCAACTTCAATGGTCTATCCAAGTTTAATGGCCTATTCAAGTTTAATGGTCTATCCAAGTTTAATGGTCTATCTAAGATTAATGGTCTAAGTTTAATGGTCTTAAGTTTATTGGTCTAAGTTTAATGGTCTGAGTTTAATGGTCCTAAGTTTTAATGGTCCAAGTTTAATGGTCTATCCAAGTTTACTGGTCCAAGTTTAATGGTCTATCTAAGTTTACTGGTCTATCTAAGGTTAATGGTCTATCTAAGTTTAATGGTCGATCTAAGTTTAATGGTCTAAGTTTAATGGTCTAAGTTTAATGGTCTAAGTTTAATGGTCTAAGTTTAATGGTCTAAGTTTAATGGTCTAAGTTTAATGGTCTAAGTTTAATGGTCTAAGTTTAATGGTCTAAGTTTATTGGTCTAAGTTTAATGGACTAAGTTTAATAGTCTATGTTTAATGGTCTATCTAAGGTTAATGGTATATCCAAGTTTAATGATCTAATTTTGATGATCTATCCAAGTTTAATGGTCTAAGTTTAATAGTCTATGTTTAATGGTCTATCTAAGGTTAATGGTATATCCAAGTTTAATGGACTAAGTTTAATAGTCTATGTTTAATGGTCTATCTAAGGTTAATGGTATATCCAAGTTTAATGATCTAATTTTGATGATCTATCCAAGTTTAATGGTCTAAGTTTAATGGTCTATCTAAATTCAATGGTCTATCTAAATTTAATGATTTATCTAAATTTAATGGTCTAACTTAAATTATCTATTTAAGTTTAATGGTCTAAGTTTAATGGTCTAAGTTTAAGGGTCTATCTAAGTTTAATGGTCTGTTAGTGGTGTATCCAAGTTTAATGGTCTATCTAAGATTAATGGTCTCAGTTTAATGGTCTAAGTTTATTAGTCTAAGTTTAATGGTCTGAGTTTAATGGTCCTAAGTTTAAATGGTCTATCTAAGTTTAATGGTCCAAGTTTAATGGTCTATCTAAGTTTACTGGTCCAAGTTTAATGGTCTATCTAAGTTTACTGGTCTATCTAAGGTTAATGGTCTATCTAAGTTTAATGGTCGATCTAAGTTTATTGGTCTAAGTTTAATGGTCTAAGTTTAATGGTCTAAGTTTAATGGTCTAAGTTTAATGGTCTAAGTTTATTGGTCTAAGTTTAATGGTCTAAGTTTAATGGACTAAGTTTAATAGTCTATGTTTAATGGTCTATCTAAGGTTAATGGTATATCCAAGTTTAATGGACTAAGTTTAATAGTCTATGTTTAATGGTCTATCTAAGGTTAATGGTATATCCAAGTTTAATGGACTAAGTTTAATAGTCTATGTTTAATGGTCTATCTAAGGTTAATGGTATATCCAAGTTTAATGATCTAATTTTGATGATCTATCCAAGTTTAATGGTCTAAGTTTAATGGACTAAGTTTAATAGTCTATGTTTAATGGTCTATCTAAGGTTAATGGTATATCCAAGTTTAATGGACTAAGTTTAATAGTCTATGTTTAATGGTCTATCTAAGGTTAATGGTATATCCAAGTTTAATGATCTACTGTAATTTTGATGATCTATCCAAGTTTAATGGTCTAAGTTTAATGGTCTAAGTTTAATGGTCTAAGTTTAATGGTCTATCTAAATTTAATGGTTTATCTAAGTATAATGATTTATCTAAATTTAATGGTCTAACTTTAATTATCTATCTAAGTTTATTGGTCTAAGTTTAATGGTCTAAGTTTAAGGGTCTATCTAAGTTTAATGGTCTGTTAGTGGTGTATCCAAGTTTAATGGTCTATCTAAGATTAATGGTCTAAGTTTAATGGTCTAAGTTTATTGGTCTAAGTTTAATGGTCTGAGTTTAATGGTCCTAAGTTTAAATGGTCTATCTAAGTTTAATGGTCCAAGTTTAATGGTCTATCTAAGTTTACTGGTCCAAGTTTAATGGTCTATCTAAGTTTACTGGTCTATCTAAGGTTAATGGTCTATCTAAGTTTAATGGTCGATCTAAGTTTATTGGTCTAAGTTTAATGGTCTAAGTTTAATGGTCTAAGTTTAATGGTCTAAGTTTAATGGTCTAAGTTTAATGGTCTAAGTTTAATGGTCTAAGTTTATTGGTCTAAGTTTAATGGTCTAAGTTTAATGGACTAAGTTTAATAGTCTATGTTTAATGGTCTATCTAAGGTTAATGGTATATCCAAGTTTAATGGACTAAGTTTAATAGTCTATGTTTAATGGTCTATCTAAGGTTAATGGTATATCCAAGTTTAATGATCTAATTTTGATGATCTATCCAAGTTTAATGGTCTAAGTTTAATGGTCTATCTAAATTTAATGGTCTATCTAAGTATAATGATTTATTTAAATTTAATGGTCTAACTTAAATTATCTATCTAAGTTTAATGGTCTAAGTTTAATGGTCTAAGTTTAATGGTCTAAGTTTAATGGTCTAAGTTAAATGGTCTATCTAAGTTTACTGGTCTATCTAAGGTTAATGGTCTATCTAAGTTTAATGGTGATCTAAGTTTAATGGTCTAAGTTTAATGGTCTAAGTTTAATGGTCTAAGTTTAATGGTCTAAGTTTATTGGTCTAAGTTTAATGGTCTAAGTTTAATGGACTAAGTTTAATAGTCTATGTTTAATGGTCTATCTAAGGTTAATGGTATATCCAAGTTTAATGGACTAAGTTTAATAGTCTATGTTTAATGGTCTATCTAAGGTTAATGGTATATCCAAGTTTAATGATCTAATTTTGATGATCTATGGTCAAGTTTAATGGTCTAAGTTTAATGGTCTAAGTTTAATGGTCTATCTAAATTTAATGGTCTATCTAAGTATAATGATTTATCTAAATTTAATGGTCTAACTTTAATTATCTATCTAAGTTTATTGGTCTAAGTTTAATGGTCTAAGTTTAATGGTCTATCTAAATTTAATGGTTTATCTAAGTATAATGATTTATCTAAATTTAATGGTCTAACTTTAATTATCTATCTAAGTTTATTGGTCTAAGTTTAATGGTCTAAGTTTAAGGGTCTATCTAAGTTTAATGGTCTGTTAGTGGTGTATCCAAGTTTAATGGTCTAAGTTTAATGGTTTATCTAAGTTTAATGGTCTATCTAAGTGTAATGGTGTATTTAAGTTTAAAGTCTTTTTTCTATAAGTTGTAGCAAGAATATTGCTAATAATACTTGTGTTATTTTATACCATATAAGTTGAGAATCTCATCCTTCTAAACGACAGCAATCCATTGATTTAACAGACTTTTCCTCTGTAGGTCATTGAAAAGAGATGGTCCCATGGAAGTCGACTTGTTCCAGTTGAACTGACTTAATGTTATACCTTTTCTTTATAGGTCATTAAGAGGAGGCGGTCCCATGGAAGTCGACTTGTTCCAGTCAAACTGTATCTCTCTCAGAAGGATCCAGGGGTGGTGATGGAGAGCGGTGTGTTCATCAACAGGGTCTCCTCTGGCAGCCAGTCACTAAGGGAAGGGGGCTTCATCCCCGGGGATAGGATAGTAATGGTAAGATCATAATGCCTGTAAGCATAGCTAATGGGACAATTGATCAAAAACATTTTTACTAATTCTCACAAGAACAGCTGTTCTATTTTTGTTCAAAACACACTAAAGGCCAGATATCGTGTTAATGTGAAGATATAAATACGCTCAAATGTATGGGATTGGTCAAATTTGTAGGAAATCACCTACAAACCAATCTGTTACCGCCAGGGAGGTGATGTTACTAGCAGGTATCAGATTTATTGGTGAAGGTCAAGCAGTTTTCTTGAGGCAAAATGTTCTCTTAAATATATCTTGACTTGTCTTTGACTGTGTTGCATGTTTTTGGGATGTTTCTGTTTGGGCGTTTTTTGGATATCTCTTATTGTATAAAAATTCATCATTATATAATGAAAATAATGTATGCAGTTTAGCACAATAAAAAGTAAAAGTTTATAAGACTTATTTCTGTGATACTTCAAAAAGAGGATAATAATGAAACGTATGACTGACTTTGAGATGCACTGAAATATTTTTAAAGAAATACCAAAAATGATTGTTTTAATCATATATATTTTTTTCTGTCTAAGACCTATGACTTTTGATTTTAGAAAGAAAAAAGTAAATGTAAGTTCCTGTACAGAGCAGCGGAGACGTTGTTAGAATTTTAAGAACTGTACCTAATTAGAAAGCTCTTTTGAATGTAAAAAAAAAAAAAAAAAAAAAAAAAAAAAAAAAAAAATTGAAAAAATTCAATATACAGAAAAAGCGGTAAAACTTTCCCATTCTATGATAATTTTTTGTTTCAAATTACATAGTTTTTAAGAGTCTTTACTTTTTTTCTTTCAGGTCAATAACACACCAATGGATAACAAATCTGTCAGGGAGGTGGAGTCACTTCTCGATTCTTGCCAAGATCCTGTGAGCGTAACGGTTATGAGACTCTCATCGTGCATGTCCAGATTGCAAAACAGTGCGAGCCCGACCGTAGACTCCTTTAAAAGTCAGGACACATCTTCATCTAAATCTAGCTTGTCTGCTTTGTTATCGGCTTGTGAGGAAGGCGAAACAAAAACAGACAAAAGTGTATTTAATAACCGAATGTGGAAAGAGATCAGTGTTCAAACAGATATTCCTTTAGAGAGAGGGATGGAAAGAAACGATAGTTTTGTGGGGAGTAACCACAGTAGAGAGAGCAGCCACGAAAGTACAGCAACACAAGGAACCTTGAAGGGGAATGAGTGGGAGGAGATGAAGGCAAATTATCAGTATTCCAGCCAGAAGAGCCAGGGTGAGACAGCCAAAGAAAGCGAAACGTACTGGGATGAGAGGACAAGTGATGTGAATACAGAGTTGATATCATTCCAGGCATCACAGAATAATTATCAAAGTCCTCCGTTTGTTCGGGACGGGTCCATGAGAGTGACGGCTCATCGGAAGGACAATGTATGCCGTCCAAAAAGGGACCGATCGTTTTTAGCTGATGAAAGAAATCACAGAAAAAGCTACAGTCGTGATGGTAAAGAGGATGCTCAAGAGATGTATAGTTACAATGATCATAATCATAGCAGCAGTGCCAAAGAAAATATTGCAAAACCCGGTGGTCATTTCTCACCGGAATTAAAATTTGTAGAATACAAAACAGAACCAAGGGAGGTGGGGAGGAGGAGTCCAAGGAAGGACAGATCCTCAAAGATAGATTACAATAAAACATGGCCGAAATCAAGCCGACCGCCTGGTGTTTATGTTGAGAACAGAGAGAAAAGGAAAAGGGAGACTACCATTCCATTAATAAGTCCCCCTGCAGCAGAACACCATTCAATTTCGAGGGAGGAACAGAACTCGGTACCAGAACCACGTAATAGAAAGTCCTCTTTTGTCCATCGGAAGGAAGACTCAAGTTCGTCTCTAAGTTCCAGTTGTAGTTCTCCGATCCCAGCTAAGGTGCACATGGCTGTGTCAAAATGGGCCAAAGAACCAGATGGTTTTGTCCAAATTGGTGATGCATCAGTTGTGGTAACATCAGTTAACGTTGTCCCCAATCAAAGATGGAGTCAGGAAATTTCTCCTCGGAGGTCTGGTTCTCATTCTTCGAGACCCATGTCCATGCCTCCGATTGGTAGAGACGAACATTTCTTTCCAGAGGGTCAATTTCACAAGGAGAATCATCGACACAGGCGTCCGATTCACAACCCCCTTACCAGGTTTCCCCCTCCCAATCATTTCCCTTTCCGAAATTCTAGTTCTGCTTCATACGATGGCATGGCTGACTGGCCCATGTATCCCCAGATGTTAACAGGATCCCCCATCACGCCACTTCAGACGCAAGTGGTCAGAAGCAAGCACCCAGTTCCGCAATATGTAGCCACAAGCATTCCCATCTCACCTCACCACGAAAGAGAAAAATCAAACGCATCTAATGAGGATTTGCATCCCTTATCCAACACGTTACCCAAAAATAACATGTCACGCCATTCCCGAATGTCACTCCCAGGCACCAACAACCAAGTTCAATCAAGACGTCACCATCGCAACCAGGGCAGTGCATCCTTCATGCAGTCCGACCCTGGGGCCCTTCAATATATCTGTAATCGGGATTATAATACACTCCCAAGCAGGCGTCCGGGCAATAAGGACACGAGGATTCACATTCCTGGAGTCAAAAGAGTTTCAAACATCTCTGCCGACCAATGTAAGTTGCTCTTTCAAATCCACCAAGTTTTCCCATCCAAATATTACAAATTTTGCATACATGAAAAAATCAAAAATTTCAAAAATCAAAAACTGCTCTTGGTTTCATTAAACTTCTAAACTTTAAAAAAATCTTTTTAGCAAACTGAAAATGATCTGAACTCGCTACAGAGGAGTAAAGGGTCTGCCAAGCAGTTCTCTTGAGACGAGATTCCTTCGTTAACTCATCACAATTGTCTACACAAAAGGTTTTTACATATTTTAGTTGACCTTCTATTCTCAGTCGGGACAGCTGACCAATTTTGGATGCCAATAGGCGTCCTCATAAATGTTATCAAGTTCAAGTTTTTCTTCAAGTTTGACAAACAATTGTCTTCTTATTAAAAATCAACATTAAACAACCAAATATGCGTGCATACGGGAGCTAGCTTTTGGACACGTGCTCCCCTTTACAGAATTGGAATTACAATAGCAAAACAAACAAAACAATTAAATCACAAAGCAACAACTAGATTAATTAAACAACTAGAAAAATTAATGAAGGAGAAAAAAAAAAGAGACAAATAATAGCAATCAAATATAGATACTGTAGGTATGTAAGCAAATAGATCAGATTTAGCAAACTAAGGAAAGATATGTATTTGTTTCAGACACACTAATAACAGCAAAATAATGATGTAACTTGTTAACGAGCAAAGACGGACCATAATGCACCGGATAGTATAGAGAATTACATGTTCTAGCCTATGTGTTCATTCCATCGGGTAATCTCACTACACCATATCATCAAAAGGTTCTTGTCAAACTATTCTTGGTCATCTTCTCCTTTTGCAGCGTCTATCTCATCTATCCATTCTGGTCGGAGTAGTCCAAATTCACCAAGCATTCCAGAAGAGTTCTCAGATACAGATTATAGCCAGTTAAGTTCCATGTCAGAGACAGAGGTAGTGGTCACAAGATTAGAAAAAGGGTAAGTTATGAACTCCAGTTTGCTACTGGATGATTTGTTTGAAGATTTTACCTGGTGATCATCTCTGTGTGTCATATGTATTAGAGGACAAAGAAAATTGTTTTAAATTAGTTCAGTGGTCAAGCATGTCCATCTTATATAAAAGACTACTTCAAAAGAAACAAAATGGTGAGGACGGCATTTAAAAATCTCATTCCATTTAGGAGATATTTAAGTTTAAAGTTTGGTGTCATTTCTGTAGAAACGACTGGAATCAGACTAGTTGACCTCAGATTTTTCAAAGTCTTTATGTATTTAAAAAAAAGTTTTTAATTATTTAAATTATTTTCCCTCAAACTTTCTTCAGGTGGTATATTATAAATACCCTTCCTAGATTCAGTTTTACTACTTTTTTGACATATCCTATGGTTTATAAGCCACAAAATCGCAGGACAAAATATGATAGAATACATAAAGACTTTGAGGAATCTGAGGCTATGACATCACAACTAGTCTGATTTTAGTCATTTCTACACAAATGATACCAAACTTTAAACTTAAATATCTCCTTATTAGAATATGATTTTTAAATGCTTTCTTCACCATTTTGTTTCTTTTGAAGTCCTCTTTCACATAAGATAAACATGCTTGAACACTGAACTAATCCTTTAAGATTGAATTCTTTTTTGAGATTTGGTAACTCTTACAACTACTGAATTTGACAGGAGAGGACTAAAACACTGAAGTCAGTGTTGTGATTTACTACCCAAGAAAATTGTTTAATATATTAAAAAACATTCATAACTTTGGTTACTCATAACATGAAAAATACTCACGCTATTTCCAAAAATCAAAGGCAATTCAACTCTTTTTGGGCGGTGGTTGTACAGAAAACGTTTTTACCTGACCATAGATCTTAAAAGCTTCGTTTTATTACACCATAAATATGTTGGCAGCCAGCTAGGTACCTTTTGAGGCAATCTGTAACACTTAGAAAATTGACAATGATGTTGACAAGTTTGAAAGAAAAAAAAAACTGTGTTGAGTCATTGTGGTCCTAATGATCTTCCTTTTGCCAACTTGACCACAGTACCTGGGCAGATCCTCGCCTCATCAAGATTGAAAAAAGCATCGGGATGGGGATTGGATTCACCATCATAGAGGGGAAAGCTGGAGGAATATTTGTACATACGGTGGAGAAGGAGAGCTTAGCTGAGGCTGGAGGTATGCGATACGGTGACAAGATTTTAGAGGTACGTCTAAAATTTCATTGTTATTACTTAGAAGAGTAATTGCTTTGCGGTGTAATTATTTTAGACTCTAAATTAAGATTGATAATTTTCTTTCATTACTAAAAAAGTAATTGCTTTGCGGTGTAATTATTTTGGACTCTAAATTGAGATCGATAATTTTTGTTCATAAATATTATTCTTCACAACTAAGTAGTTTGAAGGAGATATCTCTGTATTTTATCAGGCCATGATCATGATATGAAGTATTTATCGATTAACATTTTTGGAGGAATATCTGTTTCCAATCTTAGCTTTTATGCTAGCATTATTCAATTAAGTTTCAATTCAATTCATTTGTTTATTCAAGTTATGCACATTAACACAATTAAAAACAAAGTATGTGTAACAAGATTGTAACAAAGAAATGTATTAAGACAAAGTTTATATTTGAAAAATACGAAAGAAAGAAAAAAGGGAAAGGAAAATCTATATGCAATAATAATAATAATAAAAGTAATAATAATAATAGTAATAATAATAATAATAGTAATAATGATAAAAAGTGTATTTATCCTTTAAACCCACCTACACCATCCCACACGTGACCCCTCTGACGGAGGTTTCAATTTAAGTTTACAATAAAACGGAAAATCATAAGTTTCAATAGAATAGGATTTTAAGTTTGTATTTAAACTTGTTTAATGAAAACTGATGCTGTAATAGAGGGATACAGTTCCAAAGATTTACAGAGCATTTTCTATTACTATATAACTCTATGAGGCCATTGTTTCTTTAATGTATATTTGTCTGTTATTTTCAGTTCAACGCCATAAATTTAAGAAAAGCCAAGAAGGACCAGGCTACGAGCGTTTTATCCTGCCAAGCGAATCAAGGCATCACAATATTAGTGCAATACAAACCAAATGGTGAGAAGTTGCGATTGATTTGTTTTTGAAATGATAACATTGCAGATATGTTTTTGTTCATGAGATACATGGACACGAAGAGGCAAACATTGCTGATATGCTGAAATTTCCAGCAAAACCGCAAATTTATCAAAAAATATCATCGGTATTGATTGAGTGAACAATGGTCCTACTAACTAATTAGTTACCTCAATTAGTAGAGCACCCACTTTCCAGCATAAAGGCTGTGGGTTCAATCCCTGGTTAAGTCATAAATAATAAAGACTGAAGAACCTGTTGCCCTCTTGCTTGGTGCTCAACATAAGGGATCGGAGCAGGGTAATAGTTAGGCTTGTGCACTGTTTGTTGTCAGCCACCTCGTTCTATGATTGGAGCAGGCTTGTGCACTGTTTGTTGTCAGCCACCTCGTTCTATGATTGGAGCAGGCTTGTGCACTGTTTGTTGCCAGCCACCTCGTTCTATGATAGGAGCAGGCTTGTGCACTGTTTGTTGTCAGCCACCTCGTTTTATGATAGGAGCAGGCTTGTGCACTGTTTGTTGTCAGCCACCTCGTTCTATGATTGGAGCAGGCTTGTGCACTGTTTGTTGTCAGCCACCTCGTTCTATGATAGGAGCAGGCTTGTGCACTGTTTGTTGCCAGCCACCTCGTTCTATGATAGGAGCAGGCTTGTGCACTGTTTGTTGCCAGCCACCTCGTTCTATGATTGGAGCAGGCTTGTGCACTGTTTGTTGTCAGCCACCTCGTTCTATGATTGGAGCAGGCTTGTGCACTGTTTGTTGTCAGCCACCTCGTTCTATGATAGGAGCAGGCTTGTGCACTGTTTGTTGTCAGCCACCTCGTTCTATGATAGGAGCAGGCTTGTGCACTGTTTGTCAGCCACCTCGTTCTATGATAGGAGCAGGCTTGTGCACTGTTTGTTGTCAGCCACCTCGTTCTATGATTGGAGCAGGCTTGTGCACTGTTTGTTGTCAGCCACCTCGTTTCTATGATAGGAGCAGGCTTGTGCACTGTTTGTTGTCAGCCACCTCGTTCTATGATAGGAGCAGGCTTGTGCACTGTTTGTTGTCAGCCACCTTGTCTATGATAGGAGCAGGCTTGTGCACTGTTTGTTGTCAGCCACCTCGTCTATGATAGGAGCAGGCTTGTGCACTGTTTGTTGTCAGCCACCTCGTTCTATGATAGGAGCAGGCTTGTGCACTGTTTGTTGCCAGCCACCTCGTTCTATGATTGGAGCAGGCTTGTGCACTGTTTGTTGCCAGCCACCTCGTTCTATGATAGGAGCAGGCTTGTGCACTGTTTGTTGTCAGCCACCTCGTTCTATGATTGGAGCAGGCTTGTGCACTGTTTGTTGTCAGCCACCTCGTTCTATGATAGGAGCAGGCTTGTGCACTGTTTGTTGTCAGCCACCTTGTTCTATGATTGGAGCAGGCTTGTGCACTGTTTGTTGTCAGCCACCTCGTTCTATGATTGGAGCAGGCTTGTGCACTGTTTGTTGTCAGCCACCTCGTTTTATGATTGGAGCAGGCTTGTGCACTGTTTGTTGTCAGCCACCTCGTTTTATGATTGGAGCAGGCTTGTGCACTGTTTGTTGTCAGCCACCTCGTTCTATGATTGGAGCAGGCTTGTGCACTGTTTGTTGTCAGCCACCTTGTTCTATGATAGGAGCAGGCTTGTACACTGTTTGTTGTCAGCCACCTCGTTCTATGATTGGAGCAGGCTTGTGCGCTGTTTGTTGCCAGCCACCTCGTTCTATGATTGGAGCAGGCTTGTGCACTGTTTGTTGTCAGCCACCTCGTTCTATGATTGGAGCAGGCTTGTGCACTGTTTGTTGTCAGCCACCTCGTTCTATGATTGGAGCAGGCTTGTGCACTGTTTGTTGTCAGCCACCTCGTTCTATGATTGGAGCAGGCTTGTGCGCTGTTTGTTGCCAGCCACCTCGTTCTATGATAGGAGCAGGCTTGTGCACTGTTTGTTGTCAGCCACCTCATTCTATGATAAGCTCTTTGAGATGCAACTTGCGTGCATATAGCGCTATACAAGAACACGTTGTAGTATTAGTGCTGTTTTTAAAATTTGAGGATTGTTTTTTTATTATAGAATTATTGATTATTTTACTAATTTTCCTTTGGTTTTGACTTTAAGAAATTAGTGTAGCTTACAAATTTGCTCTTTTAATTAGCATTTGTTCCAAACTCAAACTAAAAATGTGTTTTGTTCCTTTGCAGAAATGAATGACCAAATAGATACTGTGTATTCCAGTCAGACTGGGACACCAGCCTCAACCCCCTGCAGTTCAAGGACCACATCCCCTGTCCCCACCCAAAGCAGACCCACATCAGAGATTGTATCTGATGCAGGAACCATCACTCCACCCACTCCAAGAGCAAGCAGGATTTATGTGTAAGTAGCTCTTCTCCTTTATTCAACGTTTTAATTATGATATATCATATCACATCACGTCACTTCCAGCTTTTCCCCCATATTAATGGAATGCTCTCCAACTCTAAAGCTTATGTAAGTATGAAATAATGAGTAATAATTATAACAAATATCTTCTGAACTGTCTTCTCATGAAGAAAAAATGAAATATTTAAATTCCTTTTTCTTATAATTTTTTTATTTTTTATATCTCTTTTTCTTATTCGAGTTTTCAGGATGATGTCACAATGTGTGCGCAATTGATTTGTCGGTGGAAATAAACCCTACTTTCCATTGACACTAACATTACATTGGCTAACTTTGAGCAAGATTATTCTTTATTTCCCTGCCGTCTTATAAAAAAAAATATATATATTTTTAAATCACTTTTTGTTAACAGCTCTTGATTTGTCATCTCATCAATCGTTATAGATCCATTCACATGGTTTGTTTTATTACTACAGAGACTCCGTTATTACAAACCATTTTGCACACTAAAATCAAGCAACAATGTCACATTCGGAAAGTGATACATTGCCCAACAAACATGGAGGTTTTAAAGCATAATCCTAAGGGTTAGGTTTCAAGACCTCCCTGTATGTTGGGCAATAAGTTACTTTCCATCACAGTCAATCAAGTAAATGGAGGTTAAAGGTGTAGAATAACTGTTGTTAGGTCATTGGATCATGTTACCCACTGTGATCAGAACTGCTTTTTCCACTTCTGTATCTAAGAACTAACCTATTTTGATTTTGTTTTACAATATTTTTATAAATACCATGATTCTTTGGTAAAATGACATGTTTTAAATTGTATGTATTATTATATTTCATTTTTAGTAAAATTAAGCGTTTTTGTTGTTGTTGTATTCCTACAGCAATCTGCCAGTGGACACAATGAATTTTGAGGACCCACGAAAAATTTATCTTACCAAGGATGAATCAAGCCTTGGGTTTAACATCATCGGTGGGAACAAGGTCGGAATTTTTGTTTCTGAAATCAAACAAGACAGCGTAGCAGATCGGAAGGATGGCTTGCGCATTGGAGATCAACTTTTGGAGGTAAGGATTTGTATCTATTCAAATATCCGGCATATTATTGTATTGTGTGGATATTCAGAAATCTTATATGACAAAATTTACATTTTTCCATCTTTTCCAAAATGAAGATGAAATTCTAATGTTGATTAAGTGCTTACTTAATTTAAGAGCACAGACATTTTAAAGAACAACACAAAAATATACTATTAGTATGAATTAGTGCTGTCATGTTGTGGCTCTATTGGTATGAATTAGTGCTGTCATGACGTGGCTCTATTGGTATGAATTAGTGCTGTCATGACGTGGCTCTATTGGTATGAATTAGTGCTGTCATGACGTGGCTCTATTGGTATGAATTAGTGCTGTCATGACGTGGCTCTATTGGTATGAATTAGTGCTGTCATGACAAGGCTTTATTGGTATGAATTAGTGCTGTCATGACGTGGCTCTATTGGTATGAATTAGTGCTGTCATGACGTGGCTCTATTGGTATGAATTAGTGCTGTCATGACGTGGCTCTATTGGTATGAATTAGTGCTGTCATGCGTGGCTCTATTGGTATGAATTACAGTAGTGCTGTCATGACGTGGCTCTATTGGTATGAATTAGTGCTGTCATGTTGTGGCTCTATTGGTATGAATTAGTGCTGTCATGGCGTGGCTCTATTGGTATGAATTAGTGCTGTCATGTCGTGGCTCTATTGGTATGAATTAGTGCTGTCATGACGTGGCTCTATTGGTATGAATTAGTGCTGTCATGACGAGGCTCTATTGGTATGAATTAGTGCTGTCATGACGTGGCTCTATTGGTATGAATTAGTGCTGTCATGACGTGGCTCTATTGGTATGAATTAGTGCTGTCATGACGTGGCTCTATTGGTATGAATTAGTGCTGTCATGGTTGAATTGGCTCTATTGGTATGAATTAGTGCTCTATTCATGAATTAGCGTGGCTCTATTGGTATCATTGTGCGTGGCTCTATTGGTATGAATTAGTGCTGTCATGGCGTGGCTCTATTGGTATGAATTAGTGCTGTCATGACGCGTGGCTCTATTGGTATGAATTAGTGCTGTCATGACGTGGCTCTATTGGTATGAATTAGTGCTGTCATGTTGTGGCTCTATTGGTATGAATTAGTGCTGTCATGACGTGGCTCTATTGGTATGAATTAGTGCTGTCATGACGTGGCTCTATTGGTATGAATTAGTGCTGTCATGTTGTGGCTCTATTGGTATGAATTAGTGCTGTCATGACGTGGCTCTATTGGTATGAATTAGTGCTGTCATGACGTGGCTCTATTGGTATGAATTAGTGCTGTCATGACGTGGCTCTATTGGTATGAATTAGTGCTGTCATGTACGTGGCTCTATTGGTATGAATTAGTGCTGTCATGACGTGGCTCTATTGGTATGAATTAGTGCTGTCATGACGTGGCTCTATTGGTATGAATTAGTGCTGTCATGTTGTGGCTCTATTGGTATGAATTAGTGCTGTCATGACGTGGCTCTATTGGTATGAATTAGTGCTGTCATGACGTGGCTTTATTGGTATGAATTAGTGCTGTCATGACGCTGCTCTATTGGTATGAATTAGTGCTGTCATGTTGTGGCTCTATTGGTATGAATTAGTGCTGTCATGACGTGGCTCTATTGGTATGAATTAGTGCTGTCATGTTGTGGCTCTATTGGTATGAATTAGTGCTGTCATGACGTGGCTCTATTGGTATGAATTAGTGCTGTCATGTTGTGGCTCTATTGGTATGAATTAGTGCTGTCATGACGTGGCTCTATTGGTATGAATTAGTGCTGTCATGAATTAGTGCTGTCATGACGTTGCTCTATTGGTATGAATTAGTGGCTCTATTGGTATGAATTAGTGCTGTCATGTTGTGGCTCTATTGGTATGAATTAGTGCTGTCATGACGTGGCTCTATTGGTATGAATTAGTGCTGTCATGACGTGGCTCTATTGGTATGAATTAGTGCTGTCAAGACGTGGCTCTATTGGTATGAATTAGTGCTGTCATGTTGTGGCTCTATTGGTATGAATTAGTGCTGTCATGGCGTGGCTCTATTGGTATGAATTAGTGCTGTCATGGTATGAATTAGTGGCTTTATTGGTATGAATTAGTGCTGTCATGACGTATGGCTCTATTGGTATGAATTAGTGCTGTCATGACGTGGCTCTATTGGTATGAATTAGTGCTGTCATGACGTGGCTCTATTGGTATGAATTAGTGCTGTCATGACGTGCCTCTATTATGTATCGATTATCGTGGAGAAAAATATCGCAATATAATGGAATATCGTGATATAATGGTATATCGCGATTTAATGGTATATCGCGATATAATGGTATATCGCGATACTTATCAAGAAAACTGACTCACGACACATTGCTATTATCACTAATGTTACTTCTTTTATGTTAAACGCAAGAAAAAATGATTTGCAGATCCAGCAGACGACATGACCGCGTGACTATAACGTATATCACACATGCACATGTTTGGTATTTCAGTCAATGTGACTATGAATCAACGAAGTGAGAGCCTGAGAGGCACGTTCTGGGCCAATTTGTTGTTCTTTTTGCCAACTTACATCGGAACATGCCAGTGTGGGGTGACGGTGCACAATTTTTAATTAGTTTTTTATGTTTCACAATATTTGTGCACATTTTTAATGGCCTAAACTTGACTTTTGTATTTGATACCGTAACGTTAGAATTGTAACGTACGAAGTAGCCTAGCTAGTTGCGCAAAAAATTCTTGGTTGAGTATTAGTTTTTTGTATCGCGATATGTCACGAAAAGCATATTTCATTTCTTGGGAAAAGAGATATCGCGATAATCGACATGTCATGACAGCACTAGTTTGAATCACGCAATGAGCGCCAAGATTGGTTTGTATAAATATGCAAACTTTATATGTTCATCACATTTTTTATCAAAGAAAACGTTTGGTCATACTTTTGAGTTAAGATAACCTATAAGTTCAGTTTTGTTACAGAATTGACAAAAATATTTTAGAAAACTTCATCCTTACGTAAATGAGAGAATTACGTATGCCCTTTGCAATCCATATTTTTTTTCAGTGAAAGTGACATTAATTTATTTGGGGTAACCAGAATAGTTTTATTATAGGCTATTCTTCGTTTTTTGTTTTTTTAAACCCGTACACTTCCTCTTTCGATCCAAGTTTCCTGGCTCTTAGCCCCTGTACTTCTCTCCTATTTTCTTTCCTTCTTACCTCTGGAATGATCTAACCTCTCGGGAACAATTTGACCCTCTCTGTCATTGTGCCGTTGGGCCCTCATCAAACAATCAAACACCAGGGTGAGGATATGCTGTCATAAAGCGGAGATGTTGGTGGTGCCTTTAATTTGTATTTGTTTTTAGAATTGATTTATATATTCAATTATTCTGTACTTAAAAAAGCTTAAAAAACACAGGGTTTTTTTACTTTACATATCATTGTATATTTATATGATATTAAGCATATAACAGAGTTTCAGGTAGGCCTAGATTAACGTCAACTGTAGTTCTATACCCGAAATGGCATTGATTCTTTATAAGATTCAATAACTGATTTATATATTAATATTTCATATGATTGATTTTGTTTCTTAGTATAATGGAGTTGATCTGCGGTTAGCTACTGCCGAACAAGCCACCCTGGAACTCCAGAAACCAACACAAGAAGTGTCGATGTTAGTGCAATACAAATACTCAAGTAAGTAGCATTAGCGTTGTTATTTATCATTTACTATTATTATCTTGGTTCTTATAGCAAGCAACCTACACTGAAGTATTGTTGGGCACCAATCAAATTCCAACAGTTTGACATCAGTTTCATGGCTGGACCGGGACACAATTTATTCTTCTATCATGGGAGTGAGCATCATTGCCATATTTGAACTCGCAATGGTTCATTATAAAATTGACATATTTATGAATATTTTTGATATTTATGTTTTTATATTTAGTTTGTAACTGTTCTGTTACATCAAGGACATGTGCTTTAAGGCATGCAAACCAGTGATTTCTCTAGCCTCTTAGCCTTATTGAAACTTACATGCACTCAATCGCAAATGTTCCAGAACAATATCTTTTCAGATTCTCCATATTTCTTTTCTCGTAATTCTACAGAAAAGACATGCACTAGAACTCATGCCATTATTTTCTTGCATTCTGCATTTCTAGTACACATACAAGCACACATACAATATGTACCATGGCATTGTATAGTACAATAAAACCTTTCGAGAAAGGCAAAGTATATGATAATGTCACCTGTGTATCTATATATGCATCGCGTGTACGCATGGGAAAAGTTAAGTTTTATTGATATGAATATTCATTACCCACTCTTATAATTTAATGATATGAATATTTATTACCCACTCCCATGATTTAATGATATGAATATTCATTACCCACTCCCATGGTTTAATGATATGAATATTCATTACCCACTCCCATGATTTAATGATATGGATATTCATTACCCACTCCCATGATTAATGATATTAAATATTCATTACTTACTCTCATGATTTAATGATATGAATATTCATTACCCACTCCCATGATTTAATGACATAAATATTTTCATTACCCACTCCCATGTTTTAATGATATGAATTTTCATAACCCACGCTTATGATTCAATGATATAAATATTCATTACCCACTCCTATGATTTAATGATATGAATATTCATTACCCACTTCCATGATTTAATGATATAAATATTCATTACCCACTCCTATGATTTAATGATATAAATATTCATTACCCACTCCTATGATTTAATGATATGAATATTCATTACTCAATCCCATGTTTTAATGATATGAATATTCATTATCCACTCCCATAATAGAAACAATTTTTTTCTGTATGGATGTCTTGAATTATTTACTAGTGTTCTAGCTACTTTTGTCGTTGGTTAAGAAAGTATGAAAAATGTCCTTTATTTGTCATATCAGCTCTGTTAATACCATCTGACCTGTCCTCGATATCTTAAAAAAATAAATGACTGAGAAGGAAAATTTAAGATTATGAAACTCTCCTCCTTTATACCTGCTTACTGCTCGTTTCTGTTGCACCACTTGTTTTACCTTCTATGTGATTTCACCATTCAATCTTGTAGACCTAAAACTGGTAGGCACTATATTACCTTCACTATTGGTCTCTCATGCTGTAATAAATCTTCCAAATCTTACAGAATTTTCAGTCATACAAAAGAAAGGACTGTCAGGTGACGCCGTCTACATCAAAACCCTCATTGAGTTTCCAGGAGATGCAGATCAGATGAGCTTTAGTAAGGAGGACATCCTTCTCATTGACAATACGCTACCTAGCAACCAGATAGGCATGTGGAGCGCCTGTCAACTGATAAAGGAAGAGGATTTCAGAAAGGGAGAACATGGACACATTCCAAACAAATCAACGTAAGTTTGAACATAATTACCCTGTAAATGTGCCCCATGTTATTCCACATGCACCCTGTGTACAAACATGGGTCTTACCCTGTGTACAAACATGGGTCTTACCCTGTCTTCATGGATAAACAAGTCTTGCATTTATCTGATGGATTACATGAGTCCCAGTTACTCCAAGGAGAATTCATTGATGCCATCCTTTATATTTCTTTCAGAAATATCAAAGGTTCTCAAATTGCGTTCTACTGTTATAATCGGGTCCAAGGTTATGTAATAATATCCAAATTCCTGTTCACTACAGTCAATTTCTCTCATTCAAAATATTTTTTGAGAAGGACTGACAAACAATAAATTAACATCAATGTCTAGTTGTCCCCTTCTAAGGTCGCAGAATATTGTTCAAGATATGCTAATGAGATATGTAAATTGGTCAATTAAAAGTGATTTGAGGATCATTTGTGCTGTTTTCTTCTTCTTCGTAGTCTTGAGCAAGAGCTTGCCAGAAAGAGGACCATCTCGGAGGGTCTGCAAGAAGAGGAATTGAGAAGTTCACGGCGGTCATCAGCGGGAAACAGGAGAAGCAGCTTTTTTAGACGGAAGAAACATCACCGCAGTAATTCCAAGGACAGCAGGGATTTCAGCGAGGGGTCCATGTCTGATGTCCCTATTCAGGATGGTATGTGGAGGGCTTTCTTTGAAAACGGAAAATTCATAGTTTTCTGATTGAAAAGCTTTGTGACTTCCCACAGTTCTGATCCAACATTACATTAAGTTCTTCCCATGAAAAGTATTTGTGTGAACTTTTTATATTTTATATATTTTTTTGATGAAATAGTTTGTATGCAATGTACATGACTATATGCATCTCTTGCTTATTCATCATTCAGCTGTTGAGGGAAGTGGCAAGGGTTGATTGGTGCCCTGTGCCCTTCGGAGGGGTCATATAGCTGTCTGTCCCGATGGGAGGAGATTCACCCTGTCTGCTTCTCTGAACACTTCTCGAAAGAGCAGGGTGTTCCCGTCCGGGCATAATTCTTGGGTCCACACTGAAACAAGTCAAAAGGTGACTTGTGTGTATTTCTTCAGGCATGTGCCTCTAAGTGTGAAAAACTAAAAGTATTGTGATCAGTTGGTTGTCATGTGGCAAAAGATATCAGTAGTTGATGTTTGCTCCATAGAGTCATGAGGCAAAAGATATCGGTAGTTGATGTTTGCTGCATAGAGTCATGTGGCAAAAGATATCGGTAGTTGATGTTTGCTGCATAGAGTCATGTGGCAAAAGATATCGGTAGTTGATGTTTGCTTTATAGAGTCATGTGGCAAAAGATATCGGTAGTTGATGTTTGCTTTATAGAGTCATGTGGCAAAAGATATCGGTAGTTGATGTTTGCTCCATAGAGTCATGTGGCAAAAGATATCTGTAGTTGATGTTTGCTCCATAGAGTCATGTGGCAAAAGATATTGGTAGTTGATGTTTGCTGCATAGAGTCATGTGGCAAAAGATATCGGTAGTTGATGTTTGCTCCATAGAGTCATGTGGCAAAAGATATCGGTAGTTGATGTTTGCTCCATAGAGTCATGTGGCAAAAGATATCGGTAGTTGATGTTTGCTCCATAGAGTCATGTGGCAAAAGATATCGGTAGTTGATGTTTGCTGCATAGAGTCATGTGGCAAAAGATATCGGTAGTTGATGTTTGCTTTATAGAGTCATGTGGCAAAAGATATCGGTAGTTGATGTTTGCTCCATAGAGTCATGTGGCAAAAGATATCGGTAGTTGATATTTGCTCCATAGAGTCATGTGGCAAAAGATATCGGTAGTTGATGTTTGCTCCGTAGAGTCATGTGGCAAAAGATATCGGTAGTTGATGTTTGCTCCGTAGAGTCATGTGGCAAAAGATATTGTAGTTGATGTTTGCTCCATAGAGTCATGTGGCAAAAGATATCGGTAGTTGATGTTTGCTCCATAGAGTCATGTGGCAAAAGATATCGGTAGTTGATGTTTGCTCCATAGAGTCATGTGGCAAAAGATATCGGTAGTTGATGTTTGCTCCATAGAGTCATGTGGCAAAAGATATCGGTAGTTGATGTTTGCTCCATAGAGTCATGTGGCAAAAGATATTGTAGTTGATGTTTGCTCCATAGAGTCATGTGGCAAAAGATATCGGTAGTTGATGTTTGCTCCATAGAGTCATGTGGCAAAAAGATATCTGTAGTTGATGTTTGCTCCATAGAGTCATGTGGCAAAAGATATCGGTAGTTGATGTTTGCTCCATAGAGTCATGTGGCAAAAGATATCGGTAGTTGATGTTTGCTCCATAGAGTCATGTGGCAAAAGATATCGGTAGTTGATGTTTGCTCCATAGAGTCATGTGGCAAAAGATATCGGTAGTTGATGTTTGCTCCATAGAGTCATGTGGCAAAAGATATCGGTAGTTGATGTTTGCTGCATAGAGTCATGTGGCAAAAGATATCGGTAGTTGATGTTTGCTCCATAGAGTCATGTGGCAAAAGATATCGGTAGTTGATGTTTGCTGCATAGAGTCATGTGGCAAAAGATATCGGTAGTTGATGTTTGCTCCATAGAGTCATGTGGCAAAAGATATCGGTAGTTGATGTTTGCTCCATAGAGTCATGTGGCAAAAGATATCGGTAGTTGATGTTTGCTCCATAGAGTCATGTGGCAAAAGATATCGGTAGTTGATGTTTGCTGCATAGAGTCATGTGGCAAAAGATATCGGTAGTTGATGTTTGCTGCATAGAGTCATGTGGCAAAAGATATCGGTAGTTGATGTTTGCTCCATAGAGTCATGTGGCAAAAGATATCGGTAGTTGATGTTTGCTCCATAGAGTCATGTGGCAAAAGATATCGGTAGTTGATGTTTGCTGCATAGAGTCATGTGGCAAAAGATATCGGTAGTTGATGTTTGCTGCATAGAGTCATGTGGCAAAAGATATCGGTAGTTGATGTTTGCTGCATAGAGTCATGTGGCAAAAGATATCGGTAGTTGATGTTTGCTCCATAGAGTCATGTGGCAAAAGATATCGGTAGTTGATGTTTGCTCCATAGAGTCATGTGGCAAAAGATATCGGTAGTTGATGTTTGCTCCATAGAGTCATGTGGCAAAAGATATCGGTAGTTGATGTTTGCTGCATAGAGTCATGTGGCAAAAGATATCGGTAGTTGATGTTTGCTGCATAGAGTCATGTGGCAAAAGATATCGGTAGTTGATGTTTGCTCCATAGAGTCATGTGGCAAAAGATATCGGTAGTTGATGTTTGCTGCATAGAGTCATGTGGCAAAAGATATCGGTAGTTGATGTTTGCTCCATAGAGTCATGTGGCAAAAGATATCGGTAGTTGATGTTTGCTGCATAGAGTCATGTGGCAAAAGATATCGGTAGTTGATGTTTGCTCCATAGAGTCATGTGGCAAAAGATATCGGTAGTTGATGTTTGCTGCATAGAGTCATGTGGCAAAAGATATCGGTAGTTGATGTTTGCTCCGTAGAGTCATGTGGCAAAAGATATCGGTAGTTGATGTTTGCTTTATAGAGTCATGTGGCAAAAGATATCTGTAGTTGATGTTTGCTCCATAGAGTCATGTGGCAAAAGATATCGGTAGTTGATGTTTGCTCCATAGAGTCATGTGGCAAAAGATATCGGTAGTTGATGTTTGCTCCATAGAGTCATGTGGCAAAAGATATTGTAGTTGATGTTTGCTCCATAGAGTCATGTGGCAAAAGATATCGGTAGTTGATGTTTGCTCCATAGAGTCATGTGGCAAAAGATATCGGTAGTTGATGTTTGCTTTATAGAGTCATGTGGCAAAAGATATCGGTAGTTGATGTTTGCTCCATAGAGTCATGTGGCAAAAGATATTGTAGTTGATGTTTGCTCCATAGAGTCATGTGGCAAAAGATATCGGTAGTTGATGTTTGCTCCATAGAGTCATGTGGCAAAAGATATCGGTAGTTGATGTTTGCTTTATAGAGTCATGTGGCAAAAGATATCTGTAGTTGATGTTTGCTCCATAGAGTCATGTGGCAAAAGATATCGGTAGTTGATGTTTGCTTTATAGAGTCATGTGGCAAAAGATATCTGTAGTTGATGTTTGCTCCATAGAGTCATGTGGCAAAAGATATCGGTAGTTGATGTTTGCTCCATAGAGTCATGTGGCAAAAGATATCGGTAGTTGATGTTTGCTCCATAGAGTCATGTGGCAAAAGATATCGGTAGTTGATGTTTGCTCCATAGAGTCATGTGGCAAAAGATATTGGTAGTTGATGTTTGCTGCATAGAGTCATGTGGCAAAAGATATCGGTAGTTGATGTTTGCTCCATAGAGTCATGTGGCAAAAGATATCTGTAGTTGATGTTTGCTCCATAGAGTCATGTGGCAAAAGATATCGGTAGTTGATGTTTGCTCCATAGAGTCATGTGGCAAAAGATATCGGTAGTTGATGTTTGCTCCATAGAGTCATGTGGCAAAAGATATCGGTAGTTGATGTTTGCTTCAGAGAGAAACTCATAGTTGCCTCCGCCAACGAAGTTGGGTGGAGGTTATGTTTTAGCCTCTGTAAATTTGTTTCTTTTTTGTCATCAAAATATCTCAAGAACTGATGACTGGATTTGGATCAAGTTTGGTTGTGATTTTGTAATTGCTTAAGGAAGAAGTGATTAAAATTTGAAACATATTGGAACAGGAGAAGGGTGCAAATGGGGTTGGGGACATGTTTTTCCCTGTTTGTCTGTCATCATATATCTCAAGAATTGATGATTGGATTTAGATTAAATTTGGTGTGTGGTTTTGATACTGCCTAAGGAAGAAGTGATTAAAATTTGAGACACATTAGAATGGGAAGGGTGCAAATGGAGGGGTGGACATTTTAAGGTGAGTTTGTCTCTTATCAAGTTATCTCTAGAACTGATGATTGGAATTTGATGAAATTTGGTGTGTGGTTTTGTTACTGTTTCTTGAAGAACTGATTAAAATTTGTGACTAATTGGAACAGGGAAGGGCAGAAATTGAGGGGTGGGGATGTTGTAGGATGAGATCTGTCAAGACTCAAGTTGAAACTTTCCTATGGAATGTGCTGAACAATGACTTTGTACTCTGAATAAAGATCCAAACAATACATTTTCTGGACTCAAAGAGACTTACATCAAGTGTTCTCTGGAATCAATGAAAATGAAACAATTGGTTTCTGCCATGAATGGAAAATGATAGCATGTGAATCCTGGCTAAATAGAGCTCAAACAATGATGCTTTACTTGAATAAAACTGAAAACAATGGCATGGCTTTGGAAGAAATCTGTCAGAAGATAATCTTCCAAGTGTTCAGATTGCAAATATTCATTACAGATCAAAACTTGGGGATGAATCTTGGAGGGCCTAGGATTTCTGAGGTAGATTATATTGGGTGTGGGGATCAAATGAACTCTAAAATTATTCTAGGCATGTTGGACTTGCAACAGGTGGAGGTATGCGCTCTAGAGAATGCTAATATTCTAGTTTTGTTTGTATTGCAAGGTAAAAGGAGAGATTTGGAATTTGTAAGGGTTTGAATCTCTCAAGTTCTCGTCATGCAAGTATTTGTTGTCCTCTCCCTATTTCAGGTAGAGAGTAAGAACAGGGAATGCTGGTTTTTCCCCGTGTATTTGATTCTCCTATGTCCCCGATGAATTAGTGCAGGAAACAGTGGCATGTAATACTGAAACATTTTTACCTTGTTCCTAAAAAGGAACCCAACTAATATAAAAGCCTTACTCTTTGCACTGGGTCATTGAGGGTCACTGAGGGCATAGTTCATACTCTTTGCACTGGGTCATTGAAGGTCACCGAGGGCATAGTTCATACTCTTTGCACTAGGTCATTGAGGGTCACTGAGGGCATAGGTTATACTCTTTGCACTGGGTCATTGAGGGTCACTGAGGGCATAGTTCATACTCTTTGCACTGGGTCATTGAGGGTCACTGAGGGCATAGTTCATACTCTTTGCACTGGGTCATTGAGGGTCACTGAGGGCATAGTTCATACTCTTTGCACTGGGTTTTTGAGGGTCATTGAGGGTCACTGAGGGCATAGTTCAACAGTCACTCCCTTGTCTATAACTTTTACTTCCATGTTGTATAAAACTGTACACAGATTTGCAGATATGCTGTAATTTATTTTCTCTTTGTTTGGCTTACAGAAGCAGTCATTCCTACGTACCAAAGAGTCGAGAGATTGGACAGTGAGTGTTTTTAACTATAAAATCTAATTCAAAATTAGATTTTATGATAATATCATGTATTTAGATGCACGTTTACCACATACTCTATGTACATCACTATACATAAGACAGTTTAGCACATACTCTATGTACATCACTATACATAACACAGTTTAGCACATACTCTATGTACATCACTATACATAAGACAGTTTAGCACATACTCCATGTATATCACTATACATAACACAGTTTAGCACATACTCTATGTACATCACTATACATAACACAGTTTAGCACATACTCTATGTACATCACTATACATAACACAGTTTAGCACATACTCTATGTACATCACTATACATAACACAGTTTAGCACATACTCTATGTACATCACTATACATAACACAGTTTAGCACATACTCTATGTACATCACTATACATAACACAGTTTAGCACATACTCTATGTACATCACTATACATAACACAGTTTAGCACATACTCTGTACATCACTATACATAACACAGTTTAGCACATACTCTATGCACATCACTCACTATACATAACACAGTTTAGCACATACTCTATGTACATCACTATACATAACACAGTTTAGCACATACTCTATGTACATCACTATACATAACACAGTTTAGCACGTACTCTATGTACATCACTATACATAAGACAGTTTAGCACATACTCTATGTACATCACTATACATAACACAGTTTAGCACATACTCTATGTACATCACTATACATAAGACAGTTTACACCAAGTTATGCCGTGCATTCTCTTTGGGGAAGTAATAAATAATAGCACTACAAATTTGACTATTTGGGTTTCCATGATTAAAAGCCCTACAACAACAAATAGATACTTCCAGCTGATATAAAATAGAATAAAAAAGCTTGTAGAATCATACACATTCATCAGTTACCCTCCCATATTCTCTTTTGGTCTGTCATTATATTGATATGTTCTTGAGGGAATATGTATTGCAGATATGTTTTTTGTTATTTAATTTGGTATAACTATGTTGTTAGCTACTGTGTACACGGTCATGGTATAAAAAGTTGATCAATAGGCATAGTGGACAAGGCTTAATGTGCTTTTGCCAAAAGAGTCATGTAAACAAAGTATCTCAAGAACCATATGTTGAATTCATGTCATATGTGGTACACATCAGATATCCAAGGGTCTGCACATGTTCCATATTGTTTTTGGTGGTGATATCCATATTAATTAGTAGGCGGGCTTGATATAAAAATCTTGAAATGTTCATATTTCAATAACTGCAACACTTTTGCTTTTTTCCAATTGTGAAATTTCACTACTAACATGAAAGTCATAGAGAAAACTGGCACAAATTTTGTCTTTGTTGTTTTGAGCCCATTGTGTAGTAAAATTTCTTATACAAGTAATTACAATTAAAAAACTAAATTGGGCTTTAAACCTTAAAGCTCTTGATTTTCTGGTCTTGTCTTGTAGCTCGTATAAAGCGACCAGTAGTCAGTACTGGTGCAAATTGTGTCTTTGTTGTTTTGAGCCCATTGTGTAGTAAAATTTCTTATACAAGTAATTACAATTAAAAAACTAAATTGGGCTTTAAACCTTAAAGCTCTTGATTTTCTGGTCTTGTCTTGTAGCTCGTATAAAGCGACCAGTAGTCAGTACTGGTGCAAATTGTGTCTTTGTTGTTTTGAGCCCATTGTGTAGTAAAATTTCTTATACAAGTAATTACAATTAAAAAAACTAATATGGGCTTTAAACCTTAAAGCTCTTGATTTTCTGGTCTTGTCTTGTAGCTCGTATAAAGCGTCCAGTAGTCCTGCTGGGACCATTGACCGACAAGGTTGCATCAAAACTGATGGACGAATCTCCTGACAAGTACAGCAGAGTTTCTGGTGAGTATCTTCAACAAAACCATGCAGTGCGCCTAATTACTCTGAAGGTATACGGACAGGTAGCAACAATGTGAGATTAAATGGTTTGAAATATACTGATAGCCATGCAGCAAATCGTCCCATCAAAATTGGTTATAAATTGTCCATTTTACAGCATTTTAAAACTTATTCCCTAATTAGTATCAATTGTGCAATATTTTGTGACCTCAGGATGGGACTAACTAGAAAATTGCTTATGTTAACTTACTGTTTTTTGGGCCTTTCTCCAAAATATTTGAATGGGAGAAGTTGTCCACAGTGAACAGAAAATCGGATGTTATTATAACCTATTTAATCCAGATTAAGCAGACAACAGCAATTTGAGTACCTTTGATATTTGAAATATGGAAACAAAATTGAAAGAAATACATTATTTTTAGCTGTATTCCTGGATCGTACGTCATCACTTTCGCACATGTTGAAAATTTGGACAAACTTTTGATTGTCATAACCTAAAAAATATAAGTGCTATTGTGACTATTTAAAGACTGTACTGCTCTAAATCTTTTATCATCTGAGTACCTCTCTGCCTCTTCATGTACCTTTAAGATCTAGGGGTAAGTAGAGACCAAATTAGGAAATTTATATTAAAGTCAAATAAAACCAGAAAAATATTTGTAAACTCATCAAGATGGGGAAAAAATTTACCATTTTGCTGCTTGATTTAATTTTCAGGTTTCATTATGCAAATGAGTAGCTGATTCTGACAATTCTCATCTAACATTGTAAGATTTAAAGGGTTATGTCAGTCAAATTTAATGGCTGTTTTCCTTCTTGCAGAGAATAAGAGAGCCTCCATCCAAGATGGCGACAAAGAGATGGCGGATAACGTTTATTTGGAATGTCAGAAGAAAGATGGATTCTACGAATGCATTCCAACACAGGCAGTTAAAATTATGTGCGAACAGGTGGGGTTTTTACAAAAATATTGAAGTTTTTGAAATGTTATGGGAAGAAAAGAGTATAAAGAAGAAAGTGATGAAGGTGATGACTTTAGATCTTGTCGTGATGAGGAGTTATGACATTAGATCTTGTCATGATGAGGAGTTATGACATTAGATCTTGTCGTGATGAGGAGTTATGACTTTAGATCTTGTCGTGATGAGGAGTTATGACATTAGATCTTGTCATGATGAGGAGTTATGACATTAGATCTTGTCATGATGAGGAGTTATGACTTTAGATCTTGTCGTGATGAGGAGTTATGACTTTAGATCTTGTCGTGATGAGGAGTTATGACATTAGATCTTGTCATGATGAGGAGTTATGACTTTAGATCTTGTCGTGATGAGGAGTTATGACTTTAGATCTTGTCGTGATGAGGAGTTATGACATTAGATCTTGTCGTGATGAGGAGTTATGACATTAGATCTTGTCATGATGAGGAGTTATGACATTAGATCTTGTCGTGATGAGGAGTTATGACATTAGATCTTGTCATGATGAGGAGTTATGACTTTAGATCTTGTCGTGATGAGGAGTTATGACTTTAGATCTTATTGTGATGAGGAGTTATGACATTAGATCTTGTCGTGATGAGGATTTATGACTTTAGATCTTGTCATGATGAGGAGTTATGACATTAGATCTTGTCGTGATGAGGAGTTATGACATTAGATCTTGTCGTGATGAGGAGTTATGACATTAGATCTTGTCGTGATGAGGAGTTATGACTTTAGATCTTGTCGTGATGAGGAGTTATGACATTAGATCTTGTCGTGATGAGGAGTTATGACATTAGATCTTGTCGTGATGAGGAGTTATGACATTAGATCTTGTCATGATGAGGAGTTATGACATTAGATCTTGTCGTGATGAGGAGTTATGACATTAGATCTTGTCATGATGAGGAGTTATGACTTTAGATCTTGTCGTGATGAGGAGTTATGACTTTAGATCTTATTGTGATGAGGAGTTATGACATTAGATCTTGTCGTGATGAGGATTTATGACTTTAGATCTTGTCATGATGAGGAGTTATGACATTAGATCTTGTCGTGATGAGGAGTTATGACATTAGATCTTGTCGTGATGAGGAGTTATGACATTAGATCTTGTCATGATGAGGAGTTATGACTTTAGATCTTGTCATGATGAGGAGTTATGACTTTAGATCTTGTTGTGATGAGGAGTTATGACTTTAGATCTTGTCGTGATGAGGAGTTATGACTTTAGATCTTGTCATGATGAGGAGTTATGACTTTAGATCTTATTGTGATGAGGAGTTATGACATTAGATCTTGTCGTGATGAGGAGTTATGACATTAGATCTTATTGTGATGAGGAGTTAGGACTTTAGATCTTGTCATGATGAGGAGTTATGACTTTAGATCTTGTCATGATGAGGAGTTATGACATTAGATCTTGTCGTGATGAGGATTTATGACATTAGATCTTGTCATGATGAGGAGTTATGACATTAGATCTTGTCGTGATGAGGAGTTATGACATTAGATCTTGTCATGATGAGGAGTTATGACTTTAGATCTTGTCATGATGAGGAGTTATGACTTTAGATCTTATTGTGATGAGGAGTTATGACATTAGATCTTGTCGTGATGAGGAGTTATGACATTAGATCTTGTCGTGATGAGGAGTTATGACATTAGATCTTGTCATGATGAGGAGTTATGACTTTAGATCTTGTCATGATGAGGAGTTATGACTTTAGATCTTATTGTGATGAGGAGTTAGGACTTTAGATCTTGTCATGATGAGGAGTTATGACTTTAGATCTTGTCATGATGAGGAGTTATGACATTAGATCTTGTCGTGATGAGGATTTATGACATTAGATCTTGTCATGATGAGGAGTTATGACTTTAGATCTTGTTGTGATGAGGAGTTATGACATTAGATCTTGTCATGATGAGGAGTTATGACTTTAGATCTTGTCATGATGAGGAGTTATGACTTTAGATCTTATTGTGATGAGGAGTTATGACATTAGATCTTGTCGTGATGAGGAGTTATGACATTAGATCTTATTGTGATGAGGAGTTAGGACTTTAGATCTTGTCACGATGAGGAGTTATGACTTTAGATCTTGTCATGATGAGGAGTTATGACATTAGATCTTGTCGTGATGAGGATTTATGACATTAGATCTTGTCATGATGAGGAGTTATGACTTTAGATCTTGTCATGATGAGGAGTTATGACATTAGATCTTGTCGTGATGAGGAGTTATGACATTAGATCTTGTCATGATGAGGAGTTATGACTTTAGATCTTGTCATGATGAGGAGTTATGACTTTAGATCTTGTTGTGATGAGGAGTTATGACTTTAGATCTTGTCGTGATGAGGAGTTATGACTTTAGATCTTGTCGTGATGAGGAGTTATGACTTTAGATCTTGTCATGATGAGGAGTTATGACTTTAGATCTTATTGTGATGAGGAGTTATGACATTAGATCTTGTCGTGATGAGGAGTTATGACATTAGATCTTATTGTGATGAGGAGTTAGGACTTTAGATCTTGTCATGATGAGGAGTTATGACTTTAGATCTTGTCATGATGAGGAGTTATGACATTAGATCTTGTCGTGATGAGGATTTATGACATTAGATCTTGTCATGATGAGGAGTTATGACATTAGATCTTGTCGTGATGAGGAGTTATGACATTAGATCTTGTCATGATGAGGAGTTATGACTTTAGATCTTGTCATGATGAGGAGTTATGACTTTAGATCTTATTGTGATGAGGAGTTATGACATTAGATCTTGTCGTGATGAGGAGTTATGACATTAGATCTTGTCGTGATGAGGAGTTATGACATTAGATCTTGTCATGATGAGGAGTTATGACTTTAGATCTTGTCATGATGAGGAGTTATGACTTTAGATCTTATTGTGATGAGGAGTTAGGACTTTAGATCTTGTCATGATGAGGAGTTATGATTTTAGATCTTGTCATGATGAGGAGTTATGACATTAGATCTTGTCGTGATGAGGATTTATGACATTAGATCTTGTCATGATGAGGAGTTATGACTTTAGATCTTGTTGTGATGAGGAGTTATGACATTAGATCTTGTCATGATGAGGAGTTATGACTTTAGATCTTGTCATGATGAGGAGTTATGACTTTAGATCTTATTGTGATGAGGAGTTATGACATTAGATCTTGTCGTGATGAGGAGTTATGACATTAGATCTTATGGTGATGAGGAGTTAGGACTTTAGATCTTGTCACGATGAGGAGTTATGACTTTAGATCTTGTCATGATGAGGAGTTATGACATTAGATCTTGTCGTGATGAGGATTTATGACATTAGATCTTGTCATGATGAGGAGTTATGACATTAGATCTTGTCGTGATGAGGAGTTATGACATTAGATCTTGTCATGATGAGGAGTTATGACTTTAGATCTTGTCATGATGAGGAGTTATGACTTTAGATCTTATTGTGATGAGGAGTTAGGACTTTAGATCTTGTCATGATGAGGAGTTATGATTTTAGATCTTGTCATGATGAGGAGTTATGACATTAGATCTTGTCGTGATGAGGATTTATGACATTAGATCTTGTCATGATGAGGAGTTATGACTTTAGATCTTGTTGTGATGAGGAGTTATGACATTAGATCTTGTCATGATGAGGAGTTATGACTTTAGATCTTGTCATGATGAGGAGTTATGACTTTAGATCTTATTGTGATGAGGAGTTATGACATTAGATCTTGTCGTGATGAGGAGTTATGACATTAGATCTTATTGTGATGAGGAGTTAGGACTTTAGATCTTGTCACGATGAGGAGTTATGACTTTAGATCTTGTCATGATGAGGAGTTATGACATTAGATCTTGTCGTGATGAGGATTTATGACATTAGATCTTGTCATGATGAGGAGTTATGACATTAGATCTTGTCGTGATGAGGAGTTATGACATTAGATCTTGTCATGATGAGGAGTTATGACATTAGATCTTGTCGTGATGAGGAGTTATGACATTAGATCTTGTCATGATGAGGAGTTATGACTTTAGATCTTGTTGTGATGAGGAGTTATGACTTTAGATCTTGTCGTGATGAGGAGTTATGACTTTAGATCTTGTCGTGATGAGGAGTTATGACATTAGATCTTGTCATGATGAGGATTTATGACTTTAGATCTTGTCATGATGAGGAGTTATGACATTAGATCTTGTCGTGATGAGGATTTATGACATTAGATCTTGTCATGATGAGGAGTTATGACATTAGATCTTGTCGTGATGAGGATTTATGACATTAGATCTTGTCATGATGAGGAGTTATGACATTAGATCTTGTCGTGATGAGGAGTTATGACATTAGATCTTGTCATGATGAGGAGTTATGACATTAGATCTTGTCGTGATGAGGAGTTATGACTTTAGATCTTGTCGTGATGAGGAGTTATGACATTAGATCTTGTCGTGATGAGGAGTTATGACATTAGATCTTGTCGTGATGAGGAGTTATGACATTAGATCTTGTCATGATGAGGAGTTATGACATTAGATCTTGTCGTGATGAGGAGTTATGACATTAGATCTTGTCATGATGAGGATTTATGACATTAGATCTTGTCATGATGAGGAGTTATGACATTAGATCTTGTCATGATGAGGAGTTATGACATTAGATCTTGTCATGATGAGGAGTTATGACTTTAGATCTTATTGTGATGAGGAGTTAGGACTTTAGATCTTGTCATGATGAGGAGTTATGATTTTAGATCTTGTCATGATGAGGAGTTATGACATTAGATCTTGTCGTGATGAGGATTTATGACATTAGATCTTGTCATGATGAGGAGTTATGACTTTAGATCTTGTTGTGATGAGGAGTTATGACATTAGATCTTGTCATGATGAGGAGTTATGACTTTAGATCTTGTCATGATGAGGAGTTATGACTTTAGATCTTATTGTGATGAGGAGTTATGACATTAGATCTTGTCGTGATGAGGAGTTATGACATTAGATCTTATTGTGATGAGGAGTTAGGACTTTAGATCTTGTCACGATGAGGAGTTATGACTTTAGATCTTGTCATGATGAGGAGTTATGACATTAGATCTTGTCGTGATGAGGATTTATGACATGAGATCTTGTCATGATGAGGAGTTATGACATTAGATCTTGTCGTGATGAGGAGTTATGACATTAGATCTTGTCATGATGAGGAGTTATGACATTAGATCTTGTCGTGATGAGGAGTTATGACATTAGATCTTGTCATGATGAGGAGTTATGACTTTAGATCTTGTTGTGATGAGGAGTTATGACTTTAGATCTTGTCGTGATGAGGAGTTATGACTTTAGATCTTGTCGTGATGAGGAGTTATGACATTAGATCTTGTCATGATGAGGATTTATGACTTTAGATCTTGTCATGATGAGGAGTTATGACATTAGATCTTGTCGTGATGAGGATTTATGACATTAGATCTTGTCATGATGAGGAGTTATGACATTAGATCTTGTCGTGATGAGGATTTATGACATTAGATCTTGTCATGATGAGGAGTTATGACATTAGATCTTGTCGTGATGAGGAGTTATGACATTAGATCTTGTCATGATGAGGAGTTATGACATTAGATCTTGTCGTGATGAGGAGTTATGACTTTAGATCTTGTCGTGATGAGGAGTTATGACATTAGATCTTGTCGTGATGAGGAGTTATGACATTAGATCTTGTCGTGATGAGGAGTTATGACATTAGATCTTGTCATGATGAGGAGTTATGACATTAGATCTTGTCGTGATGAGGAGTTATGACATTAGATCTTGTCATGATGAGGATTTATGACATTAGATCTTGTCATGATGAGGAGTTATGACATTAGATCTTGTCATGATGAGGAGTTATGACATTAGATCTTGTCATGATGAGGAGTTATGACTTTAGATCTTGTTGTGATGAGGAGTTATGACTTTAGATCTTGTCGTGATGAGGAGTTATGACTTTAGATCTTGTCGTGATGAGGAGTTATGACATTAGATCTTGTCGTGATGAGGAGTTATGACATTAGATCTTGTCGTGATGAGGATTTATGACATTAGATCTTGTCGTGATGAGGAGTTATGACATTAGATCTTGTCGTGATGAGGAGTTATGACATTAGATCTTGTCATGATGAGGAGTTATGACATTAGATCTTGTCGTGATGAGGAGTTATGACTTTAGATCTTGTCGTGATGAGGAGTTATGACTTTAGATCTTGTCGTGATGAGGAGTTATGACATTAGATCTTGTCATGATGAGGAGTTATGACTTTAGATCTTGTTGTGATGAGGAGTTATGACTTTAGATCTTGTCGTGATGAGGAGTTATGACTTTAGATCTTGTCATGATGAGGAGTTATGACATTAGATCTTGTCATGATGAGGAGTTATGACATTAGATCTTGTCGTGATGAGGATTTATGACATTAGATCTTGTCGTGATGAGGAGTTATGACATTAGATCTTGTCATGATGAGGATTTATGACATTAGATCTTGTCGTGATGAGGAGTTATGACTTTAGATCTTATTGTGATGAGGAGTTAGGACTTTAGATCTTGTCGTGATGAGGAGTTATGACATTAGATCTTGTCGTGATGAGGAGTTATGACATTAGATCTTGTCGTGATGAGGAGTTATGACTTTAGATCTTATTGTGATGAGGAGTTAGGACTTTAGATCTTGTCATGATGAGGAGTTATGACTTTAGATCTTGTCGTGATGAGGAGTTATGACATTAGATCTTGTCGTGATGAGGAGTTATGACATTAGATCTTGTCATGATGAGGAGTTATGACTTTAGATCTTGTCATGATGAGGAGTTATGACTTTAGATCTTGTCGTGATGAGGTGTTATGACATTAGATCTTGTCATGATGAGGAGTTATGACATTAGATCTTGTGTGATGAGGAGTTATGACTTTAGATCTTGTCGTGATGAGGAGTTATGACTTTAGATCTTGTCGTGATGAGGAGTTATGACATTAGATCTTGTCATGATGAGGAGTTATGACATTAGATCTTGTCATGATGAGGAGTTATGACTTTAGATCTTGTCATGATGAGGAGTTATGACATTAGATCTTGTCATGAGGAGTTATGACATTAGATCTTGTCATGATGAGGATTTATGACTTTAGATCTTGTCATGATGAGGAGTTATGACATTAGATCTTGTCGTGATGAGGATTTATGACATTAGATCTTGTCATGATGAGGAGTTATGACATTAGATCTTGTCGTGATGAGGAGTTATGACATTAGATCTTGTCATGATGAGGAGTTATGACATTAGATCTTGTCGTGATGAGGAGTTATGACTTTAGATCTTATCGTGATGAGGAGTTATGACATTAGATCTTGTCGTGATGAGGAGTTATGACATTAGATCTTGTCGTGATGAGGAGTTATGACATTAGATCTTGTCGTGATGAGGAGTTATGACATTAGATCTTGTCATGATGAGGAGTTATGACATTAGATCTTGTCATGATGAGGAGTTATGACATTAGATCTTGTCGTGATGAGGAGTTATGACTTTAGATCTTGTTGTGATGAGGAGTTATGACTTTAGATCTTGTCGTGATGAGGAGTTATGACTTTAGATCTTGTCGTGATGAGGAGTTATGACTTTAGATCTTGTCGTGATAAGGAGTTATGACTTTAGATCTTGTTGTGATGAGGAGTTATGACTTTAGATCTTGTCGTGATGAGGAGTTATGACTTTAGATCTTGTCGTGATGAGGAGTTATGACATGATAACATTAATTAAAACTTAAAAGAGAAATTTGGTTTTATAAAGATAATAGAAAACCTCCAGCAAAACTCTGATCTGAAGTTGAAATAATGTTGAAATCACATAAAATTTAAATAAGGGTGTTTCAGCTGACGTCACGAGGTCACGAGACTTTGTTTACATTGCCATTTTGTCGGGAAATACATGTTGTTATATAATATTATTTTTGGAAGGTTATTATGCTGTAATCTTGCTGGGCATTGGTTGCACTAATAGATGTGTGCCAAGGAATAAAAATGAATTTTCTCGATTTCCATCTGATCCTGATTGACGTTCGAAGTGGGTTTCTGCTGTATGACGCAACGGCTTCCAACCTACCCTACGGTAGGCTTTACACACTAGGATTTGCAGCGAGCAGTTAATATCAAGTGTGTAGGCTTTGCCTGAGTAACGAACAATTAGATGGCATTAACGTTAAAGTTACTTTTCGTATGCCTGGTGAAAATATAATTTACTTAAGGAAAATATGCAGAAAAATCGGAAGTAAGCAAAGAAAAAAAGAATGATTTCTAAAATTTGCTGAAATGGGACTGGTAGGATAGCATGTAGTATGTTTATTGTATGTGTGATGTGACTGAGCTATGTGAAGACGCGCGAAATGCAACGGCGCCACTGCCCTGCAATATAGAGTGCAGTTGAGTTAGAGTCACCTGATGAAATTCCTCTATAGCTGTCTATTCTAGTCTTAGCACTTGGGTCGGACACTAATTCTGAAAGTGAAATGAACGTGTTGTAAAATCTAAAGACATTACTATACAAACCTCGGTACTTTGGTTTACCATAATTCTGGAAGTGAAGGTGTGGTGTCAAATTTTAAGAGATTTTTCTCAGAATTTGACACTCAATTAAATGTGCATTTTCTAGGTTTAAATGAACATCCTTTTGTTTTCTTTTGTGTTGTGACTTGTTGAACTTACCTCTTATGAGCGTCTTATTACATCCTTCATTTGCTGGCTCTTCCTTCTCAGGGTATTCACTGCCTCTTAGATGACGTACCTCCTACCATCTGTGAGCGGCTTCAGAGGGTCCATCTGTATCCCATTGTACTCTTTATCAGGTTCAAATCCTCAAAGCAGATCAGGTATGTTTTTCTTCCAGAATTGAATCACCACTTGATTGACCAATTAATGTGACACCTGTGACCAATTAAATGTGACATCTGTGTCCAATTAGATGTGACACCTATGACCAATTAGATGTGACACCTATGCCCAATTAGATGTGACACCTATGACCAATTAAATGTGACACCTGTGTTCAATTAGATGTGACACCTGTGACCAATTGTGATACCTATGACCAGTTAGATGTGACACCTATGACCAATTAGATGTGGCACCTGTGTCCAATTAGATGTGACACTAATGACCAATTAATGTGACACCTATGACCAATTAAATGTGACACATATGACCAATTAGATGTAATACCTATGACCAATTAGATGTGACACCTGTGTCCAATTGGATGTGACACCTGTGTCCAATTAGATGTGACACCTCTGACCAATTAGATGTGACACATATGACCAATTAGATGTGACACCTATGACCAATTAGATGTGACACCTATGACCAATTAGATGTGACACATGTGACCAATTAGATGTGATACCTGTGTCCAATTAGATGTGACACCTATGACCAATTAGATGTGACACCTATGACCAATTAGATGTGACACCTATGACCAATTAGATGTAACACCTGTGACCAATTAGATGTGACACCTATGACCAATTAGATGTGTCACCTATGACCAATTAGATGTGACACCTGTGTCCAATTAGATGTGACACCTATGACCAATTAAATGTGACACCTATGACCAATTAGATGTGACATATGACCCATTAGATGTGACACCTGTGTCCAATTAGATGTGACACCTGTGTCCAATTAGATGTGACACCTATGACCAATTAATTCCATCCAGGGGGAGCTATATGCTCTTATCTGCTTACGCTATGGAAACCAAGATAATCACCGGCCGTGTAATGCGGATGGATTTCACTGACCAGAGTGTTCACATAAACTTCCTAATTTTTTCGTCTTTAAATTACAATTTCAGTTTTTCCCTTATTCCTATGTATAGAAATGACTGAAATAATACTAGAAATCATGTCACATCCTCTGATTTCTCAAACGTCTTTTTGTATTTCATATGAATTTTTGGGTAGACTTTTTTATTTACAACTATTTAATATTTCAGGGAAGTACTGGAACAAACAAGTCTTCAGGAAATAACAATGATTATCAATCAGCAGAAATTTTAAGAAAAATGAAATGAAAAAAATGTAGTGAAAAGAGTTAATTAAATGTTCTATGAAATTGTCATTTGTTAAGAAAGTGAAGCTGATGCCACTCTTTAACAGTAGACTTTCTACACCACTCACTGAACTTGTCATATTTTTAAAACTCATGAACATAATAATATATAACAAGTAGTATTTTGACAGTTTGTTGTTTGCCTGACCATCCCATCAAAAAAGTTGAAGCTAAATCCATCCAAGTCATTAGACCCATAAGGCCAGTTCTTCTCCCCGGTTTCCATGGCACAAGCGGAGTAGAGCATACGACTCCCCCTGGAGGGGATGCCAGTCCATCACAGGTTAACTCTTCAGCAATACTGGTATTTATTTTCACAGCCCGAGTGGAGTCGAGGAAAGTGGGATAAAGTGCATTGCTCAAGGACACAACACATTTGCTTTTTCGGGATTTGAACCCAGCACTTGTTGTTCCGAACACAGATTTTGAGCCACTGCTGACCAAACTAATCCTTTATTCATTCTAATTTTTTTTTTGTGTTGAGCAGAGAACAAAGGGATCCACATTTTCTGCCAGAGAAAGTGAGCAACAAACTTGCGAAGGAGATGTACGAATCTGCTCAGAAACTGGAACAAGAGTTTAAGAGCTTCTTCACAGGTACGAGACTTAAAAACAAACAAAATAATCATGTTGCTTCATTTGTGTATTGTCAAGTAATAGTAATGATATATTTATTTTCTAGTGTTTGTGGAAATGGCATTGAAACCTTTTGCAGAAATGTAACAGAAAATATTGCATAGAACCTATCATGAAAATTGGAATTCTGTCCTTATAATCCAGTAACATCATTTCACAATTTCTGAAAACAACAACAGTTGAAGCCACATTAGACAGAGATATTTGATATTACACAAATTCGTTGTCAACTCACAGATAATCAGATAATATAAGTTGTTGGTGGTAACTTATTAGTAATTATTATCCCCTCGCCAACAAAGTTGGTGAAGGGGATATAGCATCTTTACCGTTTGTTCGTCCACATCTATTGTCCCTCCACATCTATTGTCCGTCCAGCCTCATGCATTGTTCAGCTACCAGGGAACAAAAGATTGCTGCCCTAGGAAAGGAATTCCAACTATTTTGTGAAAAGAAATTTATATAAAGGAAAACAAATGCATTCCAGACTTAAATAGCAGCAATTCAAAGATTTGTCCTGGGATGAAAAAAAGTTGAATAATAGAAGTGATGACTGAACGGAATTTATAATGAAGTGCCTTAGGAATGGATAGGGAAAAACAATGAGGTTTCCTTAGAATAGAGTGGAAACCTAATAGACTTATGATAAACTATAAGTTAATCTGCAAAGAATTTTCATTCTGATTTGGTAAATAGAACAGCCCTATTTGGTTTATAAGTAGAAAAAAGTTGAACATGTTTCTATTGGAAGTGTTAGATTTAAGTTAAGGCGGGGGCTGTAGTGATGGCTATAGTGAAGGTTGGAATGATGAGTTGGAATGAATGAGGTAGTGAGTGTCATGGCATTTATGACAGGCTGGAATGGCATGTGGGACAAGGTGGGACAGAGTGTAATGACATGTGAAACAGGATGGCATGTCATCTGGATTTCAGGTGGGATTGCACATGGGACAGGGTGGGATAGCATGTGGGATATGATAGAATGGCCTGTAGGACAGAGTTGGATGGTACATGGCAGGATGGCATATGGGAGAGGGTAGGATGGCACAGGTTACAGGGAGGGATGGTATGTGGGACAAGGTGGCATAGTATATGGGACAAGGAGGGATGTGGGACAAGTTGGCATGGTATATGGGACAGCATGGCCAGGCATATGGTGAGATGTCATCTTGATTGCAGGTGGGATGGCGTATGGGTCATGCTATGGAATTGTTTTAGGAGTTTATGTATGATTTCCTGTAGGGATGGATATAGGCTGGTACATCATGCAGATCAGAGGGTGGAATGGCAGTTGTGACAGAGGGTGGGATGGCAGTTGTGACAGAGGATGGAATGGCAGTTGTGACAGAGGGTGGAATGGCAGTTGTGACAGAGGATGGAATGGCAGTTGTGACAGAGGATGGAATGGCAGTTGTGACAGAGGGTGGAATGGCAGTTGTGACAGAGGGTGGGATGGCAGTTGTGACAGAGGGTGGAATGGCAGTTGTGACAGAGGGTGGGATGGCAGTTGTGACAGAGGGTGGAATGGCAGTTGTGACAGAGGATGCGATGGCAGTTGTGACAGAGGGTGGAATGGCAGTTGTGACAGAGGGTGGAATAGCAGTTGTGACAGAGGGTGGGATGGCAGTTGTGACAGAGGGTGGAATGGCAGTTGTGACAGAGGGTGGGATGGCAGTTGTGACAGAGGGTGGAATGGCAGTTGTGACAGAGGGTGGGATGGCAGTTGTGACAGAGGATGGGATGGCAGTTGTGACAGAGGATGGGATGGCAGTTGTGACAGAGGGTGGAATGGCAGTTGTGACAGAGGGTGGGATGGCAGTTGTGACAGAGGATGGGATGGCAGTTGTGACAGAGGATGCGATGGCAGTTGTGACAGAGGGTGGGATGGCAGTTGTGACAGAGGGTGGAATGGCAGTTGTGACAGAGGGTGGGATGGCAGTTGTGACAGAGGATGGGATGGCAGTTGTGACAGAGGATGCGATGGCAGTTGTGACAGAGGGTGGGATGGCAGTTGTGACAGAGGATGCGATGGCAGTTGTGACAGAGGATGCGATGGCAGTTGTGACAGAGGGTGGGATGGCAGTTGTGACAGAGGGTGCGATGGCAGTTGTGACAGAGGGTGGAATGGCAGTTGTGACAGAGGGTGGAAAGTATGTTATTAGTGGTAAGGGGATTTGTATCGTTTGCGATGTCTGGTTAATAACTTATTAGTAATTAGTTATTCATTAGTAATTAGTAGTTTTTAGTAACTTATTAGTAGTTATAAGAACCTTATTAGTAGTTACTAATATTTATAGGAATAAAAAGTTAGTAATTAATAGTTACTACTACTTATTAGTAGTTTCTAGCACTTGGTAAGTGATAGTCTGTTTTCAGTGGATTAACTATCTTATTAATAATTAGTAGATATCAATAATTATAGGAATAACAAGTTTTTAGTATTTACTAGTACTTATTAGTAGTTACTAGTACTTGGTAAGTGGTATAGTCTGTTTGAATGGATCAATTATTTTATTGGTAATTAGTAGATATCAATAATTATAGGAATAACAAGTTGTTAGTATTTACTAGTACTTATTAGTAGTGACTAGTACTTGGTAAGTGGTATAGTCTGTTTTGAATGGATCAATTATCTTATTGGTAATTAGTAGTTATTAATAATTATAGGAATAAGAAGTTGTTAGTAATTAGTAGTTACTAGTACTTATTAGTAGTTACTGTTACTTATTAGAAGTTACTGTTACTTATTAGTACTTACTGGTACTTGTTAGTAGTTACTAGTACTTCGTAAGTGGTGTAGTCTGTTTCCAGTGGATCAACTATTTTATTAGTGATTAGTAGTTATTGATAATTATAGGAATAAGAAGTTGTTAGTATTTAGTAGTTACTAGTACTTATTAGTAGTTACTAGTACTTATTAGTAGTTACCAGCACTTATTAGTAGTTACTAGTCCTTGGTAAGTGGTATAGTCTGTTTTCAGTGGATCAACTATCTTATTAGTAATAAGTAGGTTTTAATAATTATAGGAATAAGAAGTTATTAGTAGCTAATAGTATTTATTAGTAGTTACTAGTACTTATTAGTAGTTATTGGTACTTATTAGTACTTACTAGTCATTATTAGTGGTTACTAGTACTTAAAAGTTGTTACTAGTACTTATTAGTAATTACTGGTACTTGTTAGTAGTTGCTAATACTTATTAGTAGTTACTAGTACTTATTAGTAGTTACTAGTACTTATTGGTAGTTACTAGTACTTGGTAAGTGGTACCTGCTTTGTTAGCAGTCATTATAAGGTGAGGGTGTTTTTTCTTGAGTGGTATAAGTAGCTTTCAGGCATACAGGTCAGAATCTTCCACTATGATTTGTCTAAACGAAATATTACATTGATTGTATATTTAAGAACTGTTGTCCATTTTTTCAGATGAGAATGTTAACATTGTTAAGCCAAAGCACAAAGGTAAGATACAAAACATTGTCTTCAAGCAATGTGGAACCTTTTGCAAAGTTCAACAAAATGTCATATGACAATTTATTATACATCTCTGCCCATGATTCACTGTCATGCATATTCGTTACAAGAATTTGAATATTAATTTGGAATTGGTTTCAATGTTTCTGTTGGTTTTGAATGTTTCTGTTTGTTTTGAATATTCAGATTGGTTTTGAATATTCAGATTGCCTTTGAATATTCAGATTGCCTTTGAATATTCAGATTGGCTTTGAATATTCAGATTGGCTTTGAATATTCAGATTGATTTTGAATATTCAGAAGAGTTCAATCAAGTTATTATTTTCCATATCTGCTGCCATCTTTTATGTTTTGTTTCAAAGAATCTTGGGTCTTTTGCAAGGTGAAAGGGTGAGATCAGTGGTCAAGCCTGTTCCTCTTATATGAAAGAATCATAATTGTGAAGAAAGTATTCAAATATCTATTCTGTTATGGAGATATTTAAGAAATTTTGTGTAGAAATGACCAATCAGACTTTGGTACACCTTGCTCACATTCTTCAAAAGACTATTATTGCAATATTTTGTGCTATTTTGTTTAGGTCAAAAAAGAACTAAAACATGAAGTTACTTATTTACCTTCTAGATACATTCAGTTGGTTAAAAGAATTTGAGTTAATGTTGAATAAAACACAGATGCACTTGTTCCGAACGTGAGGGTGTGACCTCACTGCTGTTTTTTCACTTGGTTGGATATCTGGGAACTTCATGACCTGAGGTCATCAGACCGCATAGTAATCGTGCACCACTGGAGTGCAAACAAAGCGATCAATCAGCGGTGTTTGTTTATATGCCATACGTAGCATAATAGGCCCGAATGTGTGATTTTCTCTTCAAAATATTGACTAATCAATTTCCAACTTAATCTCCAATTCTTTGCAGACAATGTATGATGATCGATTTAGAAAAATCATAAAAACTTAAATTAAAGGTTATACTTAAACTGCACAATCAGCTAATGAAGCATCTAATTAATGAAAATGGAGTTTGATTAACAATTGGTAATCGTACAAATTTGATCCGACTTTCCATACCACATGCAGACACACACGGACTTGCCGTTCGTGTAACGTGCAAAGCTAAGCTTTGTTTTCACTCCAGCAAATGACGTCATCTTCCATAAGTGACGTGACACCAAATAAGTGAATACTTTCTACACCAGTCAGATTCTCGTAATAAACCTGACATGTTTAAAAGCTTATATCTCCTAAATGGACGAAGATATGACAGTAATTTCTTTAGAATTTTGTTGTTTTGTCATCCATCATAAGAGCGTGACACAAGTGACCACGAATCTGATCCTTCAAAATACCAGGTCCTCCTCAATTGCACCAAGCACTTTGTAAGGTCCTCCTCAATTGCACCAAGCACTTTGTATGATGTACTTACAAAATTAGGTGCGTGATTGGTAGAGCTTAGAGCTTGCCTCTTGGGAAAGCTTATTATCAGTGGTATTCATGGGGGTGTGAGCCCCTCATTAGTGGTTCCCTTTGATGGGGGCATGTGGAAAGAAATTAAATTGAGGGTCCATTTAGTGTATGATTCATGTTATTCATGCCACATCTTGAGAATCTTCAGATGAGATTCTTGTTACACGCTTGATCTGTGTGCTAATAAGCTACTGTTTGAATGAAGATGTATTTATGATAGTTCATTACAAAAAGACTGATATTGAATAATTGATGGTGTGACTATTATCACTTTTAAATTATGAAAAGAATCCACTTTTTGGGCAACAATTAGACAAGCCCTGAGGTTTTGCTTTTTCCTTGCTCATTTATCATTAACCCATTCCGCGATGTTTGTTTGTGAAAAATTTGAATGTAACATGTTTGACAGGGAGGGGGTGCAGCGTAGGGAGGGGTGCAGCGTAGGGAGGGGTGCAGTGTAGGGAGGGGTGCAGTGTAGGGAGGGGGTGCAGCGGGTGTGTTCACACACCCCCCCTGGGGATGAGATGAGGTTGCTTGTGCCAAATAGGAAATTTAAAGTCTTGAATGCTTATTTACAAAACTAGAAAATAAAAGTGCAAACGGTTTTTGGTGTTGGGAAAAGAAAAAATATTTAAGGGGCCATTCAGCAGGGCATACTGTATTCAATTTCAAATATGACACATTCCCTCCGTCTGTCCTCCTCATTGTCAGTTCGTTTGTTTCCCTTGGGAGAACTGATTTTGTCTAAACTAAAGGTTTAAATGCTTTGCTCTTCTCTTTGAAAAATGTTGCATTTGAAATCATTCAAAATAGAGCAGTGCGAATAAACTCAATGAGAATTAAAAGTTACACATCGTCTGCACCCATTACATGTTGTGCAGGCTGTCATACCATTTCATTATAATGTTACTGAATTGGGGATGTTGATTGACAGCCATTGGTATGTATGTTTGACAAGGAAAATGTCATTTGAAATTTCTACAGTGCAAGCTCTAGTTGAAGTGTACCAGCGTTTGTGCAATTCCATTGTTAGTTGAAGTGTCAAATGTAATTAATAAATTAAAAGTTGAATGTGTGTTTCAATATGGTGAAAATGCAAGTTGAATTGGTTTAAATTCAACATAAGTGTCAGTTGAAGCACATCAATTGCAGTAGATGTACTGTTTGTTGTGCATTTAATGTACTTGTGCAAGTTGAAGTTTGTCAAATGGAAGAGCAGTTGGAAGCTCAAGTGCATCAGCAAAGTGTGTTAATTGCAGTGAAGTGCAACTTCTATGTCAATTTTAGTGCAGGTGTTAGTTAGAAGTGCAGTGCAAGTTAAATTCTATCAACTGCATCTTGAGAGAAAGTTTAAATGTGTCAAAAGGCAGCTGTAGTGCAAGTTGAAGAATGTCAAAAGGATTATAAATGCAAGTTGAAGTGTGTCAAGGTAGTGTGCGTGCAAGTTGAAGTGTGTAAATAGTAGCGTGAGTGCAAGTTGAAGTGTGTCAAGATAGTGGGAGTGCAAGTTCAAGTGTGTCAAAGGTAGTGTGGGTGCAAGTTGAAGTGTCAAAGGGAGTATGAGTGCATGTTGAAATGTGTCAAAGGTAGTGCGAGTGTAAGTTGAAGTGTGTCACTGGTAGTGTGAGTACAAGTTGAAATGTGTCAGAGGTAGTGAGAGTAAGTTGAAGTGTATCATTGGTAGTGTGAGTGCAAGTTGAAGTGTGTTGAAATGATTTTAAGTGCAAGTTGAAATGTGTCATTTTGAAGGTAGTGTGAGTGCGAGTTGTAATGTGTGAAAAGCATTGTGAGTACAAGTTGAAATGTGTCAATGGTAGTATGAGTGCAAGTTGAAGTGTATCAAAAGCATTTAAGTGCAAGTTGAAGTGTGTCATTGGTTAATGAGTGCAAGCTGAAGTGTCAAAAGTAGTGTGAGTGCAAGTTAAAGTGTGTCAAAGGTAGTGTGAGTGCAAATTGAAGTGCATCAAAGATAGTGTGAGTGCAATTTAAAGGGCATCATGAATTTTAAACACAAGTTGAAATGTGTCAAAGGTTTTGTGAGTGTAAGTTGAAGTGTATCAATGGTAGTGTAAGTGCAAGTTGGAGTGTGTAAAAGGTAGTGCGAGTGCAAATTGAAGTGCATCAAAGATAGTGTGTGCAGTTTGAATTGTGTCAAAAGCATTGTGAGTATAAGTTGAAATGTGTCAAAGGTAGTGTGAGTGCAAATTGAAGTATGTCGATGGTAGTGTGAGTGAAAGCTGAAGTGTGTCAATGGTAGTGTGAGTGAAAGTTGGAGTGCATCAAAGGTAGTGTGAGTGCAATTTGAATTGTGTCAAAAGCATTGTGAGTAATAAGTTGAAATGTGTCAAAGGTAGTGTGAGTGCAAGTTAAAGTGTCTCAATGGTAATGTGAGTGAAAGTTGAAGTGTGTTAATGGTAGCGTGAATGAAAGTTTAAGTGTGTCAATGGTAGTGTGAGTGAAAGTTGAAGTGTACCATTTGTAGTTGGAGTTAAAAGTTGTGTGTCAATGGACGTGTGAGTGAAAGTTAATGTGTCAGTGGTAGTGTGAGTTAAAGTTAGTGTGTCAATGGTAGTGTGAGTGAAAGTTGAAAGTGTGTCAATGGTTGTGTGAGTGAAAGTGGAAGTGTGTCAATGGTTGTGTGAGTGAAAGTTGAAAGTGTGTCAATGGTTGTGTGAGTTAAAGTGGAAGTGTGTCAATGGTTGTGTGAGTGAAAATTAAAGTGTATCAATGGTAGTGTGAGTGCAAGTTGGAGTGTGTCAAAGGTAGTGCGAATGCAAATTGAAGTGCATCAAAGATAGTGTGTGCAGTTTGAATTGTGTCAAAAGCATTGTGAGTATAAGTTGAAATGTGTCAGAGGTAGTGTGAGTGCAAATTGAAGTGTGTCGATGGTAGTGTGAGTGAAAGCTGAAGTGTGTCAATGGTAGTGTGAGTGAAAGTTGGAGTGCATCAAAGGTAGTGTGAGTGCAATTTGAATTGTGTCAAAAGCATTGTGAGTTATAAGTTGAAATGTGTCAAATGTAGTGTGAGTGCAAGTTAAAGTGTGTCATTGGTAGTGTGAGTGAAAGTTGAAGTGTGTCAATGGTAGTGTGAGTGAAAGTTGAAGTGTGTCAATGGTAGTGTGAGTGAAAGTTGAAGTGTGTCAATGGTAGTGTGAGTGAAAGTTGAAGTGTGTCAATGGTAGTTGAGTTGTTTGTGTCAAACGTGTGTTGAAGTGTGTTTCAATGGTAGTGTGAGAGTTGAAAGTATGTCAATGGTGGTGTACCATTTGTAGTTGGAGTTAAAAGTTGTGTGTCAATGGTAGTGTGTGTGAAAGTTAGTGTTTCATTGGTTGTGTGAGTAAAAGTTGAAGTATGTCAATGGTTGTGAGTGAAAGTTGAAGTTTGTCAATTGCAGTGCTACTTTAGATGCACTCGCATCAACATGTCTGCCATTCTGTGCACTGTTAGTCATTGCACTTGTCCCATTGTAATTACTTCCTCGGTGCTTATATAGCACAGAATTCCAAGGTTCTCTGCACTTTACAGAACAAAACAAAACTTTATACACAAATAATCCAACATTTGGTAAAAACATGAAAATACAAAAAAAGAACAGTTACTGTACATGCTGGAAGTGTTTCTTGAAGAGAAAAGTCTTCAGGTGTTTTTTAAAAACATCAATGGAGGAACTGATTTTGATTTTAAAGGGTAATGCATTCCACAGTGGTGGGCCAGCATGATATAAAGCTTCGTTCCCTTCTTTCGTTTTTGAAGGGAAAGTAACTAGTGTGAGTTTGTCAGTTGAGGATCTCAAAGGTTGGTTGGGATGATAAATTGTGAATATGTCGTGAAGATGAGATGGCGTAAACTTGTGAAAACATTTGAAGATATACATCAGAAGGCGAAAATGTACTCTAAGATGACAAAGTAGCCAACGCAAATCAGCAAGTATTGGTTAAATGTGATCAACATGAGTGCACCTTGTAACAACACTAGCTGCTTTGTTTTGCATTAGCTGCAGACGTTTAATTTGTGTGGAGATTTCTGTAAAAGAGAACAGCAGTAATTAAGTCTTGATGTAACATCTTTGTCTTGTCATGTGTTTTTCAAAATGTGTTTCATGTATTTTGCTTGTTTTAACAAAGGGAGTTTGATATGATTTTGAGCGTTATTGCATTAATATGATCTATGTTGTAATAAGGTTTATTAATACCTTAAATTTTGGTTTCTTTTGCAAACTAATTAAATGCAACTTTCAGTAATGAAATGGGTAGATGTGAAAGTGATTTTCATGAACATAATTTATGAAATATTTAGGATGCAAATTCATTCTTATTATGTTTCTAACATTTCAATTTATAACTGAAGTATTGGAGGAGCTGGGAATATTTTAGAGGTTAAAGGGAACATGTGGAAGGATGATGAGTTAGTTGTAATCGACTTTGACAGTTTCTTTGCCCATTATGTTTCATTTAATATTTTCATTGATCTGAACCCATAATTTTTTTCTTTTTTGGTTCGCATGCGAAGCGTTTATGTGAACCTATGTAATGGCGATTTTGTCGTCCGGCCGTTCACAGATTTGTCCTAAGATTTCCTCAGAAATGTTAAAGTTTTTTAAGAATTCCTCAGAAAATGTTGAAGTTTCTTCAGAGTTCCTCAGAAAAAGTTAAAGTTTCTTTAGATATCCTGATGGAAGGTTAGAATTTTCTTATAAAATGTTAAAGATTTTCAGAGATACTTAAGACATGATTAAAGACTAGTTTCCTTAAAAAGTCTACAATACATTTGAAATTTTCTTAGAGTATAACTGTAAAATGATATAATTTTCCAATATTCTTCAGAGATCCTCAAGTCTCTCTTGTAGCACTTGAGATTTGAAATTCTTAAAATTCTTTAAAATATTTAGGCACCAAACAGTTACATTTCGCATGATTTTTTTAAACTCCACCTTTATTATTGTGCTCATTTGCATAAAGTTGCTACAGTATATGACCTGACCAGACTTTTTTAATTAGTATGCTTAGTCAGGGAGTGTGACAGGATATGATTGCATACAAACATAGGGAGGGATGCCATGTGGGACATGGATGGGGGCCATGAGGGGCATATAATATGATATTTACCATGTTGTATAAACCAAGGGCTATATTAGGCATAATTATTTGACTCCACCTTTTTTTCTTATCCAACATCTCCTTTGCATATAAATTATTATATGAACTGACACTTTAATACATAGTATGCTCAATCAGGGACTGTGATAGCTAGTATGAGACTTCTTATGGAGCTTATGGGACGTCATGTGAGACATAGGGTGGGATGCCATGTGGGACATGGAGTGGGATACCATATGGGACATGGGGTGGAATGCCATGTGGAACAGGGTGGAATGCCACATAGAACATGACGTGGAATGTCATGCAGGACAAAGGGTGGATTGCCATGGGATGAAATGTCATGTGGGACATGGGATGTCATGTGGACATGGCGTCCCACCCCATTTCAACAAGTCATTTGCATATAAGTTATTATATGAACTGACACTTTCATACATAGTAGTATGCTCAATCAGGGACTGTGATAGCTAGGATGAGACTTCTTATGGAGACTATGGGTTGTCATGTGGGACATGGGGTGGGATGCCATGTAGGACATGGGGTGGGATGCTATGTGGGACATGAGGTGGGATGCTATGTGGGACATGGGGTGGGATGCCATGATGTGGGACATGGTGGGATGCTACGAGTAACACAGAGTGTGACATAGGTTGTGATGCCATGTGTGACATAAGGTAGGATGCCATGTGTAACATAAGGTAGGATGCCATGTGTGACATAGGGTAGGAGGCTATGTCTGACATAGGGTGGGAGGCCATGGGAACATGGGATGTGATGCCATATGGGACATAAAGTAGGATGTTATTGGGACATTGGGAGGGATACTATGTGGAACGTGGTGGGATGCCATGTGGGACATCAGGCGGGAAACCACTGATGCAGGACACAGGGAGGGATGCCATGTGGGACATAGGGAGGGATGTCATGTAGAACATATGGTTGGATTAATGTGGGACATACATGTAGGATGGGATCCAATGTGGGTCATAGCATGGGATGCCATGTGGGACATGGTGGAATGCCATGTGAGACATATGGTGGAATATGTCATGTAAGACACTGTATGGTGGAATGCCATGTGGGAGATATGGTAGAATGCCCTGTGGGACATATGATGGAATGCTATGTGGGACATGGGATGTCATGTGGGACATGGGGTGGGATGCCCTGTGGGAGATATGGTGGAATGCCATGTGGGACATGGGGTGGGATGCCATGTGGGAGATATGGTGGAATGCCATGTGGGACATGGGGTGGGATGCCATGTGGGAGATATGGTGGAATGCCATGTGGGACATGGGATGGGATGCCGTGTGGGACATGGGGTAGGATGCCATGTGGGACATGGCGTGGGATGCCATGTGGGACATGGGTTGGGATGCCATGTGGGTCATATGATGGGATGCCCTGTGGGACATATGATGGAATGCCATGGGACATGGGATGGGATGTCGTGTGGGACATGGGTTGATGCCATGGGACATGGGGTGGGATGCCATGTGGGACATGGGGTGGGATGCCATGTAAGACATGAAGTGGGATGCCATGTGGGACATAGGTGGGATGTCATGTGGGACATGGGGTGGGATGCCATGTGGGACATATGTTGCCATGTGGGACATAGGGTGGGATGCCATGTGGGACATGGGGTGGGATGCCATGTGAGACATGAAGTGGTATGCCATGTGGGACAGGTCGGATGCCATGTGGGACATAGGGTGGGAGGCCATGGGAACATGGGATGTGATGCCATATGGGACATAAAGTAGGATGTCATTGGGACATTGGGAGGGATACTATGTGGAACATGGTGGGATGCCATGTGGGACATCAGGTGGGAAGCCACTGTTGCAGGATGGACACAGGGAGGGATGCCATGTGGGACATAGGGAGGGATGTCATGTAGTACATATGGTTGAATTAATGTGGGACATACATGTAGGATGGGATTCAATGTGGGTCATAGCATGGGATGCCATGTGGGACATGGTGGAATGCCATGTGGGACATATGGTGGAATATGTCATGTGAGACACTGTATGGTGGAATGCCATGTGGGAGATATGGTGAAATGCCATGTGGGAGATATGGTGGAATGCCATGTGGGACACATGATGGAATGCTATGTGGGACATGGGATGTCATGTGGGACATGGGGTGGGATGCCATGTGGGAGATATGGTGGAATGCCATGTGGGACATGGGATGGGATGTCGTGTGGGACATGGGGTAGGATGCCATGTGGGACATGGGGTGAGATGCCATGTGGGACATGGGGTGGGATGCCATGTGGGTCATATGATGGAATGCCATGTGGGACATGGGATGGGATGTTGTGTGGGACATGGGGTAGGATGCCATGTGGGACATCGGGTGGGATGCCATGTGGGACATGGGTTGGGATGCCATGTGGGACATGAGGTGAGATGCCATGTGAGACATGAAGTGGGATGCCATGTGGGACATAGGTGGGATGCCATGTGGGACATGGGGTGGGATGCCATTTAGGACATAGGATGCCATGTGGGACTTAAGTGTGAGATGCTATTTTTATGATTGGCCGAATCCTATGATATGGGTGTCAATTTGCATGGGCATGCGAACCATGACGGTATTTACCGTTCTAGTTTTAGTTTAAATAAGAACAAAATAGTGGGTGGGTAATTTGATTAGATTCTATAATATAAAAAAAATTCCATGTGAAATATATACAATAAATACAAATTCCTCTTTTTGAATATCTCTCAGATGACAAAATGAAGACTTAAAGATGTTGCCAACAGGTAGAAGAACATGTATGAGACCTACAGTACTATTATTCATGGTTTATGTAGTACCCCTTTAACTGATTTTCCAAATTGACATAGGTCAGGTTATGTTGCTTTAAAGGGACATTAAGATAATTGCCAGAATTAAATCTGCAGTCTTATGAATTGGAATCTAGGTTATATCTTTACTTTGATGAACCCCAATATAAACAAATGCCTGCTTTTCAAAACAAGCTATTACTTTCTGTTTGGGGTGATAAGTGTAACATTTTACATGCTGTAAGGTTCAGGTTCACATCTGCCATTAGTTATTATATACTCAACATGCATCATTCATAAACATAGCTAAAAAACATGTATGATTCAAGCCCATTGCTCTGATGCCTTTTACAGTTCAGAGAATACATTGTTTCTTCCATAAATAAGATGACATAAGTGTTGGGGAAGGGGAAAACCCCCCATTGTCTTTCCTCCCTCCCCCTTCTCTCCCAAATACTGAAAAACTGTCAAATTTTAGGCAAATTCCAAAGATGTCTGGGGCAAAAATGGAGTCCAATGTGTGAAAAGCAAAAACCAATAAATTTGCATAAAAATTTGTAAACGTATGAGAATTTAAATTCCGAAGCATGGCTAATATGACAAAATTATTGGTTGGCATTTGAATGACTTTTAACGGACTGACCAATTAACCTTTTCAGGTTTCCAAATAAGCCACGGCCACCATAGCAACGTGGTAACTATGTGGGGCAAACAAACCTCAAATCCGCAATTGTACATCACCAATGCGTTAACATTTAGATGTTCGCGAGGCCTGCTGCAAGCTTTGATTCATTTATGGCGCTTCTGCGGATCTTTAAGAGTTTTTAGCAGAAGGGATAAACAAAAGTCAGTTTGCTAACTGTTCTGGGTAGCAGCAATCAGATTTGCAAAGCCCGCAGCGCAATTAAACACAATTTTTGTTCACCATTTTGCTGTCACTCAGTCTGTGTGTGCAGAAATTTGTTTTGTACAGTAACTTGCATTGACTACCTGAGTCCGCGCTGTTAGCTAGCTGTACTGTACCAGTACCACGTAGGATGTTTGCCCCCTCTTAATTACACAGATTTTGTTGCTAGGAAAATTCATGCGGTGATTGGTTAAAGCAAGCTGTCAATCATTAAACCCAGAAAGGTTAATTTAGTTAGTGTTGCCCTTCTGCTTCCACAGATCTTTTAAAACTGTTTTCATGAAAAAGTAACTGTTTTTATATATATATACATATATATATATATATATATATATTTATATATTATATATATATATATATATATATATATTTATATTTATATATATATATATATATATATATATATATGTATATATAGTGTGTGTGATGGTGCTACATAGTAAGAGTTGCTCAAAGTTAAGAGATTTGTATAAATAGAGGCAATTGCTTAAAACTACAGGAAAACAAATTTCGACAAAAATCGATCACATATCGGCAGTTTTTACAGCTTTGAATTTTGAAGGACATTTTGGATGGAAAAATTCTCCCTCTTCACACATATTTGCAAATGTTATGTGTCAAAATATTCACACATTTGATCAAACATAACTTAAAAAAGTAAACAAACTATTCTCAAAATTTAAACACTGTTTTTACTGAAAATTCCATGCGCTCTTTTCAATGGTCAGTAATAGGGACAATTGATGTAGTGGCCCGTCCATATACGCTCAAGAAATAGATTGTTTCTGAAGCTTCAACTAGTTTTGTTTTTCTCAATTCAGATACAGTCCAGGGTGGAAATCTTGCCAGTATTTGCACGAGAATCAAGAAAATTATTGATAAAGAGCAGACGCGAGTCATCTGGGTGCCGTCAAATCTTCCGCTGTAGACAGGAGAAAGTTCCAGGAAAGCGATGATGATTTTCTGATTGGCCATTTCCAAATAAGACTCCAGCTGGTTGAAAAGGTCGTCCATCACATTGTGAGACCAATCATTGAGGTCGACCAATCATTGAAGTCGACCAATCATTGAATTGACTAGTCATTGAAGTGTATTCATTTCATGGATTGTCTAAGTGTGATGCTCATTGGTCAAAGGTTTCTAGATAATTTGATACATCACACTGTGAGACAAATCACTAAGGTAGACCTATCGTTGAGGTTGATACATTTCATGGATTTTCTAAGGGTGATGCTTATTAGTCAAAGCTTTTGAGATAATTTGAATAATGGGAGGAAAACGTAACTAAATAATTTAAAACATCACATTATATGATTAATCAGTGAAGTTGACCATCATTGAGGTTGCCCCATCATTGAGGTCGATTAGGATTTTCTAAGAGTGATGGTTATTGGTCGAAGCTTTCTAAAAAGTTCGAATAATGGGAAGAAATTTTAACAACTTTGAAATATGTACTTCATTTGTGTGAGTAATACCTGCTGTACTGAACTGATTAATGATAGTCCAGATTAGTAGGACTGGAGTGACTCTCTCGTGTGCTAGTTCCACATGAGATAGTATATAGGGATGATTTCATTGTAGAATATTCACAATGTAGTTAGCAGTGCTATAGGGAAATTCATGACTATAAGTTCCCTTCACAACAAAGGGGGATGGAGCAAAAATGCTCCTGCGCAATGTAGGGGAGCAGTGATGTATTTTTCTTTTAATTTTGTCGGAAAATTGGGGGGACAATTCTCGTCATGATTTAGCGGTAGAATACAGCACATAGGAGCTGATTGACTTGTTGATAGACTTAACAAGAATACAGCACATAGGAGCTGATTGACTTGTTGATAGACTTAACAAGAATACAGCACATAGGAGCTGACTGACTTGTTGATAGACTTAACAAGAATACAGCACATAGGAGCTGATTGACTTGTTGATAGACTTAACAAGAATACAGCACATAGGAGCTGACTGACTTGTTGATAGACTTAACAAGAATACAGCACATAGGAGCTGACTGACTTGTTGATAGACTTAACAAGAATACAGCACATAGGAGCTGACTGACTTGTTGATAGACTTAACAAGAATACAGCACATAGGAGCTGACTGACTTGTTGATAGACTTAACAAGAATACAGCACATAGGAGCTGACTGACTTGTTGATAGACTTAACAAGAATACAGCACATAGGAGCTGACTGACTTGTTGATAGACTTAACAAGAATACAGCACATAGGAGCTGATTGACTTGTTGATAGACTTAACAAGAATACAGCACATAGGAGCTGACTGACTTGTTGATAGACTTAACAAGAATACAGCACATAGGAGCTGATTGACTTGTTGATAGACTTAACAAGGGTATGTCCAGCCTGTCTGTTTAAAATCAATTGTGACATTCAGTTTTTGATGACATGAATTTCTGACTTTACTTGGAATTTTTCTTGGACTCATTTGATTGGCGAGTGGTTGTAATTGTTGGTAGATTACTTAAATGATTTAAGAGATTTCAAAGTATGATTTTGACACAGATGTGGTCATTGTATAATCTTGTGGTATGGTTTACATACTTCATTAAAATGTGTTTATGGTATCACAGATATTTAGAGCATATTATTTGGTTGAATAGGAACTGGGTTGTGATTCGACTGTAAATAAAGGTATTTTGATATGTGCTGAACGAAACAACCTCTGCAGAATCACAGCTAGAAAATACTTTGTTTATTGTTGTTCTTTTAGCTATTTTCGGTAGGATTTGTGCTCTCTGGTACTATTCAACTTTTGACATGGTGACAAGAATCTTAAGCAATTAAAAACTACATTAATCAATGAATCAAATGTGTGACATCATATTCAAGGACACTCCAGGGTTACCTCAAGGCCAAAACAATCAGGTTTCTTTTTTCTATCAAACTTTTACATCTTATTATAGGTGATTTGATACCTACAACAATTTCTTACTCCATCGTTGCACAAAAAAAATATTGCACAATAAAATACCACACAATGCTTCTGTAGTTATGCATAATCATAAGTATTTATTGCATAATTAGGGCTTCAAATTCAACTATATTAAATAATAATGATAATGATAATATCTCATGTAACCAATATTTAAGTTTATCTAAAAGTCTACTTAAGTGATTAATTTATTTCAAAAGCAATCAAGAAATTGTGTGATTAATGCGTCCAATAGACCTTGAACCTGTATACATTAACCACGAGAGCATTTATTGTGTCGGAACATATTTCTACAGATCTTTTTCTGGTAGATGGCACTTCTGTTCCTCTTGCACCGGCTTCTTTTCTGAATCTTCATTATGCCTGATCCTCGCTACAAAATTTCAGTCTTTTCACCTGCAAGAAACTCCATTTCAGCGGTTATGACTTTTAGACTGCTAGAAGCAATTAAGAAACCCACCACAGATAGTTCAGTGAGTTTACACATCAGTGATTACACTCCCAATCATCTATATGCACACAATGGAACTTACTGTGAAGAGCCAGGTATTGTGGATTTGGCTACTGCAGGGCACGTCGTGCGTGTAATATGGGGTTGAGGATTCATTTGGACTTGTAAAAGGATGTTTTCATCAGTGAGTTATAAACACTCTGGCGAGTTTAGATGCATTGGACTGAAAATTGATAGCCAGAGTTAATCATTATGTCTAATTCTGTTTTTTATTTATGCTTGGATGTATTCAATATAACTGTACTTCATTGGCTGATTATTCCAAAATTAATCCAGCCTTTAAAGGTCTGAATACTTGGGATTCAATAAGATCACATGATAAATTGTTCCATAAATCCACTGTTTGAAGAAAAAATGATTCTTTTTGATATTTAAACTTGGATTTCTCAGTCAGTTTTTGACTGTGCCCACGAGTGAGAGCCTTATACAAGAGATGGGAAAGAAGATCATTCTTTATCATGCCCTCTTATAGACTTCAGTCATATCCCCACAGACTCATCCATAACTGAGAGTAGGTTAATTAAATTTGCTTAATGTCTCTTCATAGATAACATCTTAATGTCTTTTCATAGATAACATCTTAATGTCTCTTCATAGATAACATCTTACTGTCTCTTCATAGATAACATCTCAATGTCTCTTCATAGATAACATCTTAATGTCTCTTCATAGATAACATCTTAATGTATCTTCATAAATAACATCTTACTGTCTCTTCATAGATAACATCTTAATGTCTCTTCATAAATAACATCTTACTGTCTCTTCATAGATAACATCTTAATGTCTCTTCATAAATAACATCTTACTGTCTCTTCATAGATAACATCTTAATGTATCTTCATTATCTGTCTCTTCATAGATAAGATCTTAATGTATCTTCATAGATAACATCTTAATGTCTCTTCATAGATAACATCTTACTGTCTTCTTCTTAATGTCTCTCTTTATAGATATAGATAACATCTTACTGTCTCTTCATAGATAACATCTCAATGTCTCTTCATAGATAACATCTTACTGTCTCTTCATAGATAACATCTTACTGTCTCTTCATAGATAACATCTTACTGTCTCTTCATAAGATAACATCTTACTGTCTCTTCATAGATAACATCTTACTGTCTCTTCATAGATAACATCTTACTGTCTCTTCATAGATAACATCTTAATGTCTCTTCATAGATAACATCTTACTGTCTCTTCATAGATAATCTTAATCTTACTGTCTCTTCATAAATAACATCTTACTGTCTCTTCATAGATAACATCTTACTGTCTCTTCATAGATAACATCTTAATGTCTCTTCATAGATAACATCTTACTGTCTCTTCATAAATAACATCTTAACTGTCTCTTCATAGATAACATCTCAATGTCTCTTCATAGATAACATCTTACTGTCTCTCTTTATAGATAACATCTTACTGTCTCTTCATAGATAACATCTTAATGTCTCTTCATAGATAACATCTTAATGTCTCTTCATAGATAACATCTTACTGTCTCTTCATAGATAACATCTTAATGTCTCTTCATAAATAACATCTAACTGTCTTCTTCATCTTAATGTCTCTTTAGATAAATCTTAATGTCTCTTCATAGATAACATCTTACTGTCTCTTCATAGATAATGTCTCTTCATAGATAACATCTTACTGTCTCTTCATAATAACATAGATTCGCCTTTTTAAAACATTTTTTACACCAGAAGACTACCAGAGTATTATGCATAGTTTGTATTCTGTTATTTTCTTGGACATTTCCATTTTTATGGAGTTGATAAATTTGTGAAATTTATTCAATAGTTAGGTAGTACTGGGTGTAAGAAGAAGCATGATATTCAAAATATTGCTATCTTCAATAGCGGTGTTTACATTTATTGGATAAAAGACTGGTTCGTTCATTTATTTCAACTTTTAAGTCTTATTTTATTGTATTTTCACCTTACAATTTTACTTCTAATAAGTTGGCTTTATACTTTGCACGTAGATTGCAAGCTTTTACTATGGTTATATTTTGGCAAGTATGAATAAGCAAGCCACTGCTACAGTTGAGTCATTTTAGTAGTTTTTAAGTTGAGTAAAGATAGGTTTAAGTTTTCCTTGCCCAGTAAAGAAATAATATTTGTATTCGAATAGATTGAAACATTGCATTCCAGCAGAAGAGGGAGGTGTATCATTGGTATCTATTCAGAAGATCATGATTGTGAAATTTCCTGATATAGTATTCAAACACAAACAGGCTTTGTAGTTACAATCACAATTTGTGATATTTTGTGGTACTTAGTTTTTCGATAGACGACTCACTGCCAGAAGTTTTATGTAAATAAATTCAAAGGATTATGCAGAGATTGGGTGTTCCTGCAACTTCAGGAATGTGAGTAAGTTTGTGGGGGTGTGGGGAGAGTTGGATTGGGATGCTTAAGGAAGCCCTGATCTTTGGTGCCATCAAATAGCCGGAGAGGGCCCAGGGATGCTGAAGTAAAGGAGGGGCCCTCAGAGGTTCAGAGCAAGGGGATACTCGTGCCATCAGAAATTTGTGAGTATATTAAATGGTCATTGTCTTTGGATTAGTTCATAATAGCCCAAGTCTTTGGTAAGTAATAAGTACAGAGAATGTAGCATCGTGACATGCTGACATTTTGTGACAAAATTTAATTGTCCAAAAATCTGTGACATTTAAAAAAATTGTGACAAAATTAGCATAAAACAGTTCTATCAAGATTTGTCTGACATTTTGTGACATATTTTACCCCTTCACTCACACTCATTGGTGATTTGATGTTGCATTTTAGTGGTGGATTTCATTTTTCATGAAACAGACATAACCAAATAATCCTTTCTATGAGTATCACTGGTCAACTGGTCATGTGTGAATCTATGCACTCAAATGTGACAAAGGCAAAACTGATGTGACAATTTGTGCACAAGGTGCTTAAAATTGTGACATTCGAGACAATTATGTGACAAGTTTGTGACATGACATTTTGTGACAAGCCATCAATCATCACTCCGCGACATTTTGTGACAAGCCATCAATCATCACTCCATTCTCTGTAAGTACTATTAGACAATAAAGGTCCATGGCTACTTGAAGGCAATTTATTTATTTTAAATCAATTAGAACCCATAAAAGAAGTCATCAAATATGACAAAATTTGTGATTTTTTAGCTTTTTGAATTTTCAGGTTTAATTTGCAAATTTGTGATTGGCTGCCTGGCTACTTTGTAGTTGAGGCACTGCATTAATTTCCGGGCCTCCTGCGGGCAGTAGACCATTTACGTAAACTTTTTTTGGCATCAACTGAAAAGAAAGAGTAATGGGGAACCATTAATTTTCTCAAATTCAATTCCCTTAGAGACCCACTCATGTCGTATTTAAAGTTTATCGAAATTGCAAATGGGACATTCCATTTTATCTGTAGGAAAAACCCTTCTCCAATTTTGTGCATTTGTAATTTATTGTGTAATTTTTCATCACACATTGAAATAATTGTAATGTGAAATTGTAGAAAATACCATCCTTTTTTATTGATTGTGTTAATGTGTTAGGTAATGCTGCCAGAATGTAGAACATTCCACTTTTATTCAGGGGGTTGTAAATGGTTGACAAAGATTGAAAATATAATTTAGAAAATGATAGGTAAATGAGATGGCTAGCTGTATTCATAGAATTAGCGTGCAATTTGCTTTTAAAAGCAAGAGAATAAAAAAATATTGGTTATACATTTGTTACATGATTCCATATGAGAAATGCTTGCATAGCATGCATACTTGCTTGCGTGATGCATGCATGCAAGCAAGCATTGTCCAGGACATGGATCAAACCAATCTGTTATTTTACTGTTTATTAGTTTGTTTTTATCAAGAAATTAATTATATTTTTTTGTTAAGTCATATGAAATAGGTTTTTTCCTTTATATTCATGGATACAGCGTACACAACATAGAAGTTTTTTTCTCTCTCTTAACACTTTTCAAGATTTGCTATTATTTGATGCTCTTTTATAAGATATTTATATACTAAGCCCATTGATGTACATTTAAAATTATTTGGTCTTCTCTGTGACATATTCAAAAAGTGGGATAATTTTGCTAGAATATTGAAGTTTTCTTTGTATGAATTAATTTAAGTAAACATTGTAAAGTTTATGTGAATAGTTGAGACTGCTACTTATTTGAATTTGAATTTCTGTCAATGAATATGTAAATGATATGCAAATTAGACATTTAAGGTGATTGGATTGGTCTGTAGTAAATAATTACTTGGTTTGATTCCCACTCTAGTGATGTCTTATGAGATAGAACGTGCAAGTTCTGTAACATGCTGGCTGGTCCACTTCAACCTATACCCTCACATGGGAGTAACCAGTATGGGGAACAGGTCATACCCCCCCCCCCCCTCCCCTTCTTCCAGTCAAACTATCACCTGTGCCTATTGTGCTATATGAAATCATAGGATTCACAATCATCTCTGGATGAAGAAAGAAATATCACAAAATGTTACAAACTCTTACAACAGGGCATTCTGGTTTTACACAATTGAAATCATTGCCAAGGTTTTGAAACATCAGGCCATTGAAACTTGTTGTCGAATGAAGGTTTACAAACTCTTACAAGTGGGCATTCTGGTTTTACATCAGGCCAATTGAAACTCATTGAAACTTGTTGTCGAATGAAGGTTTATTTACATATCATTTGCATATGTGATGTTTGCTTCATTTGTACATAAAATAATATTATATTTGTACTGATACTTTTTTCTATCCAAGAGAATAAATGTGCATGAGTTTAAAATAGCTTACGATAATAAACAAAAGCCTTGTCTTCTTTTTCAGTAATATTTATGTTTGTTCAACATTAGCAAATTTCATGTGTGATTTTGCTAACTTTGCTGGAATCAACAACAAATAAGTGGCTGATTTTATTTGGAGGGGTAAAATCATGTTTCTATATTTCCTTTCTGGCTTTTTCTTTAAGCAAATGACTTGCAAGGATTGCAAGGAGTGAAGCAGGAACCTTCATTTGACTGTTTCTTGCCCCTTTAATGATTCTTGCCCCTTAATAAGAACCCTCTAGCTGCATCAGTTTCAGAGATATGAACACCCTCTGCAGTTTTCTTAATTTGCATAATATTTCATACAAAATAATGTGTTCCATTGCTTCCCTCCCCCATGAATACTCCCCTCCCCCATATATTTCCCTCCCCTGATAATTTCAGCCCACCATAAATTCCTGCACTTTCCCAAATCCAGTGGCGTGTTTAAGGGGGGCTTTTGGGGGCTTAGCCCTCCTAAAAAAATGTAACCCCCTTCCCCCCCAAGAAAAAAAAATATATATATATATATTACATATATATATAAGTGAAATATCAACTGAACCATATACAAACAGATGTTGGCATGTTATTTAATCATATTGACTGAATTAGTAAGTTTGGACCAAAAATCTTTAGATAGGGAGATGAACGTTAGTATTATCAGGGCCATGCTCCACCACCCCACACAATAGTATTATCAGGCCATGCTCCACCACCCCACACAATAGTATTATCAGGGCCATGCTCCACCACCCCCACACAATAGTATTATCAGGGCCATGCTCCACCACCCCACACAATAGTATTATCAGGGCCATGCTCCACCACCCCACACAATAGTATTATCAGGCCATGCTCCACCACCCCACACAATAGTATTATCAGGGCCATGCTCCACCACCCCCACACAATAGTATTATCAGGGCCATGCTCCACCACCCCCACACAATAGTATTATCAGGGCCATGCTCCACCACCCCACACAATAGTATTATCAGGGCCATGCTCCACCACCCCACACAATAGTATTATCAGGGCCATGCTCCACCACCCCCACACAATAGTATTATCAGGGCCATGCTCCACCACCCCCACACAATAATTTTGAAATATGCCTTTACCTTTTTGCCCAATGGGCAATTGCCAACATTTGCCTTGGCAAGGGGCATAGGAGGGGTCACCTCTCAGGGGAGCAAGAACTCGAACATTTTGCATATGAAAATTGCACTGGTTAAATTTCATTAAATGTTGCTGCTAATCTAATTGGGAAATTTTTAGGAATTCTGCTTGAATTTTTAGGAGTTCTGCTTGAATTTTTGGGAATTCCTGAATTTTCGAGGAATCTTTTTGGAGTTTCAGAAATTCAGTTTGAATTTTCATGAATTCTCTTGAATTTTCTGTTGCCTTTTTGAGAAGATCAATAAAACAGAATATTGGCAGTTGTTTTGTTCATTTTTTCAGAAAGGTGACAATGAATTTCAAAAAGCAGCGGCGAAAAGATTTTGATATCTATTTACTATCCGCCTCCTAAATTTCAGGATATCCATTGAAATTTTGGACAATCCGGAGCGGAAAATAAGAAACCCCATGTTTAGTGTGGGCTAGTCAAATGTGTAGGCTCATGCGATGACGTAATACATAAAAGTACCCAAATTTTTGGGTATTTCATAGAACCCATTTTTTCAAGTTGCTCCCGAACTTTTAAAAAAGTGATTAAACAACATTCCCAGATATTTACATAAACAAACACCAAAAATCATAAACTTCTTGAATTTGTGGAATTTTTAAGATACAAAATTTTGTTTCCTAACCGGAATTTTTGTATACTTTTAACTGAAGCTGAAAGTCTTTTAATGACAAAAAGTCCACAGGTGAAAACAAAAATGGTGCATATGTAATTTTTTTTTTTTTCTGCCAAGAAGATAAATCAAGTTTAAAGCAGTGACAGGTTGGAGTAGATAGGACTGGTTTCAGACTATTAGTGACATCCATGGGCGGAATTTGCCCACCGAAAGTGGTGGGGAGGGGGGGGGTGCAATGTTAAAAGTGATGGGCAAAATCACGCTAAGATGTAAAAAAGTCACCATATAAAAGATACAAATTTGGAAAAGTGCCGCCCCTTTGCTTCCCTCAAATCTCGCCTATGGTGACATCACATTCTCAACTAGAACTGCTCGACTATTCAAAGCTAGTATACAGAATGGGCTTATAGAGGAAACTATATACAGAAATAGGGTAGCAGGGCAGATAACGTCAAATTACTTAAGCTTTGAAAGATGCACTCACATTTTGATCTGCATTACAAGCTTCAAAATATCTTTGAGTTTCCTAGATATTTAAAGACAAAAAAAGCTTAAGTAACTCAGAAAATTTGTAAAACCTAGCAGTCTTTATAACTACAACACCTCTTTTAGTTCTATCAATTAAATAACAAAGAAAGGAGATGCCCTTACTGGCCAATGTCAATAAAAGAATGCCATTAAACCCCCTTTCCAACCTGTACCTTTCCTCCAGCCTCTACACATACCCAGAACTACATCCTGGATTGTAATACAACTTTCAATTTAAAAAATATGTGTGTTAAGCAAAGTCAAGCAGCATGAAAAATGTACAATAACATGAAAAACAATGTTGCTTAACGTATGACAAACTAGACATTGGAAACGATATAAATCCCCGCACCGCTAATAATGCATATTCCAGACTGTCCCACATTCCATCCCAACCTGTCCCAAATGTCAGCCATGTCTATACTCCATGCAATCACACCTGAAAACCAGATTCTGTATGTCATTCCACCACTTACATGACCCAATTGCCATCACAACTGAAATCCAGATGACATCCCACCACCCACCCCAACCCACCCTGTTCCACATGCCAACCCATCTTGTTCCACATGCCAACCCATCCTGTTCCACATGCCAACCCACCCTGTTCTACATGCCAATCCACCTTGTCTAACATGCTAACACATCCTGACCAATATCCCACTGCACCTTGCCCTACATACAATTACACCCTGTCCCACATCCTGATTCCTTCAACTACTTTACCATCATGTCATCTTCTACCCCACATTCTGCGTATTGTTTCTATTTCCCAAACCCCTAATCTAACATTCTTTAGAAGTGAGAACACTTTTATTTGCTTCTTTATTTATTGCTATTCATGTCAGGAATGTCAATATTATAACAAAACTAGAAATGTGCAATTAGTAAGTCATAAGCCATATATTTTTGGTCTCAGGTCAAATATATTGCCGCAAATGCACACTTCATTCCCACTTTAATTCAAGAGATTCCACATCTACAATTGTTTTCATTGCTATGCTAATTATTATGCACACACAATCCCCCAATCATGCTCAAATGAACAGTGACCAAAGCCCTCTACCGCTAAACAAAATCGCAAGTTATTATCTCAGATTAAATGTTTTGTATGCAAGTCTATTGTTATGCAAATAACCTACTTCATATGCATACTACACCTCACCATTGAGTATAGACAATGCTCTTCATATATATGATCTTTTGTTTAAATCAAAATCCCCACTCCCACTTTAATTTACGAGATATCATAGATAACAAATATTTTCATTGTTATGCAAATAAGCTAATTAGTATGTAAACACAACCCCAAATCATTCTCATTTAAACAGTACCCATGTCCTCTACCCTGTAACAAGTTATTATCTAAGATTGTATATTTTATGCAAACGTCTATTGTTATGCAAATAACCTAATTAATATGCACATTACACCTCACCATTAAGTGTAGACAATGGTCTTCACATATACGATTATTTTTGCGAACAAAATCCCCACTCCCTCTTTAATTTAAGAAATATCATAGATAACAATATTTTCATTGTTATGCAAATAAGCTAATTAGTATGCACACACAACCCCCAATCACGCTTATTTGAACAGTACCCATGTCTTTTACCCCTGTGCCAAGTTACATGAATGTACATCATAACTTAAGTTATGCGCTCATGAATGTTAAACATTTTGTACGAAAGTCTATTGTTATGCAAACAACCTAATTAATATGCACATTTCACCTCAAGATTAAGTGTAGACAATGCTCTTCACATATATGTGCAAACAAAACCTCCACATCCACTTTAATCTAAGAGATATCTTTAACTTGACAAATATTTTCATTGTTATGCAAATAAGCTAATTAGTATGCACACAGAACCCCCAAATCATGCTCATTTGAACAGTACCCATGTCCTCTACTCTTATGCCAAGTCACATGAATGTACACCATTCATAACTTTAAAGTTATGAAAACTTTAAACAAAACTTTAGCGGACGCCGACGCCGGGGGTAGTATAATAGTTCTACTATTCTTCGAATAGTCGCGCCAAAAATTAAGTGCATGTTACTGAAATTCATTTTTGTTTTGTTCTTTTCAAAAACTGGTTATGTTAGCAGATGAATACAACATAAATTAACTAAATATTTACAATCAATTAATCTGAATTATTTTTTAGAAAATTGTTTTTAATTGGAAGTTGCAAGCGCTCAGTTAATTTTCAATAAAAAGCATTAACAAATGGAAGTAAAAACACATAATGTTACTTTCTTTTGTAGACTTTTTACACAAGTCAATTTGGAAACAAATTTTTGACATTCACAATTTAATCTCCGTTGAACAGAAACAAAGTAGCTTTTTCATGGTTCTGTCGGTTTTTTCTCCTCTGTCCTAGGAATTAGTCCTTTGTCCTAGGAATTAGTCCTCTGTCCTAGGAATTAGTCCTAGGAATTAGTCCTGTCCTAGGAATTAGTCCTCTGTCCTATAAATTAGTCCTCTGTCCTAGGAATTAGTCCTCTGTCCTAGGAATTAGTCCTCTGTCCTAGGAATTAGTCCTCTGTCCTTACGAATTAGTCCTCTGTCCTACGAATTAGTCCTCTGTCCTAGGAATTAGTCCTCTGTCTTACGAATTAGCCCTCTGTCCTAGGAATTAGTCCTCTGTTCTACGAATTAGTCCTCTGCCCTTCGAATTAGTCCTCTGTCCTAGGAATTAGTCCTCTGTCCTAGGAATTAGTCCTCTCTCCTACGAATTAGTCCTCTGTTCTACGAATTAGTCCTCTGTCCTAGGAATTATTCCTCTGTCTTACGAATTAGTCCTCTGCCCTACGAATTAGTCCTCTGTCCTAGGAGCTAGTCCTCTGTCCTATGAATTAGTCCTCTGTCCTACGAATTAGTCCTCTGTTCTACGAATTAGTCCTCTGTCCTAGGAATTAGTCCTCTGTCTTACGAATTGGGCATGTCTGTTCATTAAATTAATCATGTAACTTCTTCATACTATCACTTTAGCAGTCAGTGGCGCCGGAAGAACAAATTTATTGGGGGGCATAAATATAGTTGTATGTATAAGTGTGTATCGCCTATTGTGGTACTGCGCACGCTAAGCGTGCGTCACATGGGTGTAGGGTCCAGAGGCCCAGCCTAAGGGCCCCTAGTGGGGGCTAGTGGGTGGAGCCCCGAAAGCCCTACGTTTTTTTTGGGGGGGTTGAGGTGGCAGTAAATTGCTTAAAAATAGTGTCAAATATCTACCAAAACCATTTTGATTATTTTAGGATTGGGGGAACATGCCCCCCCATGTTCGTGCCAGCGCCACTGTTAGCGGTCACTCACGATGTATCATTTGAATGAAGACAAACTATGGCATCCTACATGTATTCTGTTGATCAAATGTTGAGTTTGTGTGAAGAGAACTCGTCAAATTACCTGACAACGGATTGTAAATCAGCATACCCATACAAAATCTACTGCAATTTTAATTCAAATTGATTCATGTCAGAAAACTAAAAAGATTGTCTAGTCTAATCATTAGTAAATAACTATTTTGTGTCATAAGATTGATAAAATCTGTTATACCAAACAAACGCAAAGGAATACACTTTCTGATTTTATCCCATCACAACACTGTAAAGGTAAATTACGGCACTCATTACATGTTTTGCTATCAATTAAAATCAAATTTTCATCAAAAGATACAATACAACTGGTAAAATGATAGTGATTTGATAGTTATATTATAAGTTAATCATCTTACAAAAATACATTATAGTTCTGAAGTAATTCAAATAGATTTGATCATAATACAGATTAAAAATGCATTCTTGGTGGTTATTCGATCACAAAATTGAACAAGTAATTTACTGTAATTGTTATAAGATATGTTTTCTTGTTTCAATTAGAGGAAAGGTATCGTGCCATGAATAAATTCAGAAGTGAACGACGCCGAGCTGTCGGTTCCGGTTTTCAATTTTCCTTATTGATTGCGAGATATCTGCGATGTTATTGATCACACATTCGCCGGACAGAACATAGGAGCCTACGTGTGTTATCGATAACATCACTATTTTCTCGCAATCAGTAAGAAAAATTGAAAACCGGAAGTGACGTCATCAGCACGACGGTCTTCCCTTCTGAATTTATTTATGGGACGATACCTTTCCTTTAAGTATATTACTGTATACAAATATAATATTAGTGCTAAAATAATTGTAAGTGAATTTAAAGAAATGTAATTTCGAAAAAAAAGAAGAAACAATATTTGTTAAGTCCATATTGAAATATGACTAGAAGCTCTTTTTAACAACGATCTCAAAATCCTTCAACATGTTACCCGTGACAGCTTTTATTTTATTAATGACGGTCACATCTTCCTTGCCTGGTGGTTTGCTGAAGGTGTAGTGCTGGAACAGCCACGCGAAGAGAAGAAACAGCTCCGCCTTGGCAACGGACTCTCCGATGCACACACGGCGTCCCGATGAAAATGGCATGAATCCGTTTGGTTGGGTGCGAAATGAACCACCCTCGTCAATGAAATGTTCTGAGCGGATAGAAGAAAAAAACAAGCCTAAATGTACTTTTTGGAAAAAAAGGGTAACTACTGTATGATTCAGCTGTTCTCCCACCTGGGAATAAATGTCCCCATTACGGCATGATTTGTGGCGCGTCTCACAGCCACTCATCATCATTATCATTATCATCATCATCACCATCACCACTACCACCATCATCATCATCATCATCACCATCACCACCATCACCACTACCACCATCATCATCATTATCATCATCATCACCATCACCACTACCATCATCATCATCATCATCACCACCATCACCATCACCATCACCACTACCACCATCATCATCATCACCACCATCACCATCACCACCACCACCACCACCACCATCATCATCATCATCCTTCGGCTGCAGAGCAGGCGATCACAAGATTTCTCCATGCACAGCGACCTTTGGCAAGTGTGGCTATGTGTTCTGCTTGGATGTCTTCATCATACCCTAACATACGTTGAATGTAGTTAACAAAAGAGGTGCGTGGACGTTCCGGTATTCTTTATCCATGAGTTGGAATGTAGAGAGCATATCTTCTAGCAGGCTCCTCCTCTGGGAGACGAAAGATGTGTCCCAAGAATCTCAGTTGGCGATTCATTACACAGTGGAGAAGAGGCTCAGCGTTGGCTGGTTGGTCATGTCATATATGCTGGCATTTGAGACACAATCTCTCCGTTTAATATTTAGCATAATCCTAAAGCAGGAGGTAGCCAAAGCGTTGATTCTGCACTCCCATGTCCTGGGACAACACCCAGGATTCACAGTCATAGGAGGAGGATAGTCACGCAGGTAGTGTAGGATAATTTCACTTTTGCAGAGATGGATAGTTGGGGACTTCTCCACAGATGTTCCAGTTTCCAGAAAGCGCACCTTGCTAATGCCTTTCATCTTTTTAGGCCGCTTGCAGCAAATGCCATTTTGGAACCAAGATATTTGAAATCTGAAACATGGTTGATGGGTTCACCGTATACTTGAAGTGTTGCACGGCGGTGGCAGTTAACAGTCATATACTCAGTCTTGGATACACTTATTATGAGGTTACTAACCAAAACTGTATGTATGGAAAGACTATCTTACTCGATCTCGAGTGTTTACCAATGCTGTAGAGCGAGAAAATTGTTTGGAGGGAAAAACATGGGTGTAGGAAGCTTCCGAAAAGTTGGGGGCACTACCTCTTAGCGACACTCCTCTATGTGTGTAAGTCATATACTACCTCTTACCGGCACTTCCTCTATATGTATAAGACATATACATCTATCCCCCAGTGTTTAGATGTAATAAGTGAGCCCGAAACAATGTAAAAGCGGTACTTCCTCTATATGTATAAGACATATACATCTATCCCCCAGTGTTTAGATGTAATAAGTGAGCCCGAAACAATGTAAAAGCGGCACTTCCTCTATATGTATAAGACATATGAAACAATCTATCCCCAGTGTTTAGTGTTTATATGTAATGAGCCTGAAACAAGTGAGCACTTCCTATATATGTATAAGAAACAATGTTTATATAAAAGCGGTACTTCCTCTATATGTATAAGACATATACATCTACAGTATTTAAATGTAATATGAGCCCGAAACATCTATCCCCAGTGTTTAGTTTATATGTAATAAGTGAGCCCGAAACAATGTAAAAGCGGTACTTCCTCTATATGTATAAGACATATACATCTATCCCTCAGTGTTTAGATGTAATAAGTGAGCCCGAAACAATGTAAAAGCGGCACTTCCTCTATATGTATAAGACATATACATCTATCCCCAGTGTTTAGATGTAATAAGTGAGCCCGAAACAATGTGAAAGCGGCACTTCCTTTATATGTATAAGACATATACACTTATCCCCCAGTGTTTATATGCAATAAGTGAGCCCGAAACAATGTGAAAGGGGCACTTCCTCTATATGTATAAGACATATACATCTATCCCTCAGTGTTTAGATGTAATAAGTGAGCCCGAAACAATGTGAAAGGGGCGGCACTTCCTCTATATGTATAAGACATATACATCTATCCATCAGTGTTTAGATGTAATAAGTGAGCCCGAAACAATGTGAAAGGGGCACTTCCTCTATATGTATAAGACATATACATCTATCCCTCAGTGTTTAGATGTAATAAGTGAGCCCGAAACAATGTGAAAGGGGCGGCACTTCCTTTATAGGTGTAAGACATATACATCTATCCCCCAGTATTTAGATGTAATAAGTGATTCCGAAACAATGTGAAAGGGGGGCATTTCCTCTATATGTATAAGACATATACATCTATCCCCCAGTGTTTAGATGTAATAAGTGAGTCCGAAACAATGTGAAAGGGGCACTTCACTTTAAAAGGGAAACCTCTGTAATAATTATATTTAAAAGTGTGTGCACATTCCATCAGTTGCACTGAATTTGATAGTAATTGCAGGGCTCTTCCAAAAGCCTAACACTTTTGTAATTTTTTGGAAAAGTGGGGACGGGGGAGATAAGTGCCCCCTGGTTCCTACACCTATGGGGGAAAGCCCCATTAATCAGTATTAGATATAGGGGGATATGTCCATATGGTGCCAGAAAATACTGAAAGCAAAACAGAAAATATAAATATTCTAATCGTTTTTCTTACCACTTTGTGATATAATTGACCAAAGAGAACCCTTGACATTCAGAAACACTGATAAAATTGAAAACTTCTATGCTCTGGCAAGGTTTAGCAGAGTACTGTGCCGAACCAATTTATATATGATGGACAACAAGCAAACTGTTTATTTTGTTTTCAAACATTAAATATTTTAAACATTTTATGGACCATATGATTGAGAAGAAAAAACAAATCATTATCGTGCTAACAACACTACCGAAAAATATTGTAGGAAATCCTCCCGGTGCTTGTATAAATAAATGAAGTTGATGTATCATCATGTCAATACAGAAGGGTCATCATGTCAGTACAGAAGGGTCATCATGTCAGTACAGAAGGCTCATCATGTCAGTACAGAAGGCTCATCATGTCAGTACAGAAGGCTCATCATGTCAGTACAGAAGGGTCATCATGTCAGTACAGAAGGGTCATCATGTCAGTACAGAAGGCTCATCATGTCAGTACAGAAGGCTCATCATGTCAGTACAGAAGGCTCATCATGTCAGTACAGAAGGCTCATCATGTCAGTACAGAAGGCTCATCATGTCAGTACAGAAGGCTCATCATGTCAGTACAGAAGGCTCATCATGTCAGTACAGAAGGCTCATCATGTCAGTACAGAAGGCTCATCATGTCAGTACAGAAGGCTCATCATGTCAGTACAGAAGGCTCATCATGTCAGTACAGAAGGCTCATCATGTCAGTACAGAAGGCACATCATGTCAGTACAGAGGGCTTATCATGTCAGTACAGAAGGCTCATCATGTCAGTACAGAAGGCTCATCATGTCAGTACAGTCAGTACAGAAGCTCATCATGTCAGTACAGAAGGCTCATCATGTTAGTACAGAAGGCTCATCATGTCAGTACAGAAGGCTCATCATGTTAGTACACAAGGCTCATCATGTCAGTACAGAAGGCTCATCATGTCAGTACAGAAGGCTCATCATGTCAGTACAGAAGGCTCATCATGTCAGTACAGAAGGCTCATCATGTCAGTACAGAAGGCTCATCATGTCAGTACAGAAGGCTCATCATGTCAGGTATGTCAGAAGGCTCATCATGTGTCATGTCAGTACAGAGGGCTTATCATGTCAGTACAGAAGGCTCATCATGTCAGTACAGAAGGCTCATCATGTCAGTACAGAAGGCTCATAATGTCAGTACAGAAGGCTCATCATGTCAGTACAGAAGGCTCATCATGTCAGTACAGAAGGCTCATCATGTCAGTACAGAAGGCTCATCATGTCAGTACAGAAGGCTCATCATGTCAGTACAGAAGGCTTATCATGTCAGTACAGAAGGCTCATCATGTCAGTACAGAAGGCTCATTATGTCAGTACAGAAGGCTCATCATGTCAGTACAGAAGGCTTATCATGCCAGTACAGAAGGCTCATCATGTCAGTACAGAAGGCTCATCATGTCAGTACAGAAGGCTTATCTTGTCAGTACAGAAGGTTCATTATGTCAGTACAGAAGGCTCATCATGTCAGTACAGAAGGCTTATCATGTCAGTACAGAAGGCTCATCATGTCAGTACAGAAGGCTCATCATGTCAGTACAGAAGGCTCACCATGTCAGTACAGAAGGCTTATCATGCCAGTACAGAAGGCTCATCATGTCAGTACAGAAGGCTCATCATGTCAGTACAGAAGGCTTATCTTGTCAGTACAGAAGGTTCATTATGTCAGTACAGAAGGCTCATCATGTCAGTACAGAAGGCTCATCATGTCAGTACAGAAGGCTCATCATGTCAGTACAGAAGGCTCATCATGTCAGTACAGAAGGCTCATCATGTCAGTGCAGAAGGCTCATCATGTCAGTATACAGAAGGCCAACAAACCCACTGCTGTCATTCTCATCACAAAATATGTGGAAGTGGTTTCATTTCAAATTTGCTTCTTTTACTATCCTCCAACACATATAAGTTGAACATGCTTGACCAATGCACTAATACTTTTACTCAAAATTTAAGGATCCATGGACGTCTTGAGATTTGAATAGAACAGTCTTCACAGTAAAGAAAAATCTTCTTATTTCCTGATGTATTTGGGGATGTATTGCTGATCAAAGTACGAATATATGCTAAATTTGTGATGTATAACTGGGCAGGCAGCTCAAAATCTTTTTGAGCTGAGAATTTGTTTGGGGTTAAGATCACGATATGGTAAAGACTCAAATACTTTTGTTCAGAAGCACCACTTCAAAGAATTTTGATAGACAATTAAAAACACCAAAGAAACAGGAATGCCAGTGAGGTTTGCTTCCAGGGCCTGAAAAATATCGGTACACTCGTCAGTAAATAGGACTGTGCATTTTCGTTTGATAGCCTAAACGTTTAAACAGCCGAATTTTTGTCCGTTAAACGCCCCCCGTCTCCCCCAACCCCATGAAAAAAAATGGACCTTGGGAAGTGTTAAAGTAAATGGAAAATTTCTGTGGAACTGGTCAGCTGGTTCCATACCAACAATTACCACTACCTAACCATCGCGATGGGCGGCCCAAAAATAAGCAAGGAATGTCACAAAACTTGAGTTGGGGCCGTACAATAAGTCTTCAAATTATCCGTAAGATATAACAACGTTCCATGGTTGGAAAGCGCTTTAAACAGATGCAGAATAAAATAATAGCAATTTAATTTGCTGTGACTTACAAGCATTTTGATATGTTTTCAACATTTATGTTTGTTTGATGAGGTCTTTAACGGCACCACGACAGCGAGGGTCAAATTAAGCCTAAAAGATTAGATCATTTCAGAGGTAGGAAGAAAAGAAAATGGGGCAGATTGAGAGAAACACGGGGACTAAAAGCCAGGAAGCTGGGATTGAGAGAGGGAGTGCATGATTACAAAAAAAGGGGAAAAGTAGATGGAAGGGGGTGGGAGAGGAGGACTAAGTATGGTTGTAGAGGGAAGAATAGTGAAGGAAGAAGATAACATTATGAAGGGTTTTTCTGGAAGAATTCGGCTATTGAATTGTGTGTGTGTGGGGGGAAGGGGGGGGGGGTTGTACAGGTTGTACAGGGGCAGAGGGTGCAATGACAATTGTTGCAGAGGGGTGGAGGGAGCCAATAAGGAGGTGGGAGTGAGTGAGGTGGGTGTGACTTATTCTAAGGAGGGTAACGTGGACGTTCTCGACACAGGAGAGGTTGTAGATGGTGGGTTTGATCGGAATGGTGGGCTGGATGACGTGGAGTTTGTTATCAATTTGTGAGTACCATGAGGTTTGCCAGCGGTCACGAACAAGGGAAGCGATAAGCGGTTTGATGTCAGAAAGGGTTTTGGGAAAAGGGGTTGGAGGATGTTGAGGACAAGCTTAGCAGCTGCATCAGCTCTGTTATTGCCGGGGATGCTAACATAGCTGGGTATCCAGAAGAAAATAATACTTTTGTTCGTTGGCTTTAATGTGAAGGCTGGTGATGGGGGAGGTCCTGTAGGTACCCAGACAAATCCTGAGGGCTTCATTTTGAATGTGTTGATGTGGTTGAGGTAAGACTTGTGAGCGGCACTCTAGACAATATTGCCTGTATAGTCGAGCTTGGCACAAATGATTCGCCTTAAGAATTTTAGGAAAGCATGGGGTTCGCACCCCAAGTGATGTTGGAGAGGAGGCGGGTAAAGTTGAGGGAGCTGTTGCAATTCTGTTTCAGGTTGGTGATGTGTTGCTTGTAGGAGAGTTTGAGGTCTAGGGTTAAACCCAGAAATTTAGTGTGGTCAACTTTAGGGATGCAATTGCCATTTAGCAAGAGCTTCGGGTGGGGATGCAGGTTGTTGAAATGACAGAAGTGTATGCACACTGTCTTGTCTTTGGATAATTTAAAACCGTTATTGTTGCACCAATCTTGCAGCCGGTTGAGGCTGAGTTGGAGCCTATTTTCGACAAGAAGAAAGCTAGGGGAGGAATAGAAGATAGTCAAGTCGTCCACGTAGAGAGCACGTTTGATGTTGGGGCCAATGTTGTCCGCGATGTTGCTAATGCTCAAATTGAAGAGAGTGTGGGAGAGTATGCTGTTTCGGGGACGCCCTCTTATTGGGGGTAGGGGTTGGAGAGGGTGTGGCCAATACGAACTTGGAACTGCCTGGGTGAGAGAAAGTTTTGAATAAAGATGGGGAGGTGGCCTCTGAGGCCGATGGTGTGAAGCTTGCGGGTAATGCCGTATTTCCACGTAGTGTCGAAAACTTTCTCGAGGTCGAAAAAGATGGCAATGAGGTGTTCCTTTTGGCAAAGGATTCCTGGATAGCGGTTTCGAGCGTGATTAAGTGATCCAGGGTATTGCAAAGTTTGCGGAAGAGGATTTGGTGAGAGGAGAGGATTATATTGGTCTGAAGGAACCAGTTTAGTCTCTGGTTAATGATCCCTTCCATAATTTTACAGAGACAGCAGGTGAGGGTAATGGGGCGGTAGCTGGAGTGGTCGGTAGTCTCCTTCCTCGTTTTGGGGACGGGGGTGATGATAGCTGTCCTCAAGATAGGGGGAAAGGAGTGTGAGGACCAAATGTGGTTAAGGATGTTTAATAGGATAGCGATGGCCTTGTTGGGGAGGTGTTTCAGGAACTGGTAGGGGATCTTATCTCGGCCCTTGGAGGTGTAGCCAGCGTCATGGATGACTTGGTTTAATTCGGAAAGGGTGAAAGGGGTGTTGTAGCTCTCGGTGTTGTCGGGGGGAAAGTTAATACTCCGGGTTTCGTCGCAAGCTTTTTTGGCTTCGAAAGCATTGGAGTAATTGGCCGAGGACGAGAAGTTGCTGAAAGAGGCGGCGAGGTGGTTAACGATATCCTTTTTCGTGGTGAGAAGATTACCATTCCAGGAGAGATGGGAAATGGGAGACTTGCCCATCCTGCCGTGGAAGCTGTTAACCTTACTCCAAATCTTCTAAGTGGAGGTGTTGGTGGTGAGAGAAGAGATGAAGTTGTTCCAAGTATTGGTTTTACTATCCTTGATAGTGCGCCTGGTTTTGGCACGGTTGATGCGAAAGAGGTTGAGGTTGTGGGAGGTCGGGTTTGTTTAGAAGTTCCTGAGGGCCCCTTTTTTGTTCTTGATAGTGGTTTTGCAGTCATCGGTGAACCAGGGGTTGGGGTGGTTAGGGGGTTTGGGAATGGAGCAGGTGGCGGTGTTAATAAGGATGATACGGAAGTTTGACATGGGATCCTCACCCTCGAGGAGATTGGGGGAGAGGTGAGATTCGCAAAGGGTTTCGAAAAGGGGTCAGTCGGCCTTCCAAATGTTCTAATTGGGGATGTGGTCTGTGGGGGTTTGAAGATTGGAGTAAGTATGAAGAGGGTAATGGTCACTACCACAGAGATCAGCAGTGACCTTCCAGCTACATTCAAGGAAGAGGTTGGGTGAAGAAATAGACAGGCCAATATAGGTAAGGGAGCCTGTGGCGGTTGAGGTTGAAGGTAGGTCGGGGAGTTAGTGTTGAGCAAGAAGAGGCTGTGCTATCAAAAAGTGTTTTCAACAAGTTTGCCTTTGGGGGTGGTGGTATTGGAGCCCCACAGGGGGTTGTGGGCGTTAAAGTCACTAGGAAGAATAGAAGGGGAGAAAAGCTGAGAGATGAGGTTTTAGGGCTGGTTGGCTGAACATTGGCGTTTGGGGAGGGGGATAGATATTGCAAAGAGTGAAGGTTTTTGTGGAGGGAGATAGACATACAGAGGGCCTGAAGGTCGGTGTTCCCCATGAATAGGGCTGTGTGGGATATCGTGTCTAACGAGAATGGAGAGGCCCCGCAGGCCTTGTCGGCGTCCTCTTGATGTTTATGGAATCAAACGAAGTTATTGAGGAAATAATGATCAATGGTATACAAGGTTTTTTGTAGGCAGAAGACGATTGGGTTGAAGGTGGTGAGCAGTGGGTCAATTTCTTCTAAATTGGCCGTAAGGCTCCTGATGTTCCATTGTATAATGTTGTTAGTGTTATTGTAATTGTTTGTGTTGCACGCCATAAGGAGGCGGGGGTTATCTGGAGAAAGATCTGTTGGGTCTGGGTTGGCTTGTTTTTTCTTTTGATCTGTCCCTGTTTCTTTGGGAACGGTTGTTTTTAAAAGTTTGACGAGAAGTATGTTCGGTGGGTTCGGTAATCAAACAATCCTTGTTCTCTTCAGTGTCATTCATGTGGTTTTGGATGGTGGGCTGTTTGTTGAATGGTTGTTTGTTGGATTGTTGGCCAGGTTGGCTTGAGTTTGATGGCATATTAGGTGTTGGGATATGGGACGGTGGGGGGTCTTAGAAAAGGAAGGAAGGTTGGTGGTGGTGGAGGTGGTTTGGGTAATGGGTGTGGTTGGGTTGTTGGCAATGGTGATGGGCTAAGTACTGGGTAAGAAAAGCCAGGTGAGGTCGGTTTGGGCATGTGAGTCAGATTTAGTTGTGTTAGTGGGGCGATATTAGTGCTTAAGGAGACTGTGCTCAAGTAGAAAGGTTTGGTGTGGAGGGAAGCGAGTAATTGCTTCCTGGCCTCCGAGTAAGTGATGCTGGGATTAAGGGTTTTCAGTTTGGTTATCTGCTTTTCCTGAAGCCAGGTAGGGCAGTCTTTTGAAAAGGAGGGATGGTTGGCTAGGTGAGTACCATCGCAATTGGTGCAGTGTGGGGTGTTGGTGCAGAAGGCGCTGTCATGGTCCAGACCTCCAGTTGCCACAGCGTGCTTGGCTACGGCAGGAGCTTTTCCCATGGCCATACCTCTGGCACTTATGACAACGGAGGGCCCATGTATGGGGCGACTGGGATTCTCAGATAGCCGGCAGTGATGTGGGAGGGGAAAGTTTGTGTGGCAAAAGTCAAGAAGATGGTATTTTTTGGTGGGTGTCTCTCTTGAGGACGAGAGGACGTGCTTCAGTAACGTTTTGGCTGGCAAGTTCCTCAATGAAGTCTTCATTGGTCAAGTAGGCAAGGTCTCTGGTTCTGATGAGGCCTTTGCTGCAGTTCAGGGAACGGTGGGGGTGACTGTTATGTCGATACCAGTATTAGCTAGCGTTTTGGTGGTGAGGAGGGTGGTGGCTTGCGTGTCCCTGGTGCAGTGTACCAGACGATCGCCGGATCTGAGGTAAGAAACCTTGGGGGAGGGTACCGAAAAGGCCGTTAAGCGCCTTGTGTTTGAGGAAAGGGGAAACTCTCTTAAATCTGTCTGGTTTATTGGTGGCCTGAATGATTACAATTTTGGGTAATGGGGCTGAGAAATGATCAATGGAGGTAGCAGGTGGGTCACGGGGAGGGGAGAGAGGGTAAAGGTCAAGGTCAAGGCAGAAGCGTTTGGTCATGATGGAAAAAATACCAAGAGCCGGGAGGCGATTTTTTGTTTTCCTAGGCTAGATAAACAATGACAAATTTATTGACCAATCAGATTGTAGTATTACTTCACCTTGTTGCTGTGATGGTGTTATGAATATTCATTAAGTATTAGCGCTAGTACCAGACTGCGTATGCATTGATGTGAAGCTCCTCATTTGTATATGCGTAGGCTTATACAAGGGTGTTCCAGCTGACGTCATGAGGTCACGTGACTTTGTTTACATCGCCATTTTGTCGGGCGAACGATTGTCTGCTGCACACTTATTTAGACTGACAAACGCTTGCATGTTGTTATATAAGATACTTTTTGTAAGATATTTATGCCGGAATCTTGCTGTGCCGTTGGTTGCACTAATAGACGTGTGCCGGGGAATAAAAAGACGTTTTCTCGGTTTCCATCTGATCCTGATCGACGTTCGAAGTGGGTTTCTGCTGTACGACGCAACGTCTTTCAACCTTCTGTTGCGGCGAGCACTTTATACCATGTAGGTTTTGTCTGTGTATAACGAACAATGAGATGGCGTTCACATAAAAGTTACTCTTCGTACGTTTGGTATATACCCAGTGAATATATAATACGTTAGGATAATATGAAGTAAAATCGCCGCCGCGAACAAAAACAATAAAGTTTGCTGAACTGGTACTGGTAGGTAGGTTAGCAGGCAGTATGTTTGCTGTACGTGTGATATGACTGAGCTGTGTGAAGACGCGTGAAATGCAACAACGCCCCCGCAAAAATGGCTTCCAGATGAGTTACAGTCACGTGATAAAATCCGTCTTTAAGTACAAGCGAAAAACTTTGCGGTTCAGAATGCGTAATGGCTGGGAAGTCCTTACTCTCTCGTAATGCGCAGTTTTTGAAGAACTAAGTTCGTGGTTAGCAGTCTAGTGGTGTACGAGTGGGAATGTGTCATCGCGGAGAAACGTGGAAAATAATAATAAATGGTAACTAGTGGTAACTATTTGCTAGAAAATAAACTGATAAATGAAACTTTTGCCACTCTCAAATGCTCTTTGAGAAAGAGTGGTGACGAATGATCGATCGTACGCGTATGTATATGCGACAATTAACAAACTCGTCTCTACTAAAATATGCAAATTCATATTTATATTCGTACACTAAATAAACTTGAACAATCCTGTTTTCAGCTTTTTATTTGCGAGCCTGATTGGTCAATAAATTTGCGAGGGAGCTAGAAGAAAACAAAAATCGTGGAACTACTGTACAGGTATCCAAAAGGGCGTGAAGGCCTGGTTACAACAAGAGGGGAAAAAACAAAAAGAACAATTTCACCTAAAAATCCAAAAGTGCGCCACTTTACAACAGCACCTTGAACCAGCAATACCGTATACAAATATTCTAACCCATCCCTATTCCCAACTGTACTATATCTGATACAATCCTCTGGGAATTGGCGGCGACCCTTGCAAACCACGCTGGAAGCACAGGTGTTCCTAGCGTTATGGCAACCTATTTACTCATCCACACACACACACACACACACACCCGGTTCCACATGGCATCCCACCCCATGACCCACATGCCATCCCCATAGGCTTCTCAAGAAGTCTGATCCTAGCTATCACAGTCCCTGATTGAGCATATATTATGTAAGTGTCAGTTCTTATGATAACTTTGCAAATGACTTGTTGAATAAGAAAAAAAAGTGGAGTCAAATAAATATACCTGATATAGATAGCCCTTGGTGTATACCACATAGTATATATTATATCATATGTCCCGCATGGCCCCCATCCATGTCCCACATGGATTCCCTCCCTATGTCCATATGCAGTCACATCCTGTCACACTCCCTGACTGAGCATACTAAATCAAAAAGTCTGGTCAGTTCATATACAGACCATGGTGTAGTGGTTAGTGCTTTGTCGTCTCACCCGCACGTTCCGGGTTCGAATCTCGGTAGGTCTAGTAACAACTGGTTATCAAAGGGCGTGGCCGTCTTGATATAATGTCCAGCACTGGATGCTTTTGGGACGTTAAACCTTGCTATGCCATGCTATACTGTAGCAACTTTATGCAAATGACCAAAATAATAAAGGCGGAGTTTAACAATCATGCCTGATACAACCGTTGGTGCCCAAATATTTTGAAGGATTTTATATCTTCAATGCTATGAGAGAGACGCTTGAGGTCTCTGAAGAATATTGGAAAATTATATCATTTTACAGTTATCTTCTAAGGAAATATCGAATGTTACGGTAGACTTTTTAAGGAAACTGGTCTTTAATCTGTCTTAAGTGTCTCTGAAAAACTTTAACATTTTGTAAGGAAATTGTAACCGTCTATAAGGATATCTAAAGAAACTTTAACATTTTCTGAGGAATTCTCAAAAAACTTATAACATTTCTGAGGATATCAAAACTGTGGACGGCTGGCCGGACGAAATCGCCATTACATAGGTTCGCATTCTGCTTCGCATACTCACCAAAAATTGAATGGTTAGAGAAAAACTCTCTTTTGTTTTCTACACATTAACTTTTGTCACCTGATTAATGCTATTTTTAAAGGGGATATCAAATAGATGCTACCCTGTAATTGCTTGGTAGGTCAAACTTTTCAGTGTTGTTCAACATTAATGGCTCTCTATTGGAAAAACATTTTTTTTTCTAGAATCAGTAAAGGTACAAAGAAATCAATTAAAGTCAATTAACATTAACACCCATTGGCACCGTATAAAGACTTTTTTAAACAGATTTTAATTGAACGTGATTACTTTAGTGCTTCAATCAATCAACTGCCTGACCGTGTTGGGAGAATTTTTCCAATCACTCAGTTGCAGTTGCAGGAGAAAGAGATGTATGCAACAATGCGCATTTGTATAACCGTAATGTAGAACGCATTTTTTTTTATGTTTGTCCTGATAAGATGCATGAATTGTGCAGACGGCGAAAAATGTCCCAATACTGATTGGTTAATAAGATTCCCCCAATGTAGGATTGATCCATTGTGGACTTATGAATCGGTCATGTGACATTGTTTACATCAGTTTTCCAAAAATTGTTGGTTCAGAATTGAAAAGGTCAATACTATCCTCCATTACTATACTCCAAACAACAGGATATATTTATAATCTTGGACAAAATTTGTTGGAGCACTTCATAAAAATGTGCACTCCTTGTATGAACATGCTTTTGTATTCTTTATTATTCAACTTCCATATATGATAAATAATGACACTTTTTTTTTTTAGTGATTCTTCAAACCTGTATTCTATCATTTGTATTTCTTTTATTCCTAAGAAAATTTGCATAATTCCTTGACATCCCCAGTGTCCCATACCCTACAGGTACCTTAATATATCAACCCTCCCAATGTTGACAATTGTAAATGTGTGTTTTACTGTATTTAAAATAAGGCAAACACAAAGGGTGAAGGGGAAGAGCAATAGAGACAGCTTATATTTTCAAAATGGATTTCTATTGTCAAAATGGACTGGAATAAAGTCTTCACATTGTCATTATACTCTTTTTTGGTAGTTGAAAAACTCTGTACCAGAATAGCTAACAAACGTTTTGTTTGCTTTTCTGGCACAGAGTGTATTTAGAAGCACTAAAGGAGTGTAACGGTAATGAGAAGGCTCTACTCCACTCCATTTTGACAATAAAAATCCATTTTGAAAATAGTAGCTGTTTAAATCAAGGAAGGAAATAATTAAGAATCACAACACTAAATATTTAGCTCTTTGCAATGCTGAATTGTTCCAATAGTTTTGTCCAAGATTGTAGCTTCACTAGCATGCATAGCACTCAATTATCCAAGCCTGACAAACATTCATTTACTCACAAGCAAGTGATCTCCAAGTTGAAGGCAAAATCTTGCAGCTAAAGTAGGTTGTTTTATCTCAACACAAACCTACAAAATTAGGAATGAAAAAAATAAAATGAATCAACATCTGAAGAGGTTGATGTGCACTCCGCTAGTTCACGGCTCTAATACAATGCTACATACATGTACATGGATGGCAATTTTACATTTTTAATTACTTATCAGAAAAGGTTTTTAATTATGAATAATGCAATCTTCTTTCTAAGTTAGAAAATAACATGTTCAGTGTTTAATGTGCGGGTCATCAAACTCACTCAAATTTTAGAATATGAAAAATTTATTCCCTATGAGTGGGAAAACATCTCAAAATCTTAAATGAAATTCTTTAAATAAACTTCATACATTGAAAACTATGAGAAAATCTTTTAATCTTAGTTGTTGATTACTAGATTGCTATGGTATAATTGGCCGCTCACCTTCAATCTAATATTTACCAACTCATACATAACAAACTTGCATTTCAAATAAAAAAGTTGTAAAAGTGGTTAATCTATAGCAGATTTTAGGAGGATTTTGTAATTTTTTTAATTCACATGCATTATAAACCGAGTTTAAACAAGATAGCTACTGTTGCCTCAACCTGTTTACATACCTGATGAATTCATATTCGTGTCGAGTTATTACTACTGACAGTTTTAAAATCATCATACACTGTGAAATAGTTGCATGTGACCTGTCTGGAAATTTAAATGAAGACTAATGCATTACAATCTCACTCCCTTAAAGGACTATGGTACCTTCATCATAATCAAAATCAAAATCATGTCTGAAAATGCCCACACTAATAAACTTGGAAACTTAGAAGTTCCTTATCCCATTCAGTAAAGAAAATCAATACTACCCAACAATCGCTTTAAGCACAAAGTCGCATGAACAGTCTGCTGAAGGACTCCTATTTGGCCCACAAAGTCGCATGAACAGTCTGCTGAAGGACTCCTATTTGGCCCACAAAGTCGCATGAACAGTCTGCTGAAGGACTCCTATTTGGCCCACAAAGTCGCATGAACAGTCTGCTGAAGGACTCCTATTTGGCCCACAAAGTCGCATGAACAGTCTGCTGAAGGACTCCTATTTGGCCCACAAAGTCGCATGAACAGTCTGCTGAAGGACTCCTATTTGGCCTTTCCAAATTCTTCCGAAACGCGAAGCATGCAGTGCGTTGAAAACCTACTCACTGTCCTGGGAAGCAAAAAAATTTTTGACTCGTCATTGGTGTATATTTGTAATAGCAGTGTAAAATTCACATTTTGCACATACAAAGTTTATGCCCTGGTCACATCAAAGCCTTGCCATAAGTTCTCGTATGGCCATAAACCTCGGCAATTCCATAAAGATGAAGTGTCCAAGGAATTTATTACTTCGGCGTGAACGGCTCTGCTACAGAGGCAAGTACAGATTACTGCCCACCTCTATGAGTCTGTTGAACCTCATCTGGTTTTTCCTCTTACAATGATCCAAGGGTCAAACGTCGGTACCAACATTGGTGAAGGGGGCGTAGTTTCCAATTTGTACCATAGGAGCTCTGCCATCTGTTGGATGAGGGGTTTCCCCCTGAATCTCCTGCAAGTAGTATCGGGTAACGACCTTCAAATCCAAATTTGATGGGCGCAATCTCTATCCAAATCTGAGGATGCTATCTTCGTTGACAAATTGATTGAGTTTTTGAAAGAGTGTTCCTTTCTTGATGGTCGGCTTACCATGTTTGTCCTGGATGGTTTTGAAATAATGGAGATCTTCACAGAAAAACTCCTCTTGCACTGCTTTTAATATTAACTTCTCTGCATCCTGTAGCTCGTGCACAGTTTCGTGTCTGGGTAGTCTATTTGGGACTTCATGCTGTGTATCATTGTAGTCTGACATCTGGATCTTGAACGTCTTGCATTTGACTGCTAAGTTTGCAAACGCTCGTTTCAGGGACAACCAACTCGAACATCTCTGAGACCTTTTGCAGCCCAACTTAGTTTGGGTGATTGTATCCTAGTCCTCTTCACGGTCTGTAACGCCAGGTTTGGAAGTTGGCAGAGAAGATGATTTCTGCCATAAAAAGTCTGGTCCTCTAAGCCAAGGGGTGGGTGTTCATGAATTGATCAGCTCGAACTGACCTGGATGCAAGGTCGGCAAGGTTGTTCTCAGAAACATAGCGCCACTTGCAGGACTGTAGCATAACATGGATATTTGCTTCGTTTGAAATATAGCATAACGCCACTTTGCTGTCTGTATAGTAGGTGGTACTGTCAATGGTAATTCTGTCTCTCAGTTCTGGTTCCAACGTTTTTACCAAAAGTAGCTAGTACAGCAGCACAGAGTTCAAGCCGGGTTACTGAAACGGCATATTTGGGTGTTACTTTTGCTTTGGCAATCATGAGGAAACGTGTGGTAGTTTCTCTTCATTGAGTTGTAGTAGAAAGTCCCATGACAAACTCTTTGTTAACCTGCCTAGACTAAATCATCAACATGAGAGGCCAGAACTCCCTAAAGTTTAACTTTTTCAGAAGACCAATAAAAAAACTGTTGGATCAACTGTAGATATCTGAGCACCACAGCTTAACATAACTTTTTTGACGAATATGTGGAAGCAAAAAAGATGGTTAATCCGCTGCCCGATGACCATGACGCTGCTGGATGGGGACGAATCAGTAAAAGAAGAAAAGAGGGTGAAAGCGCGGCCTGATGACGATAACGCTGCTGGATGAGGACGATTCTATGGAAGCAAAAAACATGGTGAATCCGCGGCCAGATGATAATGACGCTGCTGGATGAGGATAAATCTGTGGAAGAATGAAAAGATGGTGCACCGCGGCACTCATGTGTGATTTTTGATTTTATTCTATAATTGCATTCCTTGAAGGAATGAGCTGCCCTCCTCAAAAAATACATAAAAATAGATAACGAAAAAGTCTGTCAGTTCATACATTAAAAGTGTTCATAAAGATATGTAAATTAATTCACACTGAAATTCCAAAATGTTTTAAAGATATTGCTAATGTAATGTTTCTCTGTCCATATATCTTTATTGAACGTACGAGACTCAAAGCATTTATTTATGCGTCTTGTGAAGGCATACATCAAACTATTATTCTAAACTATTAATGTTATTTCATCATCATAACTGATTATTGATGAACGCTTGCACCATATAGTAAATATTGTAACGTGTCATTTCATTTCACGTGCATTTTAATTAATAACAAAATTAAAATTTAACTAAAAATGTCATGTTTGTTTGTTACAGTAAATGGTAATAAAAACTAAATATGATATTCGTGGCTTATTATGTGCTGTATAGTTCCGTTCACCCATTCAGTGCGCTTCCCCTATTATTATCAATTTATGTTAATTATTTCCCAATTTTACATCCCAACCAACCGAAAGGTGAGGTAAATTCCTCTCAGGTGCAGTTTGCTCCTCTGCTCCCGCTTAGTCCTACGACTCTACTTGCCTGCCTGCATGCCTATTCCTGCCTGCCTGCCAGCCTATGCCTGCCTGCCTGCCTACTTGCCTATGCCTGCCTGCCTGCCTGCCTATGCCTGCCTGCCTGCCTACCTGCCTATGCCTGCCTGCCTGCCTGCCTATGCCTGCCTGTCTATGCCTGCCTGCTTATGCCTGACCGGCTTTCCTACCTGCCCGGCCTTCCTGTAAATCCTACATACTTATGCCTACCTGCATACTACCTACCTATGTATATCTACTGTACGGTACCTAATATATGGAATATTAATTCAAGACGACACTGAGGGGAAAATATATAGATAATTCATTTACTTACCTCTATCCTGATATATCCAAAACCATCAGAGTGATATGTTTATTTACCTCTATCATGATATATCCAAAACCATCAGAGTGATTTGTTTATTTACCTCTATCATGATATATCCAAAACCATCAGAGTGATTTGTTTATTTACCTCTATCATGATATATCCAAAACCATCAGAGTGATTTGTTTATTTACCTCTATCATGATATATCCAAAACCATCAGAGTGATTTGTTTATTTACCTCTATCATGATATATCCAAAACCATCAGAGTGATTGGTTTATTTACCTCTATCATGATATATCCAAAACCATCAGAGTGATTTGTTTATTTACCTCTATCATGATATATCCAAAACCATCAGAGTGATTTGTTTATTTATCTCTATCATGATATATCCAAAACCATCAGAGTGATTTGTTTATTTACCTCTATCATGATATATCCAAAACCATCAGAGTGATTTGTTTATTTACATCTCTATCATGATATATCCAAAACTATCAGAGTGATTTGTTTATTTATCTCTATCATGATATATCCAAAACCATCAGAGTGATTTGTTTATTTACTCTCTATCATGATATATCCAAAACCATCAGATTGATTTGTTTATTTACCTCTATCATGATATATCCAAAACCATCAGAGTGATTTGTGATATATCCAAAACCATCAAGAGTGATTTGTTTATTTACCTCTATCATGATATATCCAAAACCATCAGAGTGATTTGTTTATTTACCTCTATCATGATATATCCAAAACCATCAGAGTGATTGGTTTATTTACCTCTATCATGATCATCCAAAACCATGATATATCCAAAACCATCAGAGTGATTGGTTTATTTACCTCTATCATGATATATCCAAAACTATCAGAGTGATTTGTTTATTTACCTCTATCATGATATATCCAAATCCATCAGAGTGATTTGTTTATTTACCTCTATCATGATATATCAAAACCATCAGAGTGATTTGTTTATTTATTTATCTCTATCATGATATATCCAAAACCATCAGAGTGATTTGTTTATATTTATTTGTTTATTTATCTCTATCATGATATATCCAAAACCATCAGAGTGATTTGTTTATTTACCTCTATCATGATATATCCAAAACCATCAGAGTGATTTGTTTATTTACATCAGAGTGATTTGTTTATTTCTATCATGATATATCCAAAACCATCAGAGTGATTTGTTTATTTACCTCTATCATGATATATCCAAAACCATCAGAGTGATTTGTTTATTTACCTCTATCATGATATATCAAAAACCATCAGAGTGATTGGTTTATTTACCTCTATCATGATATATTCAAAACCATCACAGCACACAATTAGATCAAAATCGGTTAAACATTGAACAATTTACAGCATTATCTCAAGCATCGGCATTTGCATATTTTATCCAAATTTTGTGACGTATTACAGAGCGACCCTGGTATTTTCTCTTGTAAATCCTTTGTGTTTTAAATGTCTGTCATAATTCTTTAATATGTGCAGCAAATTCTGATCAACAGTTTTGGAGTTTTTGCTATCTTGACCGCAATACAATTCTAGCAACTTTTCCATCATTTTCAGTGATTAAGATTTTAAGAAACAAATTTAAAGAATTGCACACAGATTTGGAGTGGTATATATACGTTGATAAAAACGACTGCTTTAATGCTACTATTTTTAGTTTTCTGCTTTGATTTGCTCCCAAATTGTAACACACACCCATTTTGGAGACATGCATGATGTAGAAAAATAAGTACATAAAATTATCTCTTGGAGGGAGGGAATCCTAACCTGCTAATCCCAACATGAAAAATAATATTTATCGATCCAAGTAGCACAATTAGCATAGATATGAGAGACTTTTCAGTTGAGATTTGAGAAACAATGACTCAATTTTAATCTAAATTGCATAGATTATAGAACATTTGCCCTTTCCATCTTAAATAAATTAAAAATCTGTTGGATTAATAGTCAAGAAAAGCCAAGTATGTTCAATTTGTTCTCAAAGATCAAATATTTGGGATAAAAACAACTGTTTAAATGCTGCTATTTCTGATACTTGCTTGGAAATACTTAGAATGAAAAATCGATCATTGATTGAAAAATCTCAATTGGAAATTAAGTTTCAAATCTATGCTAATTGTGCTATTTCGATTTATTCAATGCCCCATAAACTGTTAAGCCGCACTTCCACAAAAAGATACAATTTTTCTATTTCTTATTTTTTCTATGTCATCAGTCCAAAATGCATCAACAGATCAATGACTAGTTACAAGCAAATCCAGCAGATTTCCTAGAAATGCCAGTCCCACAACAGTCATTTACATGCTGAATTTTCAGATTAATCAGATTAATTATCTGATTATGGGTTTTTTGAAGCTTATTGCAAAATGAACACCTACTTTGTTTAGTTTTTCATGAGAAGAAACTTTATTCTTAAAACTTTTTAGAAGCCAATAAATTTTAGTTTATGAAGTAAGAAAATTACAATTGTTCATATTTCATCTAACTTAAAATGAAAATAGGGCATTGATTTGGAAATCTCAATTGAAAAAGTTTCAACTCTATGCTTATTATGCTATTTTCACAGATCCAATTTCCCATACAATGCTAGGGTTAAGCCACACTCCCACAGAAAAAATAAAAAAATCCTTTTTTATTTCTTTTTCTCTGTCCAAACTGAATGTACAAAGTTACAAGCAAGTCTGAATGTTAGCCCCCAAAATATCATTCACATGACTGACAAATTTTGGGACTTTTGAAGCTTATTGCAAAATGAACATCTGTTTGATAGATTTAATGTCCCATACAACTGTACAATGCTAGGGTTAAGCCGCACTCTCACTAAAAGAATGATACAAATTATCCTTTTTCTATGTCATCAGTTGAAAATGAATCAATGTACCAAGTTACGAGCGAATACTGCAGATTTCTAGAAATGCCAGTCCCACAACAGTCATTTACATGGTGATTTACAGGACTTTCGAAGCTTATTGCAAAAACAAAAATGAAAATCGGCCATTGATTGTATGGATAGAAAATCTTAATTGAAAATGTGTCAATCTATGCTAATTGTGTTTTTTTTTTTATTTTTAGATCCAATGTCCCATACAATGCTAGGGTTAAGCCGCATTCCCCCCCCCCCAAAAAAAACACGTTTTCCTTTTTAATTTTTTTTTATGTCAAAAATCCAACATGCATCAATGTACCAAGTTACAAGTAAATCCAAGCGGATCATCTAGAAATACCAACCTCACAGCATTCATTTACATGACGAATTTGGGACTTTGAAGTTTATTGCAAACTGAACATCTGATTGACTTAGCTTTTCATAAAAAGAAACTAAGAAATTTTAGTTGAATAATTTTAGGACCTTTGAAGCTTATTGAAAAATAAACATCCTTTTTTATATCTTAGTTTATGTCATCAGTACAAAATAAATCAATATACCAAGTTACGAGCAAATCCACGCAAATCTCCAAGAAATGATAGCCACAAAACAGTCATTTACATGGCAAAGTTTGGCACTTTTGAAGCTTATTGCAAAATGAACATCTGCTTTGCTTAGTTTTTCATGGAAAGAAACCAAGAAACTTTGGTTTATTAAGTAAGAAAATTGCAATTGTTTATATTTCATATAACATTATTTGTATTCGAACATTCATATCTGAAATAGTGTTTGGATACAGCTAATTTCCTAGAAAGGAATGAAAAAATCATTGCTGTAGCACCTACCGGTCTCGCATGTTTACCTAAAAATGAATAAAAACCTATCCTTTGTCTGCTTGTACCAGAAACCATCTATTTTGCAGAATGTTTTGCTTTTTATTTGATATGAGTGGACAAAGTTACATCAAAGAAAGAAAGAATGGTCAGGTCCATTAGTTATTCTAGAAATATATTAATTCTTTGTATGCTACATATATGTGTGTGTGTGTGCACATTAACTGAAAAACCAAAAACAATAACAATTATATGTAACATCAATTTCTAAGTAAACTAAAACTAAACACACATAATATTTGTAGCAATCATTGTAATAAGAATTATTTAATTAATTATTTGTATGTATGTTACATATCTGTGTGTGTGCATATGATGCCCTCATGAGGGACCATGTGTAAACCAGGGATTGCCTTACGCGGAACTATTGGAACCATCTAGACGTAATATTAATCGAAAATAACCAAAAAACCAAAAACAGTAACAATTATATGTAGCATTATCAATTTCTGAGTTAACTAAGAGTAAAAACTAAAACAACAGAATATTCGTAGCAATAAATCTCATACTAATCAATTAATTCTTTGTATGTTACATATCTGTGTGTGCATATGATGCCCTTATGGGGAACCATGTGTAAGCTAGGCATTGCTTTATGGGGAACTACCGGAAGGTCGCTCCCTTAACGTAATATTGATACAGATTAACTAAATAATCAAAACAATAACAATATAACATAATCAATTTGTGAGTAAAAGAAAAAGGAAAACCCCATAATATTCGCAGCAATCATTGTAATGAAAATTAATCAAAGAATTATTTGTATGTTACATATCTGTGTGTGCATACGATGCCCTTCTGTGGAACCATTTGTAAACTAAGGATTGCCTTATGGAGAAGCACCAATGTCTACCGCTAGACGTAATATTAATCAAGATTAAGTGAAATACCAACACCATAAGAATTATAGTGCCCTTATTTTGAGAATAATATCTTTGTCTTACTTTATATGAATGGAAATCATCTCCAAAGTAACAGTTGACACTGTTCTCCTTCGTTTTGCATTACAGTGTAAATTTCACTAAGTATGTTCATGTAGAAATTTTGTTTATATCATATCCAGCTTCTCATTTAAATAAAAAATATATATATTTTTTTCCTTTGCCAAAGAATTAAATGCCTTTATATAACGTAATCAATTTTTGAGTAAATTAAAACGTAAAAACACAGAATATTCCTAGCAATCATTCCAATAAAAAGTAAATGAATAAATTATTTGTTCAATGTTATATATCTGTGTGTACATATGATGCCCTTATGGGGAACCATGTGTAAACCAGGGATTTTCTTATGGGAAACTATACCGGAAGGTCTATCCCTAAAGACGCAACCTAATAAAGAAAAAGCAACTCTTCTCTTATCTAGTATATCAGTCTGGGAGCAAGCCGAAAAAGTGGGTACTTTGAATACCCAAAAAATTGGGTACTTTTATGTATTACGTCATCTCATGAGCCTACACATTTAACTAGCCCACACTAAACATATGGGATTTCTCATTTTACGCACTGGATTGTCCAAAATTTGACTGAATATCCTGAATTTTTGGAGACGGATAGTAATTAGATATTCCAAACTTTTTGCCGCTGCTTTTATCAATTCATTGTTGCCTTTTTGAGAAAATCAACAAAAAAGATTGCTCATAATCTGCCAATATTCATCAATGCATTCAATACCTTGTGGCAGTTAGATTTGTGAATGTACATATATAGCATTCCTTACATAGTAATGAGCAGAAGTCTAACATTATGCATGGAAATGTATTATGCAAATAACCTGCTTAATATGTGCACATCACCTTACAATTCAGTGTGAACAATTGTCTTCACATACATCATTTATGTAAGTATCATCGCCACATCCACCCTAATTTAGGAGAAATCAGAGAAACTTATATGTCCACTGTAATGCAAATAAGCTAATTAGCATGCATACACATTCAATCATGCTCATCTGAACAGTACCAATGTCCTCTACCCCCTATGCCAAGTTATGTGAATGTACACCTTTCGTAAGTTGAGTTGTGTTCTCCGATTAAACATATTGCACGAAAGTGTATTGTTTATGCAAATAACCTAATTAATATGTAATTAAGTGTGAACAATGCTCTAAGCATATGATCACCTGCGCAAATAACACCACTATACCATTCTTAATCTAAGACATGGGATGGGGGTGAGTGGGGGTAAGGGGAGGGGGTGGGGGTGAGTATACACAATATTGTATCGCGTGTATAGAGAAAACTGCACAAGCTATCAAGTTGCAACTTGTTGGGAGGGTGTGAGGAGGGGTGATGTGGAACTTTTGTCCAGCACAAGGTGGGTCATGTACCGTAGGTCAAAGGCGAAATAATTTTAAATGGTAAATTATGTGCTGCGCTTCCTGGAATAACCGTAAGTGATATTGGGTTGGTACTTGGTGGGTTGGTGGAAGGTCATGTAGGGTTATGTACCGCACAAAACGGGACAGGTCATTCAAAGGTCAACGATCAGAGGTCAAATAATTGACTTAAAATTGTAAATTTTGGTTGGTCGCCAGTTATGCAAATTTCGCAAGTACAATTGGGTTGCTACTTGGTGGGTTAATGAAAGATGGTAAAAAGTTATGTCTTGGGAAAGATGTAACATGTCGTTAAAGGTCAAAGGTCAGGGGTCGAATATTAATGGTAATTTTTGTGTTGCTTTTTGTTGGAAAAACGTAATTGCTATTGTATTCTTTCTTGGTTGGAATTTTTTACTTGGAGGGTTGGTGGAAGGTGATGCAGTATTATTTTCCATATATAGCGGGATATGTTACTTAAAAGGTCAAAGGTCAGAGGTCAAATAATTGATTAGAATAGTACATTTTGTTTCGTGCTTTCTGGGAAAACCATAAGTCATAACCATCAGACAAGGCTCTCGCTGATAGATTTTCCGGTTTCTTTGTTGATAAAATTGAAAGAATCGCGATACCTTTGCTCATGTTGGCACCCATAATATTATTGACTCTTCTGATAATACCAAAGTTGCTATGGATACTACTATTTTTGTGTTTAAACCTACGACGGAAGATGAAATCCAAGACATAATAATGAAATCGCCATCCAAATCTTGCAAACTCGACCCTGTACCCACATTCTTCATCAAACAATGTATTGACATTTTCGTACCATTGTTAACAAATCTCTCCAATATGGACAATTTCCTGATAGTCTGAAGATTTTCCCATGTTTGCTCATTGTTGAAAAAGTTGGCCGCGATCGGGAGAATTAAAAAACTACAGTAGCAAACTTAAAATTATTTGGAAAATAATTGAGCGTGTGGTATCAAAAAGACTGTCAGATCATATTCAAGCAATCACGCCAAAGCGTATTGATCAAAACATTCGTGGTCGTGGAAAAAGGCTTATCTTTATAATCCTTCAGTAGAACCTTTACTGTTTTCTTTTATTATTTAGGGATCTGTGTGTAAATGACTATTTTTCAATGTCATATACACTGTCATTGCCAACAGTTCAGAATGCACCTTCTACACCGCCCCCTTCCACACACACCTTTGAATATCACACCTTTAAACTGACAGCGTCATAAAGCACAAATTACAAAGATTCTTCTTAATCAATAATATTCCACAAACCCACCATCACCCACCCCACCCCCAGCACCACCATCAAAAATAAATATATGCAAACATGAATAATTATTGGAACAAATGACATCGTATAAACTCGAAACCGTCAAATGTGAAGTTCGGATAATAATAGTCAAAGTGTAGTACATGTTATTGTATTTCAGTGGTATGGCCATAATTCTAACGCGATGGCTGAATACTAACAGCTTGCATACATCTCTCTTATGTAATATTGTTTAAACCCTCTTCCTCCTTTTCAAACACCAATCCCACCCTTCCCGCCGCTCTTTCCGGGGTCAAAAATATTCCCCCAAATATAATTTATTAATCTAAATAGTTTATAAAAGTAAATATATGCAAAATTAATACCAGTTGTCGTATATAGTTGAAGTGTATAATTTGACAATTTCTTTATTTATATTTTTCAGCAATGAAACTAAGAGAGATAATTATACAAGAGCATGGAATAATATCCCAAGTACAGAAGTAATCAGCTACATTCCTGGAATACAACATTCATTATATCCCAAGTACAGAAGTAATCAACTACATTCCTGGAATACAACATTCATTATATCCCAAGTACAGAAGTAATCAACTACATTCCTGGAATACAACATTCATTATATCCCAAGTACAGAAGTAATCAAGCTACATTCCTGGAATACACAACATTCATTATATCCCAAGTACAGAAGTAACCAGCTACATTCCTGGAATACAGCATTCATTATATCCCAAGTACAGAAGTAATCAACTACATTCCTGGAATACAACATTCATTTATATACCCAATTATACAGACAGTACAGAAGTAACCAGCTACATTCCTGGAATACAACATTCATTATATCCCCAGAAGTAACCAACTACATTCCTGGAATACAACATTCATTATATCCCAAGTACAGAAGTAACAGCTACATTCCTGGAATACAACATTCATTATACAGAAGTAATCAGCTACATTCTGGAATACAACATTCATTATATCCCAAGTACAGAAGTAACCAACTACATTCCTGGAATACAACATTCATATACATTCCTGGAATACAGCATTCCAGAAGTAATCAACTACATTCCTGGAATACAACATTCATTATATCCCAAGAAGTAACCAGCTACACATTCATTATATCCCAATACAGAAGTCCTACATTCCTGGAATACAACATTCATTATATAGTACAGAAGTATCCCAACATTCCTGGAATACAGCAGAAGAATACAACATTCATTATATCCCAAGTACAGAAGTAACCAGCTACATTCCTGGAATACAACATTCATTATATCCCAAGTACAGAAGTAATCAACTACATTCCTGGAATACAACATTCATTATATCCCAAGTACAGAAGTAATCAACTACATTCCTGGAATACAACATTCATTATATCCCAAGTACAGAAGTAATCAACTACATTCCTGGAATACAACATTCATTATATCCCAAGTACAGAAGTAACCAACTACATTCCTGGAATACAACATTCATTATATCCCAAGTACAGAAGTAATCAACTACATTCCTGGAATACAACATTCATTATATCCCAAGTACAGAAGTAACCAGCTACATTCCTGGAATACAACATTCATTATATCCCAAGTACAGAAGTAACCAACTACATTCCTGGAATACAACATTCATTATATCCCAAGTACAGAAGTAATCAGCTACATTCCTGGAATACAACATTCATTATATCCCAAGTACAGAAGTAACCAACTACATTCCTGGAATACAACATTCATTATATCCCAAGTAACCAGCTACATTCCTGGAATACAGCATTCATTATATCCAAGTACAGAAGTAATCAACTACATTCCTGGAATACAACATTCATTATATCCCAAGTACAAGTAACAATACAACATTCATTATATCCCAAGTAATCAACTACATTCCTGGAATACAGCATTCATTATATCCCAAGTACAGAAGTAACCAGCTACATTCCTGGAATACAACATTCATTATATCCCAAGTACAGAAGTAACCAACTACATTCCTGGAATACAACATTCATTATATCCCAAGTACAGAAGTAACCAACTACATTCCTGAAATACAACATTCATTATATCCCAAGTACAGAAGTAATCAGCTACATTCCTGGAATACAACATTCATTATATCCCAAGTACAGAAGTAATCAGCTACATTCCTGGAATACAACATTCATTATATCCCAAGTACAGAAGTAATCAGCTACATTCCTGGAATACAACATTCATTATATCCCAAGTACAGAAGTAAAGTACAGAAGTAATCAGAAGTAATCAAGCTACATTCCTGGAATACAACATTCATTATATCCCAAGTACAGAAGTAACTAACTACATTCCTGGAATACAACATTCATTATATCCCAAGTAACCAACTACAGAATACAACATTCATTATATAATCAACTACATTCCTGGAATACAACATTCATTATATCCCAAGTACAGAAGTAACCAGCTACATTCCTGGAATACAGCATTCATTATATCCCAAGTACAGAAGTAATCAGCTACATTCCTGGAATACAGCATTCATTATATCCCAAGTACAGAAGTAATCAACTACATTCCTGGAATACAGCATTCATTATATCCCAAGTACAGAAGTAACCAGCTACATTCCTGGAATACAACATTCATTATATCCCAAGTACAGAAGTAACCAGCTACATTCCTGGAATACAGCATTCATTATATCCCAAGTACAGTACAACATTCCTGGAATCATTTATATCCAAGTACAAGTACAGAAGTAAGTCAGCTACATTCCTGGAATACAACATTCATTATATCCCAAGTACAGAAGTAACCAAGCACATTCCTGGAATACAACATTCATTATATCCCAAGTACAGAAGTAATCAGCTACATTCCTGGAATACAACATTCATTATATCCCAAGTACAGAAGTAACAAGTACATTCCTGGAATACAACATTCATTATATCCCAAGTACAGAAGTAATCAGCTACATTCCTGGAATACAACATTCATTATATCCCAAGTACAGAAGTACATTCCTGGAATACAAACTACATTCCTGGAATACAACATTCATTATATCCCAAGTAACAGAAGTAACTACATTCCTGGAATACAGCATTCATTATATCCCAAGTACAGAAGTAACAACTACATTCCTGGAATACAACATTCATTATATCCCAAGTACAGAAGTAACCAACTACATTCCTGGAATACAACATTCATTATATCCCAAGTACAGAAGTAACCAACTACATTCCTGGAATACAACATTCATTATATCCCAAGTACAGAAGTAACCAACTACATTCCTGGAATACAACATTCATTATATCCCAAGTACAGAAGTAATCAAGCACATTCCTGGAATACAACATTCATTATATCCCAAGTACAGAAGTAACAACTACATTCCTGGAATACAACATTCATTATATCCCAAGTACAGAAGTAACAACTACATTCCTGAAATACAACATTCATTATATCCCAAGTACAGAAGTAATCAGCTACATTCCTGGAATACAACATTCATTATATCCCAAGTACAGAAGTAATCAGCTACATTCCTGGAATACAACATTCATTATATCCCAAGTACAGAAGTAATCAGCTACATTCCTGGAATACAACATTCATTATATCCCAAGTACAGAAGTAACCAACTACATTCCTGGAATACAGCATTCATTATATCCCAAGTACAGAAGTAACCAGCTACATTCCTGAAATACAACATTCATTATATCCCAAGTACAGAAGTAATCAGCTACATTCCTGGAATACAACATTATTCATTATTCCTATACCCATTATAAGTACAGAAGTAACCAACCACATTCCTGGAATACAACATTCATTATATCCCAAGTACAGAAGTAACCAACTACATTCCTGGAATACAGCATTCATTATATCAATTTCACGCAAAAACGTACTCTTCTATTCTGCGTTATTTGATCCATTTCCAAATATACCAGTGATAATCCCGTGAACTCAGACTGCTAAGTCAATGAGATATAAATCGTGAAAGCGGGAGGGGGTGGGGACTAAACAATCTGCGATTTTTTCCCGGTTTGGGTTGGGTCATAGAGGGGGTGCACGAGCCTTTCCATTAATGTAAGAAAATCGAAAAACAAATGGAATCTAGTAGCATTCTTTAGCCGTTTTCGCAGCGGCACAGATCACGAAGTGTTATTTTGGTTCATACACAGTGGGGAGTAAGTTGGCCTATTTACCCCCAAAAATGTAAAACAAATCACTGATTTCTTGTGCTCTCGGGCAAAGGGGTCGCAGCGCTTTTGAACGATGTATGATATCGATATTTTAATTTAGTCCATAGAAGATTCGTTTTGGTATCCAAGTCTGCTTACTTGTACTCACACACTAAGTCAATGGGACATAAAGCGGGAAGGGGGTGGGAGACTATAAAATCTGCAATTGTTTTTCTCGGTTTGGGTTGGGTCACACAGGGGGTATACGAACCTTTCTATTAATGTCGGAAAATTGAAAAACAAATGGAATCTAGGCAGCTAGGTGGCATTCTTTATTCGTTTTCGCAGCGGCACAGATCATGAAGTGTCATTTTGGTCCCTGTACCGTGGGAAGTAAGCAACTTGGCCTATTTACCCCCAGAAATGTCAGATATATCGCTAATTTCTCCTGCACTCGTGCAAGGGGGGTCGCAGAGACATACACCAAGTCAATGGGACATAGAGTGGGAACAGGGGGGGGGGCGGACTAAAAAACCTGCGTTTTTTTCTCGGTCTCGGTTGAGTCATAGAGGGGTTGTACGAACCTTTCCATTAACGTCGGAAAATCGAAAAACAAATGGAATCTAGTAGCATTCTTTAGTCGTTTTCGCAGCAATACAGATCTTGAAGTGTCATTTTGGTTCCCAACTGGCAGACTGGTGGGGAGTAAGGCGGCCTATTTACCCCCAGAAATGTCAAATGTTTCGCTGATTTCTCGTGCCCTCGGGCAAGGGGTGTTATAGAGCTTTTAAACGATGTTTGTTTTTCACCTCGGCGTGGAGGGAGAGATAGAGGCGAAACTCGCAAACCCCAAAATTCAAAAGTTTGTATTAGGCCTAAATGGCCTACCTCCCATCGGCACATCGTAATGCTATGGGATTAGCTTTGACGGAGAAAGAGGTGGATTTTTGTCCCAACACTCACGGCAGGGCGGGAGAGGGATCCAAGCTACCTGTCTATGAAAAAATAACATACTTTTAACAAATAGGGGGCTTTATTTGGCAAACGTCGCATTTGCACGGCTAGGGGTGGCCCGAGTTGAGGGCCATGCGGGTGTGAGGGACGCCTCTGTAGCTACGAAGGTGGTTGAAATGAGCCCCTTTTTCTACATCGGCGTGGAGGGAGTGTCAGAATCTAAACTCTTAGCCCCAAAAGTCAAAACTTTGCATCATTAATTGGGCCTAATTGGCCTACCTCCCATCGGCACAGCGTAACGGTATGGGATTGGTTTGAAATTAACCCTTGCGGATGTAAGGGCGCCACTTTTGACGGAAAAAGAGGAGGATTTCTGCCCCAACACTCACGGCAGGGCGGAATAGGGACCCAAACTTACCTGTCCAGAAAAAAATCATACTTTTAAAGAATAGGGGAGTCTAATTGACCAAACTCACATCCGCACGGCTAGGGATGGTCCGAGTTGAGGGCCGTGCGGATGTGAGGGACGCCCCTTTGGCTACGAAGGTGGTTGAACAGAGCTCCTTTTTCTACCTTGGCGTAGAGGGAGAGACAGAGGCTAAACTCCGAAGCCCCAGAAGTCAAAAGTTTGCATCATTTATTGGGCCTAAATGGCCTACCCCCCATCGGCACAGCGTAACGCTATAGAATTTGCTTGAGATTAGCCAGGGCGAATGTGAGGGCGCGCTACTTTTGACGGGGGAAAAGGGGGATTTTTTCCCAACACTCACGACAGTGCGGGAGAGGGAATGACATGAGAGGGACATGAATATCAATTAAAATATTTGTATCGCTCGAAAGAAAAGTTAACCAAAAGGGTCCCTAACATCAAAAGAAATTCTTGAAAGAGTTTCTTTGTTTGGTTAAAGATTTTGGAGCAGTTGCTTTGTTATGACATTGACATTCTTGACATGCAAAGCAATTAAAGTATTTGTCTCGTATGAAAGAAAAGTCAAACCTAAAAGCACATCGCCTCAAAAGAATGTTCAATTGAATGTGCAGACAATTTAGTGAAAAAGCATGTGATATCTTATTCTATTTAGGAGTTATTGCGTTTCAGTTATTTCATGAGTGTGAAAAAAAGAAAAAAAGTACAGGATTAGAGTGTTATCAAAGTTGCACTTCTAAGACAATTTTTGTGTAATTTTGTTAACAAATATGTTTTTCTTTTTCTTATCTTATTAAGGGGGATTAAGGTTGGTAATAGGTCTTAGTAGGGAGTTCTGGTGCTACCTACAAACTATCTTTCACATGCCTACTGTCAGTCCAAAGGCTCTGCCAACAAGTCATATGTCACACTTTCCCGTAGTAATCCCTAGTAATGCAGTGAAAAACACTGCAGCTAAGTGACAGTGGCGAAAGGCGAGGATCCAGCGCCTCCCAGTAACTGGAACATGTGGCTAAGGGACGGAAACCCTGACAAAAAACCCTGGTCCTCCAGGTTGTAGGTTGATATTGGGGCCAATCACCCAGCATTATAAAACAAACCTCGATTACAGAAACCAGAAACACAAATGTAAATCCACTTAACCATGGAGATGCTGTGGTGCTGTAAGATATTAGGAAGAATCATCATCGACCGGATTAGTGAAGGAACAGATAACAAACTAAGAAAGGAACAAGCAGGGTTCAGAAAAGGTACAGGAACTACTAAACAAATCTTCATGCTGAGAAATATCATTAAACAGGTCAACGAATGGCAAGCCCCACTGTACGTACGCTTCATAGACTTTGAAATGGCATTTGACTCAGTTAATAGAAAATTTATATGGTTAATAATGAAGCACAACGGAATACCCACAAAATTGGTTAGCACCGTGACAGCCATGTACGACAGTTTCAACTGTGCTGTAGTTTATCAAAATGACACAACTAACTGGTACCCAGTTACCACTGGTGTGAAACAAGGCTGCCCAATGTCAGGTTTCCTGTTCCTACTTGTCATTGACTGGGTGATGAGAAGAGCGATGCAGAATGGTGAGACAGGAATCCGATGGAACTTCACATCCAAACTAAGCGACCTAGACTTTGCAGACGACATTGCTCTCCTATCCTCTACCAAACGGCATATGCAAACAAAGACCAATAGGCTAGCAGAAGAGGCTAAAACAACCGGACTACAATTTAACACACAGAAGTGCAAGATCATGAAATTCAATACAAGAAGCAATGACAACATTACAGTAAATGGAGACATTGTCGACAACGTAGAAAGCTTCGTCTACCTGGGTGCTATAGTGGCCAAAGAGGGAGGTGGATCAAGTGATATGCACAATAGATTACAGAAAGCAAGAAGTACATTTTTGAGACTCAAAAAAGTATGGAACTCAAGCAGTATTAGCAATAATACAAAGAATAAAGCTGTACAAAATCCTAGTAAAGCCTGTTCTCCTGTACGGAAGCGAGACCTGGAAAATGAATGAAGGTGACGAAAAACGTATTGACATTTTCCAACACAAATGCCTACGAAGAATCTTTAACATTAGATGGCAACATAAAATTTCAAACAAGGAAGTACTACAAAGGGCTGATATCCAACTCCTCAGTGATGATGTCAGACACAAGAAATGGAAATTCATTGGTCACATATTAAGGCACGAACAAAACGACGACTGTGTTACAGCTCTAACATGGGCACTGGCTGAAAACTTAAAAGAGGGAGACCCATAACGACTTGGAGGAGAACCGTTGAAAAGGAAAGAAACAAGGCAGGGTGGAAAACAGAACGAAACCAAGATTGCTGCAGCCTGCAGTACTGAGTGGAAACATTGTGTGGAGGCCTTATGTGCTACTTGGCACGAAGCAGCTACAATCTTGGACAGGACTCTTGGAACACTTCACAGAAATGAGAACTATATCTGCTAGTGGTATGTTTCTTTACTATATCTGCTGATGGTATGTTTTTTTACTATTATTTCCCGAAAATTGTGACTCCCTACCCCCTCCCCCTATTCAATGTTGGACTTATAACTGTTTTAACGTCATTTCAAGAAAAAATAACATACAAATCTTTAACATTGAATGGGGAGGGGAGAGGAGGGGGATGTGTAGGGGAGAGGAGGGGGTGGGAAGGGGAGAGGAGGGGGATGGGGAGAGGAGAGGAGGGGGATGGGTAAGATAGTGAGGTAAAGGAGGAGGATACTGGCGACATCAATTAAATTATAAGAACGTTTTTAAAATGGTAAAATATAAATTCACACTGAAAGAATAGGAATTAGAGAAACACTAGAAAAAATTGCAGTGTTTATGGTTTCTAAATGTGGAATTATTTACAATAGAAAAGTAGGTTCATATAAAGCATCACTCATTTTTACTAAGTGTTTCAACGAGTTTTGTACAAGACTGTAGGTAAGGTGTCATATTAAGAATATTAACTAAAGGATCAAATGGGCAAAGCATGTTCTTGTAAAATGCATACTATATCCCATCTAATTATTAAAACACATTGTTTCCAAAAACAGAAAGAGGTTAAAAAAAATTCTTGGAAGTGCAGCTATAAAATGACCTTGTTGAATTAAGGCTTGCTGCATCAGTCACTTTGCAGCACACTGTTGTGTGGATTTTTTAATTAAAGCTTACTGCATCAGTCACTTTGCAGGACACTATTATGGGAATATTTGAATTAAGGCTTACTGCATCGGTCACTTTGCAGGACACTGACACTATTATGGGAATATTTGAATTAAGGCTTACTGCATCGGTCACTTTGCAGGACATCTTTAAGGCTTACTGCATCAGTCACTTTGCAGGACACTATTATGGGAATATTTGAATTAAGGCTTACTGCATCGGTCACTTTGCAGCACACTGTTGTGTGAATCTTTAAACTAAGGCTTACTGCATCAGTCACTTTGCAGGACACTATTATGGGAATATTTGAATTAAGGCTTACTGCATCGGTCACTTTGCAGGACACTATTATGGGAATATTTGAATTAAGGCTTACTGCATCAGTCACTTTGCAGCACACTGTTGTGTGAATCTTTAAATTAAGGCTTACTGCATCAGTCACTTTGCAGGACACTGTTGTGGGAATATTTGAATTAAGGCTTACTGCATCATCTTTGCAGTCTGTTGTGTGAATCTTTTGCTTAGCATCAGTCACTTTGCAGGACACTATTATGGGAATATTTGAATTAAGGCTTACTGTGTCACTTTATCTTTAAATTAAGGCTTACTGCATCAGTCACTTTGCAGCACACTGTTGTGTGAATCTTTAAATTAAGGCTTACTGCATCAGTCACTTTGCAGGACACTGTTGTGTGTATCTTTGAATTATGAGAACTCATAAAACGTAATAAGATATCACACACTTTGTTAGCTACTTGTCATCTTTCATATAAATTCACATGAAAATAGAATTCCTTTTAATGTATGTGTTCATTTACAGTTTAAGAAAAAGCAAGAGAAAATATTTTATGTTTTTTAAAGGTATCGTCCCATTAATGCATTCAAATGCAAATGCCGCCATGCTGGTAACGTCACTTCCGGTTTTCAATCTGCCCTATTGATCGCGAGAAATCTGCGATGTTATTAATCACACATCTGCCGGACCGAACATACATTTGTTATCTAAAACATCACAGATTTCTCGCAATCAGTGAAGAAAAACAAAAGTGACTTTACTAGCACAACGGTGTTTGCTTCCTAATTCATAGATGGGACGATACCTTTCCTCTAATTTTATTTGCACACAATGTCCACATTTATACACAATGTCCACATTTATACACAATGTCCACATTTATACACAATGTCCACATTTATACACAATGTCCACATTTATACACAATGTCCACATTTATACAAGCCCAGTACAGCCTATGGTGTTAGAAATAATTCAAAGGTGACACAATGTCCACATTTATACAAGCCCAGTACAGCCTATGGTGTTAAAAATAATTCAAAGGTGACATAGATATAAATATTTGTATTTCACACAGATAATGTTATTTTTTTCAAATATACATCTACAACAATCTTACAATGATAATAATCGCAAAGACTTGATAGGAATGTAATGAAATAATAGCCTACATTTTAAGTAAATGCAGGGAGCGATGGGGAAAAATGGCAAAAACTCAACAGTAGAGAGGCTTACCAGCTCGTACACAGAGGTGGGGATGGGGGAAATTCCCCCCTCCTCCCCTTGCATGATTTTTTCCGATTGAGAGCTGAAATTGGGAAATTATTAACATGAAATTGAATTATGTGGTAAAGTGATAGGATATTTTGGTTTTAGTTCCAAAATTTCCAGAACTGGCCAAAATTTTTAGATATTTTTTAAGAAATTGAAAAAGAAACAGAAATTCAGAATATTGAAATGGATTTTGATGGAATCCTTAATTACCAGTGCAATTTTTCCATTTGTCACCGGAAAAATTTTCCCCCTGAGAGCTGACCTTTCCTACGCCCCTGTTCATACCTCCATGATACCTAGACAATGGGAGATTTTTATGATTGTTTTAAGGGCCGACCCACAAAGTACACACCCATCAAATACAATTTTTATTTTCCTCGCCCTTCCTCAATTTGTAGATTGTGAAGATTATCCTGATAATTCAAAAGTTTCACAACGATCACATCTATCTTATTTTGATGGAAATTTCTTTGCAATCTTGATCATTTTTAATAGATTTATAACTGTCTCGCTATTAATGTCTCAGTTGTACCTAGTACTTGAAGATTCTTTTAATTTCCACTACAACTTGATGGTATACCAACAAAGCTGCTTCTTTGCTCGTAGCGAGCTCCCATGCCCGTAGCCATCATGGGGCGCAAGCATGGAATACGGAGGGGGTTATGTGTACGGTTTCAAGGTACATGCCCACTTGCAAAGTCAGCGTGTCCCCTTGCATGAAATCAAACAAAATATTATAACACAATATGGAGGAACTTGTGCCCCCTCAAGTCTGCAAGTACCCCCTGTGAAGTGTTTGTGAAAATCCTGGCCTGAAGGTCTTATTTTACCAATGATACTGCAGCAGCAAGAACTGTTTTTATACCAAAACTCCACAAATTATTTGCCTTACACAGTAATCTTTATATATATATATAAACATCTTTATATATATATATATATATATATATATATATATATATATATATATATTATTGAATATTTAATTAAAATACACATCTAATCTGCTGATATGTGACTTTACGAATTGAATAGTGTACATCGGATTATATAGGAACCTATACGTGTCATAAAAAAAAAAGCAAAAATTACGTAGTAATAAATATATTCTACACATGTAAAATGAATGGACTAATAGGAGATTTCATACTACCGCTATGAGAATAGGTTTGTCCTTCAACAAAAACTGAATTTATTTACATTTAAAAAGAAAACAAAATGTAAAAAATAAACCGGGCTAAATCTATGAATATATCTATATTTATAAAACCTGGTTATCGATGACATTTTGCACTTTGTTGAAGCAACTACAAATCAAGGCCATATTTAGACGCATACAGGGGTGAGATTTGCCTAACGAATCTTTGGGAAATCAAAGTAAGATCCAACCAATAATATTCTTTCCGAAAAATTCACCACCGTAGGCATGCAAATCATTCTTGTTGGAGAAACAATTCTCATTACTATCGTAGATAAACCCCTGTTGTTCCAGTCTTTCAGATTGAAAGGTCGCAGGGGGGAAAATTACTCACAACTATTAAATGACGAGCACAAAGGTCATCGCCACAAAATCATGGACCTTTAGCCTGTTAGCATATAATTTGTTCTAGACAAATGTTGCCTATAGTTTTTTGTGGGGGATATCTATTTATTTCAATTATTTTATCAGGGTAGCCTGTTCATTCCGAGGACTGATCTTATACAGGGCCCCGGTGGGGGGAGGGGGTGGGGGAGATCTACCCCAATACACCAACGACCTGCTTCCAGACTTCCAATATGTAGCAAGAAAGCAATTCATGAAGTTACTGATCTCATCACCCCAAGCATACAGCATAGTGGGGAAATAGCTTACCGTGACAGAGTCACTATAGCTCTGTGACTTTTGGCACAAAAATGTACAAAGTAGTACATAATTACCCCCTTATGTCACAACCTCTGACACTTAACCCTAATCACTGAAACAACATCTGAAATTTTCTACATTTTTCGTACCCTACTGTATGACGCCATTCATGCTTACGTCACACATACCATTCCATAACTACAAGAGAAAATGGTTGAAAGTGGTCTATAGCTCTTTGATCTTTTGTCCTCAGAGTCTACGACGGACACAAATTAATGTACCAAAGAATCATGGTACAGCATAGGGTCCATGGTACAACATTGGGTCTATGGTACAACATAGGGTCTATGGTACAACATAGGATCTATGGTACAACATAGGGTCTATGGTAGAACATAGTGTCTATGGTACAACATAGGGTCTATGGTACAACATAGGGTCTATGGTACAACATAGGGTCTATAATACAACATAGGGTCTATGGTACAACATAGGGTCTATGGTACAACATAGGGTCTATGGTACAACATAGGGTCTATGGTACAACATAGGGTCTATGGTACAACATAGGATCTATGGTACAACATAGGGTCTATGGTAGAACATAGTGTCTATGGTACAACATAGGGTCTATGGTACAACATAGGGTCTATGGTACAACATAGGGTCTATAATACAACATAGGGTCTATGGTACAACATAGGGTCTATGGTACAACATAGGGTCTATGGTACAACATAGGGTCTATGGTACAACATAGGGTCTATGGTACAACATAGGGTCTATGGTACAACATAGGGTCTATGGTACAACATAGGGTCTATGGTACAACATAGGGTCTATGGTACAACATAGGGTCTATGGTACAACATAGGGTCTATGGTACAACATAGGGTCTATGGTACAACATAGGGTCTTGTACTTTTTGAGTTTAAAATGGCGCAAAATTGTGCATGAAAAAGCACTTATTTGACTTTTGACCCATAACCTTTTGACCTCCAATTATTAATTTTAATTTTTGTTAGAACACTAAACCCTACCCACCTATGCAATTTGTAAAAATACCAAGTAAAACCTGCAAAAGATACAGCCATTACCAAAAACTTGTTTCATTTGACCTTTGTACCCGCCTTGGAGACAAAAGTTTCCGGCCAGGGGTACTCGTCCATCAATTTTGGTTCATGTGTGCATTACAGTTTTTGAGTTATAAGCGACACAAAATTAATTGTTGCATACGCACACACACACACACGCACACATACACACACACACACACACGCACACACACACACACACACACACAAGTGAGTACAATACCAAATCGCCATATATACTATATGTTGCGATAAGGACTACAAACACACATACACACATGTGTGTGTGAATTGTGAATGCAAGTGCTCAGTGCAAGCTTAGCTAGCCTAAACATCGATAAAAAGGATAGGCCATGGTCATGAACTTATGATTTTAAGTGAGATGTTTGGTCTTATACTCCACTATCTGGATGAACTTATTATGTAAATAAATGGAAGAGTGTTGGAATTATGAGCAAAAATAATTAGTCAAAAATTTGGAAGGCATGTAAAAACACTTCAAAATATATGAATCTAGCAAGGACCTTCCACACAGGTCCTTGGTTCAAGAACCAAAAAAAAATTGTATAATTTTTGTATCCATTTTTTTTATCAGGCTTGATAAACTTCGAACGTGCGGAAATGTTTGAATATTATCAAGTTATCAGGTTATAGGCCCAGGCCTAAGTTACACATTTGGTTGGACTGTAAAACAACGTAAGGTTGTACAGGGACCGCGAAGCAATTTTTAAGTGGGGAAGGGGGGAGGGGGGTAGATGAAGAAATAAATGGCGAAAATGAGAAGTGTCATCACATTCATATGTGTACTAACTCTCAATCATATTGGTAGGCATGGGCGTAGAAAGGCCCCCTGTTGGGGGAAGAAGAGGGTAAAAAACTGGGAAATTTTCTTAATTTCAAAATTTCTGGCACTTTTCTGAATACTTCGGTGAATTGTTTGTAAATAAAGGAAATTTCGTTCATTTTTGTGCAATACTGTTCAATTTTCTGGAAATTTCGGGCGCTTTCTTTCGAATTCACCGTCAATTTAGGGAAATGTCGTTCATTTTTACGCAAATTCCGTGAAGTTTCCTTCATTTTTGGGCCCTTTTCTCCAATTATTAGAAAGTTCCTTCATTTTTGAGCCAATTCCCTCAATTGCTTGAAAATTTACTTCATTTTGGGCCCTTTCCCTCAATTGCTGGGAAATTTCACTTTTTTTCGGGCATTTTCCTTTAGTGAACTATTTGTTGACAAATTTGACCAGAATTTCAAATAATCTTACTTGATTTCCCTTCAACTTGACTAATTGTTTCAATAATATGTAAATTATATATCACAATTTTACCTCCCAACCGGGAAAACCAGGAACTTGAAATCCTCTCAGGGCGTATCACTTTTTTTGGTCTTATGCCACCGTTACGTTACTGTTAAACTTTCCTCAAATTAAACTTCTTCGGCCAGAAATTACCATTTACAGCACCAAATACGTTCAATGTGAAGAAACTCTAGACCCACACTACCAGACTATACTCCTCGGAAACGAAAAACAGAAAAATTATAGGAGAAATGCACACTTTTGGATCTGCTTATAACATCCATGAACCTTTTCGCAACAAACTGCAGAACTGTATTTGATATCAAAATGTGGGGCATCATATAAACTTTCTGAATAAACGTCACTGAAATTTCAAAACAGTCAAGAGGACGGCAAGGTTTCAACCTATTTTAATTTTTCAAAAAATCAATTTACTCTCTTTTACGGCCAAATTACTCAGAAAAAGACCCAAAAAATATTTAAATATTATTTTACCATAAATTAAGGCCGTTACACACCGAACGCGACGCGGCGAGCAAATTTTTCCAGTATTACTGTATTATCAGAAAACCTCAATTGTAAACTTCATCGTGTGTGAGAGCAATTTTGTTGACAAAATTGAAGAAAACAAAGGAAAAGAAACATTTTGAACTCTTGTTTTCAGAGAAGCATCGTCATCACATGGCTATTCAGATGATAACTGAAAATTGATTGAGAGGGCCTTTCAACGCCCATTAAAGCAAAATTCGCGTCGCGACAGAAAAACGCGCCCCCACTTTGCGAATTTCTCCACAGTTTGAACAAAAAAGCTTTCTAGCAAATTTTCCAGTATTACTGTATTATCAGAAAACCTCAATTGTAAACTTCATCGTGTGTGAGCAAAAAGTAAAAGCATCTTATAATATATGTTTCCTGGATGATTATCTAAAAAATCGCCCGCCGCGTCGCGTTCGGTGTGTTAGGGCCTAACATGAAGACTACCAAAGCAACACTGCTCAGAACGGATTTCCTTTTACGGACCGCAGAAGTTGAGGCGCATATCTTGTTATTCCAAAACGAAATCACAACTCGTCAAAAATGACGGGTGAGCGGAGTTGTCTCGAAGATAATGACGTTAAATGCCTCATTAAGTCGAGTTTAGGGATTGACTGGGGTTACAGCAATTACTTTTATCATTGCATGACCTTGACACTTTCCAACTTTTATATTTATGCATTGTGTTTACTCGGTCTTGTTTTTCCCTTCTTAATTTCACAACACACTAAACTGCCAAACAAGTTCCAAAGGTTGTTCCGTGATATAGCTGTATAGTGTATATATTTATTTTCCCTTTGACCAATTCTGTATAAAGGTAAAGCAACTGTGTTTGATTGTATATGAACTTTGTATAAATTTTAATATATTGAATACATAAATTATTGAATTCAGCAGCATAGCCTAGACATCTAGAGGACAACATTGTAGAGAAAATGCCGAAATACGTACTTCATTACTTTGCCGAGCCGGGAAGGGGACAAATTGTGCGTTACTTGTTTGCTGTTGCGAATGTGGATTTCGAAGACCGAATCATTGATTTAGCTGATTGGCCAGTTGTAAAGAAGAGTAAGTATGAATATTCATAGCGAAAATAATTTCAGGTAGATGTAAAACTGTAGAACATTTTGTTTGGGATTTATTGACATTCTCTTATTTTTGTTAGTTTTTTAAAGCTGCGCAAAATTGATTATTTTCACGGGTATTAGGAAGAAGAACATAGTGCTTCTCTGTTTATTAAGGAGGTCTTTCGAATATCTGAAACGCCTGAGATTCGCAGACGTCATGCAGCCATTTTGTTTGAATTTTGTAAAACAGAAATATACATAAAAATAAAGAGTATGACGGACTCTGCATAAAATGAAATATGAAATTGTGCAAGGTGTAACTTTAGTCCATAGTATTTGTAATCACAAAGACCGTAAAAATGATGAAAATTAAGGACTGTTTTGTGCCAAAAGCCTTTTTATTTAATTTTCCTCCTTCCAACGTCGTGCTTGGCTGTTTGGCGGTCGCGTAGCCACGGAGAATGGAAAGGTCGTGAACCCCCACTTTCTCAGATGTCACGTCATCATTATCCCATGGAACCCCACGTTTTGGACGTTGACGTCCACACAGTTGGACCCTCAAACTCACATATCGCCACACTTGTTTAGACAATGGATACTCTATTGATACCACACCACAGCAAAGTAAGACAGACATGTGATCGAAGATATTTTCCCTAAATGTCAGATAGTTTAAGGATTAGTTCAGTGGTAAAGCAATTTGATCTCATATGAAAGAGGAACTTAAAGAAACAAAATGGTGAAAAAGCATTCAAACATCTAAGATATTTGGGCTTCAAATTATGTACCATTTTTTAAACGACTGAAATCAGACTAGTTGTGACACCACAATCACAGATCCCTCAGTCTATATGTATTGTATTCTATCATGTATTTACTGCAATTTTGTGGCTTAAAACCCATTGTATATGTCAGGAAAGTAGGGAAACATAATCCAGTAAGATAATTTACTACCTAAAGCAAGTTTGAGGAAAAATAATTCAAGTAAAAAAAGTTAGATAAAGTTTCTTCAAAAAACATTAAAAAAATGTTCAGAATGTGAGGATGAGTGCGCCAACCTTCTACAATTGATTTAATACACTATTTGAATATATCCTTAACGGAATAAGATATTAAAGTAGTTTTTATCATTTTGTTTATTTTGAGTTCCTCTTTTATATGAGATGAACTTGATAGACCACTGAACTAATTCTTTTAGTATTAAGTAAAACTCCATTATGTTTATATTTTCCAGATTTTCCACAAGAAACCGTACCTGTGCTGGAAGTAGACGATGCTGTCATCATACAGAGTGGAGCGATTTCTCGGTATCTTGCACGGGAATTCGGTGAGAAATGCATACACTTGATTTCTTTTGAAATTGACAAATCCAGATAATAGTCCAGGTATTATCTAGTCCATGTTTTCAAGTTTTGTCCAGTCCATGTTTTCAGGTATTGTCCAGTCCATGTTTTCAGGTATTGTCCAGTCCATGTTTTCAGGTATTAGTCCCAGTCCATGTTTTCAGTATTGTCCATTATCAGGTATTGTCAGTCCATGTTTTCAGGTATTGTCCAGTCCATGTTTTCAGGTATTGTCCAGTCCATGTTTTCAGGTATTGTCCAGTCCATGTTTTCAGGTATTGTCCAGTCCATGTCTTCAGGTATTGTCCAGTCCATGTTTTCAGGTATTGTCCAGTCCATGTTTTCAGGTATTGTCCAGTCCATGTTTTCAGGTATTATCCAGTCCATGTTTTCAGGTATTGTACAGAAAACTAATTGAATTTTCAAGTATTTCTTCAGGAGCTAAATTCTAGTTACTATATTGGATTTTATTTAATTACTTTCCTGACATATATAATAATGTTTTATTACTACAAAATGTCAGGAAAATACAATGAATACATAAAGAATTTTAAGAAATGTGAGGACGGCAACCTTTTTACACTTTACACGTTTAGGCACATGCCATGGAACCCACACGTATAAGTCATAGCGTGGACCCATAGACAATAGAATTTGCCAGGACTGGAAGTGGATAAACACCTGCTCTTAGAAGTGTTCAGAGAACCAGGCAGGGGTGATTCCTTTTTCCAAAGGTCGGGTGGGGGAGGAGATGTGTGGCAGAAGATAAACTTCCGCGCTTGATAATCAGTCGTTCTGCATATCTGTGAAGAAATCGCTGGGGAAATCGCTGTTGGACTCGAACCTGACCTCCAGGCTCGTTCGTACCGCTATTCGGAGAACTCAATAAATCCCCCGATCGGGAGACTCAATCATGCAAATTAAGCTTACAGTGATATATGGAAGCCGCTATTTTTATTGGAAAGTTTCAGTCGTTAGACCTTTATCAGTCGTTTTATTGAAGGTTTGTAATAAAGTTTGCTTTCTTTTTGTTCAATTTCGCGAAAGTAAAACAACTTTGTTATTATCACGCAGTTATTGCCAAATAATTTTCACAAATTTCCAAGTTATTTCCCATAATTTCAGAAAACCATGTTAAAGCGCGACTGCCTAACGGTAACACATAATACAAATTCATCACCTTTCTTCAAATTTTACGAAACCGCATAGTGAATTTTAAAAGCGCACGGTAAAAAGATAATTCATATGCCATTATTTCAAATCAAGAAGAAAAATTGGAACCCTTTGCAGTGGTTGAGTTCCCCGCGCTCGAAATGTGTCTGATTCTTATGTTATTCCTATACAAACTTTGAATTTGGATAGATGCATTGTGGGATACTTCTGTAAAGATCCCCCGATCTGGAGAACAAAACTGTTCTTATACGAACTGGACTGTCCAGCATCTCAGTCATACGCTCAACCGACTGAGCTACCTTCCCACACACACCTAGTTGACTTCCTACATTAGTCATTTCTACACAAAACAAGACATAACTTTGATTAATTCCTTAACGAAATAAGATATTAAGTAGTCTCTTCACCATTTCTTTAAAGTCGTGTAGTAGTCCGGTAGCTCACGAGTTAGTTGATATATTTACGACTGAGATGCTTGAAATCGATTTTCTGCAGCTATAGCTGTATATTGCAGACATATCTGCATATACTGCATATCTGCAGCTACGCCGAACATCAAAGCGAAAGTATGTCGTTTGTAGCTCCTGCTCCTCATTCAGCTGTTGAGAGAAGTAACAATGTTGAACAGCGTTCACCGTCCTTTGGAGGGGATGTAAAGCCATCGGTCAGGATAGGATGGTGGGAGATTCAACCCCTGTCTGGTTCTCTAAACGCTTCTCGAAAAGAGCATGGTGTTAATCCGGTGTTCACTCACTTCTCGTCCTGACAATTTCCTTGGGTTTAGTGTGAAAACAAGTCAAGGTGACTTACGTACAGTGGCGGTGCCAGGATTTTGATTATGCGGAAAGAGAGGGGCAGATTTATCTCATGAGGGGGAGGGGATAAGCAAAAGCCCATAAATCGGACAAGATATATCATTTTACAAAATTTTCTTGGGGAAAGTGGGGAGCGATCTCCGCGGATGTGGGAGAGGGGGGGGGGGGTGCGGGGCGTGCCCCCGCAGTGCCGCCACTGATTATGTGTGCTTTTCCTGTCACGTGCCCTAAAGTACAAAAAAAAAAAAAAACTATGTAAAAACGAAAAATAAGATGACGGTGCTTAACCATTTGACCACTGCATTGTCCTTTGATAGTTTAAAGCCATAGGCAGCCATCTTTGTTTCCATGCTTTCTATTTTCTACAAGAAGGTGACTAGACCGCGATATTTCAAAAGAAATTATACGAATCTATGAATCTGAACAGCACAATCTATGCTTCGCTGTTGTTCCTTAATCTACCGGGATATAAAATGAATTTTGCCGTTAACATTTCGCACATAAAGAGTTGTTGAGAACACACAGAAAATAAGGAAATAGAAAAAAGTCATTGTTTTATATAATATTATAACATAGAATGATTGTGGTGATGTTTCGCCGTTTGTGATGTTTCGTTTCTCTCATTTTTCGAATATGTGCTCCTCTAATTTTGATATATATTTCATATATATATAGAATTCCAACAGTTAAATACCAATTCAAAAAGGTTAAAGTAAGCAACTACAAATTTTTTTTTTTAATTTAATTTTTCTTAATTCACTTAGATTTGTATGGAAAAAGTAATTGGGACGCAACGCGAATAGACGAGATTGTTGAGACCGTAGTTGATTTAACGGTGGAGATATGCAAGTTTTCATATGAAAAAGACGAAAAAAGGAAGGTAAGAAAAGATACATATATCTTCAATAGGCCTATGACGTCAAAAAGGTATTGGACAGGTATACGATTTTGTATTCACCAGAAAGAGCTTTAACTTAATAAAGAAGTCTCTAAAGGATCGTGATGAATTACTCTGGCTATACATTTTCAGTTCAATGAATCCATACTCACCATAGTATATATAACTCACTGATAAAAATATTCTTTTAAAAGTCCAAATGAATCCTCATCCCCACATTACATGCATGACTTGGCCCTGTAGTAATCAAATCCACAATACCTAGCTCTCCACAACAAGTTCCTTTGTGTGCAAATAGACTTGTAATTACTGTTGTTGCCTAATAGTCATACCCGTCCAAATGGAGCTTCTTGCGGGTGAAAAGACTGAACATTTGTAGCGAGGATTGGGCGTAATGTTATTTCAGTGGTCAAGCATCTTTTTGAATGAAAGACGACTTCATAAGAAACAAATTGGTAAAGAAAGCGTTCAAAAATCTTATTCCGTTAAGGAGATATTGAAGTAAATTTAAAGCTCTGTCGTATCTGTATAGAAATTACTGATGTTGTAAGTCTACTATGGAAAGTTGGCGTTAATCCTCATATATTATGGAATTTTATTATTATTTTTTCACAATTTAAATTATTTTTCGTCGAACTTTCTTCAGGCGGTATATTATAAACACCCTCCCTTAATTCAGTTATACACCTTTTGTGACATATCACTTGGTTATATAAGTCACAAAATTGCAGGACAAAATATGATAGAATACCTAACGACTTTGAAGAATCTGAGGCTATGACATCACAATTAGTCTAATTTCAGTTGTTTCTATACACGTGATACAAACTTAAACTTAGATATTTCATTAACGTTATAAGATTTTTGAATGCTTTCTTCACTATTTTGTTGTTTGAAGTATTGCTTGAAGCCTAAACTAATCCTTTAAATTAGGACAGAATCGGAGTTTGAAGTATTGCTTGAAGCCTAAACTGATCCTTTAAATTAGGACAGAATCGGAGTTTGAAGTATTGCTTGAAGCCTAAACTGATCCTTTAAATTAGGACAGAATCGGAGTTTGAAGTATTGCTTGAAGCCTAAACTGATCCTTTAAATTAGGACAGAATCGGAGTTTGAAGTATTGCTTGAAGCCTAAACTGATCCTTTAAATTAGGACAGAATCGGAGTTTGAAGTATTGCTTGAAGCCTAAACTGATCCTTTAAATTAGGACAGAATCGGTTTGAAGTATTGCTTGAAGCCTAAACTGATCCTTTAAATTAGGACAGAATCGGTTTGAAGTATTGCTTGAAGCCTAAACTGATCCTTTAAATTAGGACAGAATCGGAGTTTGAAGTATTGCTTGAAGCCTAAACTGATCCTTTAAATTAGGACAGAATCGGAGTTTGAAGTATTGCTTGAAGCCTAAACTGATCCTTTAAATTAGGACAGAATCGGAGTTTGAAGTATTGCTTGAAGCCTAAACTGATCCTTTAAATTATAACAGAATCGGAGTTTGAAGTATTGCTTGAAGCCTAAACTGATCCTTTAAATTAGGACAGAATCGGAGTTTGAAGTATTGCTTGAAGCCTAAACTGATCCTTTAAATTAGGACAGAATCGGAGTTATGGCTAATCAAAGTTTGAAGAATATTTAATATATGCAAAAGTTGTGACGTATGAACAGATAAAGAGAGGACAGCTCAATATCATGAATGTAATTCTTTTAAATTCTGTCATCAATTTCAGTCACTAGCAATAAATCATTAGACTTTTTCTTCTGCTATACTTTATACTTTGTAGAGGGGATATGATGGAAATTTAAAATCTCCTGGTCATATTCAACTGCTCCCATTTGGAGAACTGTGGTGAAGAAATATTAAACAATATCTTAACATTAGGAAAATCATAGGTAGTCTTGTTGTGATATCACAGAATAACAATACAATTTGCATATATATATATATATATTGTTTTTGCTCTAAAATTCAAAATTATAAAAAATTGGCAATTTTTACCCGATTGTGATGAACTTCTTTTTCTTCATAGTTTATAGCTATTTTTCTACCAATCAAGCATATTGTGTTGCTACCTTCCCATATATCTTTCAATTCTCCGTAACATGTCCATAGAAAATGTTGTAGCCTATATCCACTCCACGCCTTCCGCATTGTTTGTAATTGATACGACCATTGTGGCTACTTCATTGTCAAAACTGGATGGGTAAACTTTTCATAATTACTTGTCAAGGAAGTAAGTAACATTGGTGACCATCTATATTTCATAATACGTGTATATTCCCACAGTTTGAAAATAGGCACTGTAAAGTCGCCCAATCCATTGAACAGGTCAGTGACGTGGAGACAAGTTACCTATTCCCACTCGAAGAAAGTTGAGAAAGGATTGAAACATAATAAACTAATATAAAAGGCCATGGGACATCCCGTGATTTTGTTTTATTTCCTGCAACAACGAAGGGGACCACTTAAATTTAACATAAATTGAATAAATATGCATCCCTAATAACAAATTCCGTTGTCCTCACGCGTGGATGTTGCACACATTAAAAAAGAAAAAAAGGAAAATAATTCAGGTTAATTTCCCATAGTTTTAAACCTATATGCCAGTTCCACTAAAAATTTACTCTGTGTACTAAATAATGCAGAGTTAAGGCTTTTATGTAAGCCCAGCTGAAAATTATTCATCTTTAGCTTTATGTAACTGATCTTCATTATCGAAGGTATTATTTTTTGTTGAAAACCAATAATAGGGGTAATGTTGCAGTGACTGATGAGGGGAAACAGGGTAGGTGGGGGAAAAGGAGGGGGGGTACAACTTCTTAAAGAAAATTATCGTTTGTTTATTTATAATATACCACCTGAAGAAAGTTCCAGGAAAAATAATTTAAATAGTGAAACAAATTAAATAAACTTTCTTTGAAGGAGCTCTCGACCGAAAAGTGAGGGCGTCTTTTTTGACACATTAGTGGGCATTTCGTTCACATCCAATCAAATCTCGCGATCCGTTTTTTCATGGATTTAATTCAATGAAAGTCTCTTCACTCACCGAGTGCTCTCGTATGTTTATTGTGTGTGTGTGTGTGTGTGTGTGTGTGTGTGTGAGGGTGTGTGTGTGTGTGTGTATGTGAATCTGTTTAGACCACCAACCGATGACATTCGTATGTTTACACAACTTCCAAGCGATGTCATGCACCCCCACCGATGCCTCCTCGGTTGTTTTTAATTCTAAAAATGGCTCTTTACAAAACTATCATGACTAAAACACTACTCTAGTTCAGTATTTTCGCATTTTGGTACATGTCACCTGTTAGATAGGATAAGTTAAAAATACGTGTGTAACCTAATTTCATAATACCGCCATCCCATTTGTGTGTATTGCACATTGATTGGTCACCAGTTATATAGGATTACGCCCACGTCATCAGTTGTAAGATGTATGGGTGATTGGTCACCAGTTATATAGAATTATGGATACGTCACCAGTTGTAGGGTCTAAATGCGTATATATATATATATGTGTGTGTGTGTGTGTGTGTGTAGATTTCGTACACGTTAGACCTTGGTATGGTACGTACGATAGTGACAACATTATTGGGCCTACGTTAAACTTAAAGCCGATAAAATATCCTACTCCTAGAGGATATGGCTAATACTGTAGTAACGTATGACCATGAGTACTGGACTGTAACGCTTGTGTAATAATACACTCCTTTCAAAATAGCATGTCCTAATCTTAAACTTGCCTAACGACACTAATATGACGTGAGGTAAGAATTGGTTGCTCAATTATTACCAAATGACCATTGAAATGCGTTTCAACCATGAAAAGACGCCGGCTCCAAGCAAAGCTTATTGGGTGACCAAGTTTACAAGAAAAAATAGCAACAAAATATATCTTCCTGTGCATTTGTTAAGTCATGAACCGGCCGATTTTACTACATACCTAGGCCTGTGTGCATGTTTGACAGCGCAACACATCTATAAATATTCAAAACCAGAGAGGCTGTATATAGCCTATACAAGACACGCACTGGATTATTTTGGAGACTCCAATGAAATACGCCCTCACTTTTCGGTAGAGTGCTGCTTTAAGTGCATTAACAATTGTTAAGAATGTAAGGATGAAGATGCCAACTTTCCATAGTAGACAGACTACACCAGTCATTTCTACGCAGGTGAGCAGAGCTTTAAATTTGAATGTTTTTTTAACGGAATAAGATTTTTGAACGCTTTCTTCACCATTTCTTTTGAAGTCCTCTTTTATATAAGATGAACATACTTGACTACTATACTAATCCTTTTAAGATTCAGAAAGCTGTAAAATGCCATTCTAACCGATTTTGATTAACCATTCTTGTTATTTACATACTTAATACCGCAGTGTCGCCTACTTAAGTTAAATTCTGCCCACAAGTTAATAGTACAGATATACAAATTATATGATATACTTAATATGCGAAGTATTTTGGTCTTACTTATGTCTTGAAAATGTTTGTGAGAGTTTTGGGAAATTTGATTGCAATCACAGCAATGTGTATTTGTCTCATCAGGAAGATCTTATCAAGAAATTCAAAGATACAACTGTCCCAAAGTATCTCGATTTCATCGAAAAATACTTGAACAAGAACAAGGAGAGAGGAGAATTTCTCGTCGGTGAAAAGGTACGTGGGCATGACAGTCCAGGAAAATTTCCTCGATGGAGGAATTTGTTTCTCAGATAGCAGGCTGGTAAAACCTTGTTTAATTTGGAAACAAAACCTACACATTAACTGTAAGAAATGTATTTTAATTATTGTTGTCAGTACCAGTTTCTATTTTCCAGTTGTATAAAAACAAAATTAGAAGGATCTGAACCTTAAATGCACAATTATTTAATGATAATTTTATTTCAAGGCACCCCCTCCCTCTGTTTCTCAGATAGCAGCTCATAAAACCTTGATGCACATATAATGATATTTATATTTCAAGGCACCCCCTCCCTCTGTTTCTCAGATAGCAGGCTCATAAAACCTTGATGCACATATAATAATATTTATATTTAAAGGCACCCCTTCCCTCTGTTTCTCAGATAGCAGCTCATAAAACCTTGATGCACATATAATGATATTAACATTACAAGGCACCCCCTCCCTCTGTTTCTCAGATAGCAGCTCATAAAACCTTGATGCACATATAATGATATTTATATTTCAAGGCACCCCCTCCCTCTGTTTCTCAGATAGCAGCTCATAAAACCTTGATGCACATATAATGATATTAACATTACAAGGCACCCCCTCCCTCTGTTTCTCAGATAGCAGCTCATAAAACCTTGATGCACATATAATGATATTAACATTACAAGGCACCCCCTCCCTCTGTTTCTCAGATAGCAGCTCATAAAACCTTGATGCACATATAATGATATTTATATTTCAAGGCACCCCCTCCCTCTGTTTCTCAGATAGCAGCTCATAAAACCTTGATGCACATATAATGATATTAACATTACAAGCAGCTCCCCTCCTCTGTTTCTCAGATAGCAGCTCATAAAACCTTGATGCACATATAATGATATTAACATTACAAGGCACCCCCTCCCCTCTGTTTCTCAGATAGCAGCTCATAAAACCTTGATGCACATATAATGATATTTATATTTCAAGGCACCCCCTCCCTCTGTTTCTCAGATAGCAGCTCATAAAACCTTGATGCACATATAATGATATTTATATTTCAAGGCACCCCCTCCCTCTGTTTCTCAGATAGCAGCTCATAAAACCTTGATGCACATACAATGCACATATAATGATATTTATATTTCAAGGCACCCCTTCCCTCTGTTTCTCAGATAGCAGCTCATAAAACCTTGATGCACATATAATGATATTTATATTTCAAGGCACCCCCTCCCTCTGTTTCTCAGATAGCAGGCTCATAAAACCTTGATGCACATTTAGTGATATTTATATTTCAAGATAACCCCCACCCACAAAAAATAGCCCACACAATTTCAATTTTCCTTCAATATCTAAAATTCGGACTGGTAGATTTAAAAAGGTCTGGATAATTTGTAAAAATAATTATGACGACTGAATTTAAGCAAATTTCTTGGAGTCACAAATTTTCATAATTTTCCAGATTTATGATTAAATTCATATACCATTAACAATGTGTGTTAAGCTTGCATATTATAATGGGAAATAACCGTTATGGGCGTCCTCCACACCTTTAAAAAATTATATCGTGGGTTTGAACTAAACACTCAATCGAGGGTATCTCCCACACTGAGTGGGCAATCCGAGAGATACCCTCGATCGAGGGTTTAGTATAAAACAATGTCATTAAGGATTCTTTCCCATTATGCAATGCAAGCCTAACATAGATTGTTAAAGGTATATGGACAGGTAGAGATTTTGCCATAAATACGTTCCTTTTAATATTCTGAATACTTCATTAAAATATACCTATCAAAAAGTTCCTCTCATTTCTGAAATATTCGCAAAAAAGTGAAAAATTAAGCCCAAGAAAAACAAAACCCGTGTGATTTAAGAATAAGGACACAGTGAGGACTAAAGTGCATAATTTTCACTGTGTGACTTAGTGACTGTGTCGCATTGACCTGATTACTTGACTTAGTGACTGTGTCGCATTGACCTGATTACTTGACTTAGTGACTGTGTGGCATTGACCTGATTACTTCAAAACATCAGTTTCATTTATCAGACATCGAAATATCGCTTAATTAGTGATATGCTAATTATTTTGTGACATTTTCTTGTGGATAACGAGGAAATATCGACTTAAGTTCCGATCCATATTTTCTTTATGATTGGCGAACTTCACTTGTTACGTTAGGCTGTAAGTATTACTGTATGGTACACTGTATCTTTTACATAACGTTAGTGTTATACTGTCTTACCCTTTCATCACGAGAAAAAAAAATATAAAAAAATAAAATAAGTAATGAGCATACGTTTGGAGACCTAAAAATAAAACGGATTTCTTACATTTTGGGGTGAGTGTTCATGAAGGGAATTTGTATTAATTAATGCAAAGTGGTTGCTACCTGGCCATATACCTTTAACGGTATAAGATTTTAAATCATAAATAATGAAAATTATGAAATTGTATGGATCATGAAATTAGTCTTAATTCAATCGTCACAATCATTCTAACACAATTATCATTATCATTATCATTATCATTATCATTATCATTATCATTATCATTATCATTATCATTATCATTCTAACACAATTATCATTATCATTATCATTATCATTATCATAATCATTCTAACACAATTATCATTATCATTCTAACACAATTATCATTCTAACACAATTATCATTATCATTATATTATCATTCTAACACAATTAATTATCATTATCATTATCATTATTATCATTCTAA
>JAIGNY010003096.1:825000-832500 GCA_020152595.1 Chiridota heheva
CCCTTGTGGTGTACAATGTGAAGTGTCCTTGTGGTGTACAATGTGTCCTTGTGGTGTACAATGTGTCCTTGTGGTGTACAATGTGTCCTTGTGGTGTACAATGTGTCCTTGTGGTGTACAATGTGTCCTTGTGGTGTACAATGTGTCCTTGTGGTGTACAAAGCGCCCTTGTGGTGTACAATGTGAAGCGCCCTTGTGGTGTACAATGTGAAGCGCCCCAATTGCAGACCCAGGATAATTGTTTTACATTTCTATGAAATGAAAGTTGTTTTTCTTTCATTTAGAAATTCATGAGAAGATGAGCAAAGCATGTTCTTGTAAAGTGCATATTATATCCCATCTTGATAATGAAACAAAACATTTATTCCAATAATTTAGAAAGGGAAAATTCATTTTCAAAGAAATACATCAATATTAAAGGCTTGGATCTGCAAGTATGATATAACACTGAATGGTCACTTTTTTTCAACACTCGGGTAAAATCTTTAATAAAAACTTTGAACGGAATAAGATTTCAACATGGTTTTTACATCAATGTTTTGCTTTTAAAGTCCTTCGCATAGATATGAGAATGAACATTCATGAAAAAATTCATCTAACGCTCATATGAAATGTTTCTTTCCTTAAAAATTTCAAAAATTTTCATTTATTGGAATGTTCAACTTCTAAACTTGATGTATACTGGGAGAGTCATGGGTAAGATCCAAAACATTTTGATTACACTCAGTAACTCTCCTTCAAGCAAATGTAAGATACTGGGAGAGTCATGGGTAAGATCCAAAACATTTTGATCACACTCAGTAACTCTCCTTCAAGCAAATGTAAGATACTGGGAGAGTCATGGGTAAGATCCAAAACATTTTGATCACACTCAGTAACTCTCCTTCAAGCAAGTGACATATTTTGTCCGATTGATAGGCTTCCTCTCTTCCCATGAGAAAAAATTGCTTCTTTCTTGCCCCCATGAGCAAAATCCTGGCGCCGCCACTGATAATTATACAACAAAGGGAGTACAGCCAAAAAAGAGACTTCATTAAAGGCCAGCTATCATGTTATGCAGACGGTACAATATATTTGTATTCGTGTGTTTTGATTGGTCGAATGAGACATAGATCAGGTTACACCTACACAGATGGGCAAATCAGTAACCGTTTCGAATCAACTTACTATGTGCTGGAATAAAATGTACGTCGCCACATTAAAATCACGAAAAATGGCCTTTAGATAATCCAAAAGCCGCAAAATGGTTATTTAATCCTTTTAATTCATTTAACATGATTTGTAAGCAATGTAGCAAATGCTGTTTTCGTATGTCCATATTTGTTGAACAGTTGAAAAGAGTACCCTAAGAATTATATCTACATTATCCGATTATATTAACAGCTTATCCAGTTTTTAAGAGACGGCTGCATGATGATTTTACATCAATTCATTCTTTACAATTACTCAAATTCAACGAATTGATTGGGATGAAATTATCAGATTATAGGCAGTGCTCAGTACCGCATTGAAAAATGCTCTTTACACTGCATGTTATCTTGGACTGTTAAAAAGTTCTGGGAAGTGATAGGTCTCCTGAAAATCAAATATGTTTGCCGTTCTGAAAAATTTAGGCAATTAGGTCTTATTAAAGATTACTTCATATGCTTGCCGCTCTGAGAGCTGTAGATCGTATTGAAAGTCATTTCATATGCTTATATTTGTTTGATAAGGGCTTAACAGCACCACGACAACGAGGGTCAAATTGTGCCTGAGAGGTTAGATCATTCTAGAGGTAGCAAGGAAAGAAAACAGGGGAGATTGAGAGAAATACAAGAACTAAAAGTCAGAAAGCTAGGATCAAGAGAGGAGGTGCATGGGTGAAATAAATGTAGAGAGAGGGGGTGGGAGAGGAGGACTAAATATGGTTGTGAAGGAAGGAGATTATTTTATCCGGAGGGTTTTTCTGGAAGAACTCGGCAATTGAGTTGTGGGGAGCGAGGGAAGCTCTGGGAAGGTTGTACAGGGGCAAGCAAGGAGAACATGATGGACTGTGAGGGTGCCATGGCAATTGTTGCAGAGGGGTTGGGGGAGCCAATAAGGAGGTGGGAGTGAGTGAGGTGGGTGTGACCTATTCTAAGACGTGTAATATGAACGTTGTCGATACGAGAGAGGTGGTGGATGGTGGGTTTGATCGGAATGGTGTGCTGGATGACGTGGAGTTTGTTATCAATTCGGGAGTCCCATGAGGTTTTCCAGCGGTCACGAACAAGGGAGGCAATAAGTGGTTTGATGTCAGAAAGGGTTTTGAGAAATGGGGTAGGGGGAGGTTGAACGCAAGCTTGGCGGCTGCGTCAACCCTGTCATTGCCAGGGATGCCAACATGGCTGGGTATCCAGAAGAAAAGAATACCTTTCCTGCAGAGGGTGGGCGAAAGGAGTTTCCGGAGGAGGAGGTGGGATGTGGAGTTATCCCATTTAAGAATTGAGTAAAGAAGTAAGGACAGCCTTGGATTCGGAGAAGATTGGAAAGTGGCCTAGCTTATGAATATGAAAATTACGATGAGATATTTGAACACATATTTATATTCTTTTCAAGGTATCCGTTGCGGATGTTTATCATCTAGTGAATCTCCATGACTACACGGCAGCCTTCGTCAAGTACAGCCCAAATCTCGACCATCATCCAGGCGTAAAAAAACACTACGAAAAGTTGAAAAGTTTACCACAATTATCAAAGCTATTAAAGGATTGGAAAATCTGACGGATGGGGTGTAAAGAGGAATCTTTAGAAAAATTACTCACAACCCATTTAAAGGGGTGATCTCGTCTCAGAATAAATCGTAGTGATGTCATACATTGCTGGGCATATCTTACTGACGTCATCAATATTTGCAGCCAGATAGCTTTTACTCAACGTAAAACAAATCGAAATAAAACTAAGAACTCAATTATATTCTAAGGTTACTTTGATATAATGAATCAAAGATATGTTAAGAATTTAGAAGGGACTACATTAACGTAGAAAAATTATTTTTTTTCAAACAGTTTGATGAACATCCTAGAAGTATTTGTTTTCGGTACTGTATCTATTCTTGAAGTAAGGCGATATCGCTCTTTCAAGGAAATAAGACAACAGAGCAGATGATAATGCGATTATAAATTAATTTTATTTCAGTCTGTTGCAACAAGGTGTTTGTATATGGCATATATAACTAAGCGACTATGTCAAGCAAGTGGGAAAGATATTGTTTATGAAAAATGAACTCAAAACGTATTTGGCAAAAATTATATCAGAAAATAAAATATCAACATATATAGTTATCATTTAAAAAATATCAAATTCTAGAAAAAAAGATATACATTCGTTACCATCTGTGTTGTGCCAATGTGTGTTTTAACGTGTAACTAGTTCAATTTTAGTGTTGTCAAACAGTTAACCACTATCATAACAATGATAATTTCTTTTAAATCTAGTTACTAAGCGGTTATATAAAGGATTAGTTCAGTGGTCAAGCAAGTTTAGCTCACGTAAAGGTTCCTTCTTATCTGCGTAGAAACGACTGGTGCAGAAAGTCTACTTGGAAGGTTGGAGCCCTGATCCTCACATCCTTAACAATTGTTAATGTCTTTATAAAATATTTGAAATATTCTCTCTCTCGAGCTTTCTTCAGGTGTTAGATTAAAATGTAGCCTTACTTTAATTATAACCCTTACTAGATTATGTTTTACTAATTTCCTGACATATCCAATGGTTGTTAGTCATGAGATCGCAGGACAAAATATGATAGAATGCATACAGATTTGGAGAAATATGAGGATGTAACGTCACAATTAGTTTGATTTCTGTCATTTATACACATATGAAGCATAATTTGAAAATTGCTTGACTTTAACCAATAAATATGGTCATACTGTTAACGTCACTTCCGCGGCTGTAATTGATTATCGGTAATTGCATTATCTTTTCGACCAATCAGACACGTTTAAATTGTATTGCATTTCTGATCTCGACGGTATGTACGTTAACACGATATCTGGCCTTTAAATATCCTCTTTCATATAAGATGGAAGTTGCTTGACCCCTGATTTAATCCTTTAGATATACACTTCATATAACACGTGTTTTGAAAATATGTTCATGCATCCAATAGCTTTTGTACAAAAAGCAATAGCCAATATAATTCTTAACATAATATGAAAAAAAGTTATCAACATTGATCCCGATTTTCTTGTATTGACTTATGCCCATTCAAGAAAGCACAAAATATTTTCGCAACATTTTCTGTAATGTTTTTATACTATTGTTATGTTTGGTTGCAGATCCATTGCTATAACAGTTTTTTCATTCCTGTCTCGCCAGTAAGACAAATTAATAACGAGTATCAACAGCTTCCTCCCGCCCTTTGACCTTCATCCTCACTTCCTCTTCATTCTTACATCATGGGTTCTTATCTTGACGATTTTCTTATACCCTAATTGTCCAATTCAGGAAGAATTGTTGCTCTCTCAGAATGCGATGTCTTTAAAAACCGCCGTGCATGTCTTTATAACATTCGGTGAACACGTGCAATATTGTACTGTAGTTCAGATATGAAATTTTATTAATTTAATTTGAGTATTTTCTTCCTTAACATCCCAATGTTCTAACATTGATATACTTGGACAGTCGATTAAAATGCACTTTTTGACTTATTTTGATTCAATTTTAAATTGCTTGTGTCAACTGTCAATTGAAATTTAAGACATATGGACAGGTGGCAACAACATGAGCGTATATGGTTTCCAATATACTACAAACCATTTTAGCAGTAGAAAGTCACGTCAAAATCGGTGAGAAATTGACCATTGTATAATATTTCAAAAGTTAGATACCTAATTAGCATGAATTGCGCAATATTTTGTGACCTCAAAAAGGAACAACTGTTAAATTATTGTTTCGATCTTTCCATCAAATATTTTAAATAGAAGAAGTTGGTAATAGTGAACAAGAAATTGAGTATTATTATAAACTTGTCGCAGATTTAGCAGTAGAATGCAATTTGGGAACCTTTTATATTTGGAATTTGAAAAAGAAATATAAAGAATAAAATTAAAGGAGCATTAGACCAAAACTGAGGGCGTATTTTTAACCCTGACGACGACGACGCCGAGTAAACACACAATTACAATGACGGGGTCGTCACCTGCGTAATCGCTTATGATAGAAACAATGATATCACGAAACGCTTAATACGACCCGGACGAGAACACAGGTACGACGTACGGACAGACATAACATCGACAACCAAGTCAATGTCCACGGCCTTTGATAACCAGTTGTGGTGCACTGGCGTGTCTACCCAAGCCAGGCTTGAACCCAGGACCACGTGGTCTGTAGACATGTATGATAACTGCTACACCACAGTCGGTAGATATTTTTGAACCAAAAAAATCAAATGCTTATATAGCACGCAGCGGTATAGAAATTTTCTGGTTAATATAAATATTCAAGTGACCTTAATTTGCCCTCACGTTGTCTGTAAGCTATGGAAATCAGCAAAAACGAGCGTCGTCACTTCTCGGTCGAGTGTTCATTTAAATAATCTTAGCTGTTTTCCTGTTCATACATCTTCACTCAGTTTTGTGAAATAGTTTGATTTGTCATAACCGTTAAACTTGAAGCGCTATAGACCTTTTCAAACCGAGATTAGCCGAACGTGATTTCCTCAGTACTTCGACCAATCAAATGCTGGGGGAACTTTTCCTTTGTTTCTCAGCCAATCAGGAGCAGGTTTGGGGGAAAATGTAACCAGCAATACGCGCGCGTATTTTCTTCATGCATAACGCACGTATGATATGTGAGCTTGAAAACATTTTTTCATACGCTTGGTCCCAAACCGTGCGTAATTTGTAAAGACGGCCAAGATTCCTCCAGTATTTTATTGGTCAATATAATTCCTCCAGTATACATGTACGATTGGTCCATTATGGACACGTGAATCTCGGCCATGTGACATTATTTAAATTGGTTATCCGGAAATTGCCGATTCAGATTTGAAAAGGTCTATTGTGACCATCGCTAAAATGCTCTGCTCAGAATTGAAGACTTTTTAGTATAAAATCTCTACCTGTCCATATACCTTTAACATGGTGTTATATACCATACACCTGCATAATCAAGCCTTTCTCCCCTTGGACCGATGAAGAGTTCAAACCTAGCTCCTTTTATGTTTTCACCGAGCTTTACATCAAATTGAATACACTCTTTCTCTATCATATCTTCAAATGTTACCATATCTTTTAAACTTGTGTCCTTGTTTTTCCCTTTTAAGTTTGAAACGGCAAAAAGGTTCCGAGGAATTTTCAGGCCGAGAGTTACATTGCCATTAGGAGCCTCTATGTGAGGTAGATATGGAAACGAAACACCTTTCAGAGTGTTCAAAGGACCATCTTCCCGAGCTCCCCAAAATCCATGGTGAGTTGGAAAGACTGGATTTGATGACGGTTCACCAGAGGAGACAAACCATGTCCCTACGTGCTTTCCTTCGACAAATACATTCAGGGCAAAATATCCAGCTTGAGAAAAACGCAGATTGAATTTAAGTCTTTGTTTATCATATCCTACATCTTCATATTCAGCAAATATAAACCGCTTACATTTTTCATTTTCAGCATCCGCTTGTGGAGGAGAGAGTCTCAGTAATGTAAACATGATTCGTTGTTTTGTTCTCTCGCGAGGTCTAAGCAGACTAAACGTTGCCTCACCGTTTGTTGTACGGATGGTATGACCGGCCAAACCTTCGACGCTCAGCTCGTTTTCTACAAAGGTTGGTCTGGGCCCATACTCGACAGCTTTTCCAAATGATGACGTCTCTTTCTTAAGACCACGACATCGTAATATTAGCATACAACAGAGCTCGTATCCGTTGGTCTCATTTGGTTTTTTAGAGTATGCTTTGAATAGATAGGTACCGTTCCGAGGTAAAGCAACATGAAAGGCTATCTTCGAAGAAAATGTTTCCTTGTAAGTTCTTTCTTTTAATGATTCATTGGAATCCATTTTGGTTTTGTTTTCGTGAACCGTACACATCATCTTACCCTCGAAAGGGTATGCAAACTCTATTGTTGCTCTCCCATTTTCTACATTTAGAATCTGTTCTTGTACGTTGATACAGAAATATCCATTGGCCATACATACTGGATTTGTACCGTAAAGACCCCCTTCCGGGAACCCTTTGTGTTTTGTACTCCCAGTACCAACGATGACGTAAGTTGCCACGGCAGCGTGTTGCAACTCACTATTAGAAGAATCACTGGACTTCCCAACTATAGCCAATTCGTATCGTCCGGCTGTTGGCAACTGAACCTTAATAGTTGCTAAATTTCCAGTCCAGTAGTACATTACATTGTTATCCAAATTACCGCGGGTTGTTCCACTTGAGACGGGGGTAAGACGTGAATACAATAGTGCCGCCCGTTTAAATCTTATACAAAATTCTGCCTCATTTGTATCCGTATATGATATGCCATCCTTGGTAAT
>JAIGNY010003096.1:837500-870000 GCA_020152595.1 Chiridota heheva
GTTTAAAAATTAATTGAGTATGAATTGAAAAAAAGCTACTTTGAAAATATCTTGTTTTATTTCGATATTGTGTTAACATTTTTATCAATAGGGCGCAAAAAATAAAGAGTCCACGGGCCACATACCCTCATCGCGGCATTATAGACCCTCATCGCGGCAACGTATACCCTCATCGTGGCAACGTAGCCCCCACCCCCTTCCGTCAGGACATGTTTTCTTTGTGTTAAAAGGTTAAAAATGATACAGCTAGATCCTGTTTAGAAGATGTATTAATCCTATCGTTGTACAAATCCTATATTCGTATATACAGTGGTGGTTTTGAGGGGAGCTTAATGTTCTGCCCTCTTAGAATTTTCTGAAATTTAGAGGGACTTTGGGCTCCCCAACTTTTTTCAGAATTTGTATTTTTTGTTTGGTGATTTTTTGTATCTTAGTGCATTTTGCCCCTCCACTTTTGGTACACAAATCAGTTTTTGTTACTTTGATGTCGGGGAACGTGATAACACATGTTCACTTACAATAATTGGGGGCTGAAGCGCCCTAGCCCCGGCTGAACCGGCTCCGCCGCCCCTTTGATTTGAATTTTATGCCAAAATCATGCGCGGTAAAATCCTAGTACATCGGTTATCGTATTCGCTGTATATATGACTCTAATTTGCTGTTGCCTTTCGTCTAAATTTTAACAATTAATTTGCTCATACATGTCTATTATTTTATGGGTTAAGGTCTATAGGATTAGGCCAGGGTTTTACGTTGGAAAAATAGATATCGAAAGAAGAAAAAAACAAAAACATTTTCGAGACCTATGATTCACTGGGGGTTTTTATTTTTTAATTTAAAAGCGATTTACCGTTATGGAGTTTTCACTTATACGTCCAAAACGGGGCAAAACATCAGATTTTTCCTAGTCCTTCGGTAGTCCGGTATTCAGGGAAGAAAGTCTCAACATCAAATATATGTGGGAGCTTTCATTTTGTTTTCATTGCCTACTGTATACAGACACGTGGTCAGGAGGGAAGGGGGGGAGGGAGGGGGGAGGGTGCGTTTCCACAATAAAATTTTGCCAATTTAACATGAATATGTGGAGGTATATGCGATTTGAATACACGAGACCTTGGTGGTGGTGGGGGTGGGAGGGGATTGGGGTGGGAGGTGGTGGGAGAGGGGTGCGAAGGAAGTTCTCGCAACCTCTCGATACGGGCGTGCTATGTGCTTTCCAAAGTCTGTCGAGGGTATACTATAGAAGTACAACAAGAACCAGTGAATTCAACCAGTCAAATTATAGACCTATGTGTCACTAGTACCACGGCTACATGCTCTTCATACAGTCATATGAAGTTCTTTAGAACTGAAAACCCAAATCGCTGCTGCGTTACTAAATGACAATGGGATAAAGTATATAAGTCTGGTCACATTATCAACATATTTTGCTGGTAGATATGCTTATATTCTTATTGTGTGATGGAATGGTTTACTTTGGGGACGTGCGTTTCCGCCATGATGCATTTCCGTCTTTTCTTTTCGCCCTAAAAACTGCACGTTTTCGCCATGGCGGAAACAAAAGTTTCATTTTTTATTTTCATGGCGGACAACAACTATTTTTATATGACGGAAACGGAAGATAGCGAAAACCAGCTCCTTGCGAAAACACACTACATTCGCTTACCTTCGTAGGTTGTTAGCGAAAACACACTACATTCGCTTACCTTCGTAGGTTGTTAGCGAAAACACACTACATTCGCTTACCTTCGTAGGTTGTTAGCGAAAACACACTACATTCGCTTACCTTCGTAGGTTGTTAGCGAAAACACACTACATTCGCTTACCTTCGTAGGTTGTTAGCGAAAACACACTACATTCGCTTACCTTCGTAGGTTGTTAGCGAAAACACACTACATTCGCTTAGCTTCGTAGGTTGTTAGCGAAAACACACTACATTCGCTTACCTTCGTAGGTTGTTAGCGAAAACACACTACATTCGCTTACCTTCGTAGGTTGTTAGCGAAAACACACTACATTCGCTTACCTTCGTAGGTTGTTAGCGAAAACACACTACATTCGCTTACCTTCGTAGGTTGTTAGCGAAAACACACTACATTCGCTTAGCTTTGTAGGTTGTTAGCGAAAACACACTATATTCGCTTACCTTCGTAGGTTGTTAGCGAAAACACTACATTCGCTTACCTTCGTAGGTTGTTAGCGAAAACACACTACATTCGCTTACCTTCGTAGGTTGTTAGCGAAAAAACTACATTCACTTAGCTTTGTAGGTTGTTCGCTTAGCTTTGTAGGTTGTTAGCGAAAACACACTACATTCGCTTAGCTTCGTAGGTTGTTAGCGAAAACACACTACATTCGCTTACCTTCGTAGGTTGTTAGCGAAAACACACTACATTCGCTTACCTTCGTAGGTTGTTAGCGAAAACACAGTACATTCGTTTACCTTCGTAGGTTGTTATGGTTTTGAATCTCTTCACAATTTCAAATTCATCATCGATAAGTTCTTCTGGACGTTATTGATGATAACTTGAAATTGGGAGAAGCTATATGAATGCAGGTTCACTCTCGAAATGTACCCCCTGGCTCGCGAACTTTCGACGTGAATAATGCTTTTATCAATTATTTAAGAATCACAGGTGTAATCTTATGGCTCCCCATGCAGTACCCCCGGCTGGGCAGCGACGTCGCGCGGATTGTTAGGTCAAATGTCTTAATTAAAAGTTGACGCATACTTGTTGTGTTGGAAGAAATTTTAGATATTTTAAATCAAAACTATGGCAAATCCCCGTCTAGACAACGAAGTCGCACGGATTGTAGGCCTACTACAGTAATCTTAATTAAAGAACGATACATATTCATATATGATAACAGTGTCAATGGAGCGTGACTTCGCTGCCGGCTATATTTAGAGGTGAACCTGTATTCTATAGTTAACTAGCCCTTCTTAGTCCGTCATCTTGTAGGTTATGTAATACCCCAGCACGGACACGGCCTTAAAGGTATATGGACAGGTAGCGATTTTGCCATAAATATGTGTCTTTAATATTCTGAACATTTCATTAACATACGTCTATCAGAAATTTCCACTTGTTTCTGAGATATTCGCGAAAAACTGCAAAGTGCAATTTTATTTTTAAGGGGTAGGGGCTGGTAGAGGGATTTCTGGCCGAATTTAGTGTTTTTGCGAAATGGCAACGAAATCGCGCGGATTGTAGGCCTACTACAGTAATCTTAATTAAAGAACGATGCATATTCATATATGATAACAGTGTCAATGGAGCGTGACTTCGCTGCCGGCTATATTTAGAGGTGAACCTGTGTTCTGTAGTTGACTAGCCTTTCTTAGCCCGTCATCTTGTAAGTGCAAAGTGCAATTTTATTTTTAAGGGGTAGGGCTGGTAGCTTTTAATAATGGGGGTCTCTAATTTTTGGTACAGATGGGGACATACTTAATAGGAGGGTGCTGGCTATAGTCATCGGGCCATAAGGTAAGCAAATGGAGTCATGTAGTTGTTTGAGTTATAGGCGCTGAAGTTAACTTCATTTAATAAATGAAAGGGATTTTATGTTGTAGATTCACAAACATATCCAATATCAGCCCTCGAATTAATAGAGGGCGTCGCACAATATGTATAAAGTTAGTCTAAGGCTATGTCGGATATCTTAGAAGAATGAATGGCATTTTCAAACGGGTGTGGGCCAGACGTATGTGCAATAAATTAAGGTAGAGATATAAGACAGAGAAACTTAGTGTCGAAAGTCAGTCAAGTCGAATCTATCACATCGAAATGTCAAATTAATCTCAAAATTTCAATGATACGCCAGGGACAAGTGCTGAGCTGGGCCGACGCCAGATAATTACATACAGCCAGTCGGACCTCTCAGTGGTTCCCACGAGGCTGGCGTTTGCTGAAAAAGTCTTAGAAAGCTTCCGCCATTTACAAATTAAGGTCGTGCAATGGGCTTGTAGCATGGAGGACCACCACGACCAGGCCGGGCATCATTACCACATGGTCGTAAAGTTATCGGGTTTGCATCGATGGCTGGCAGTAAAAAACCTTTCTCTCGACCCAACATGGACTTCTTTGTAATCTCTCCGGGCTTCATAGTATTAGTAGCTACTATACTGCATAGCAATATACAACCGAAGAGAACACAAGCTACATTTAATCAGAGGGGCACCCCAAGTTGGTGAACCAGTTGATGCCTTGATGGTCGGCATGCAAGGAGGGGACGTCCATGAACTACCGAGGAGACTGAGGAATTTGAACAGGGAAATAAGTAGAGAAAAAAAGAGATAGTCAGCATATGAGGTCTCGCAGATCATTTTGGCTAAGGGGATCAAAACATTGGTAGAACTGCTGGCGTTTGCCAACGTCCAGAAAAAGATGGGCAAAACGGACCTCGCATAGTTCATCGCAAATAGAGGGGCCAAATATGTTGCCGCAACTCTGGAGGTGAGATGTTGTTTCATTCACTTTTTACACAGCCTTTCTTTTTCAGAAAAGGGGAAAGGGCCAGTGTTTCCTAATTTCTCATGGTGATCTGTTAATAGGGCTAAACAAACTGACAAAGGAAGACTAGGGGAAGTAACTCACAGAGAGCCAGTCCCGCCCAACTAAACTAAAATAAAATTGCCTAAATTGTTAAGAATTTAACAGGGCTGTAAGTATGTGTGTGTGTGTGAAGGAAGGAGAAGGGAGGGGGGAGGGATGGCATCTAAAATTAAAGCATATTGTCGGAAGAACCCCAATAGGCAAGTCTTAAACTCTCCAGGCGTTGTGCGGGTAGGGGCTCAGTTATCCGACCGATTATCAAACATTTTTGTTAAAAGCTAATTGTGTGTGTGTGTGTGTGTGTGTGTGTGGGTGTGGTGGGGGGTGTAGATAATGCTGTCACTTAACTACGAGATATTGAAAGTATTTTTATCTTCATAGGTTGCATGTGAGATGGATAGGGCGCAGAAAGTGCTTGAACGCAGTAAAAAGACCCGTATCCAGCTTCTGAAAGAGATGGCATAGAAGGAATTTGTGTTGCGGGGGCGTTGGAAGGAAATGGGAGAGGACATTTTACGTCGCAATAACATTGAAAGGGGTGGTTTTTGTTAGGCGGTGTATGAATTATTAGATAAGGGACGTGGCAAAAACCGTAATATCCTTTTGACTGGCCCAACCAATTATGGCAAAACATTTCTCTTGTTGCCAATGACAGTTATTTATGATGTATTTTCGAACCCAGCGACAAATACGTTTGCGTGTGTAGTCATATTCTTAAATGACTTTAGAGCCATTAGCTCATCCCATGGCACGATATTTTGCTGTTATTTGAAGGGGGCTTAGTTCATTTTCCCGCCACTAAAATTCATTGTGTCAAGGATCTTACTTTGGTTGGGGATACACTTGTCTTCGCCACAAGCAAACATGCTCTTTGTCAAGGCCGGTGTAAAAGTAAATTATAAAACCCCAGTAAGTTTGGGCCCCCAGCCCTTACTTCCTAGGAAATTTGGGCCCCCCAGACAATTAAGCCATAGCTCTCCAGTAAACTTGGTCCCCATTCATAGTAAAAACGGTCCACTAGGAAATTTGAGCTCGGGCCTTTCTTTTCTAGGAAATTTAAAGACAATAACTTATCCCCCTTTTGCAAGAAAAGGCCCTTCTTCTCCCGTCACATTAAATCCCACTGCCGTTTTGCGCATAGCACACCTTTTTGTCTTTAGTGTATTAGCTTATCACTTCTTATCACTTGTTAGCTTATCACTTCAGTACACAAACTTAATTGAAGGAACCGTACAGACACATCAGTAAATTACCTAGTAAAATCAGTCCGGAGGAGACCAAATTCACTAAACATTCCTTGGAAATAAGGTCCGGCGGGAGGGGTAGGAGGGGGAATTTACGGGGAAAAATTTACTATCACACCAGCAGCATTGACGAAGTTAAAACAGAAATGATGGCTGTAAGATGAAGACAATTCATTTTGCAAAGTCAATTCCCTATGCTAGAACAACGATGTACCCGCCCCTGCAGCCTTTGTTTTGCAAAACTCATTTTAGAAAACATTTTTACTCAAGAATAAAGAAATGCCTTAAGATTGAATAGTACTGTTATATAACAAACATTTCTTATCTCTGATTTCGTTCATTCACTTACTTCCCGCTACATATTGTTATGGAATTCCATACATACATTTGTTTACCTTTACCTCTTTGTTTACCTGCAGTCAACACAATGTTTCAATGGATAGTTCTACTTTACTGTCAATTACAAAGAAAAAAGTCTTGGGACTTCAAATCTTTTACAACTTCTAAGTTTACCTTTACCATTGCCCCAAATTGAGTTTGTCCCTTCATCACTCTTCAAATGCTCACAAATAATAATTTGTCCATTTATTGTAAAAATCATGTGAACATTAACAACTCTTCTCTCTGTGAGATTTCCGAGAAAAAAAAAAAGGAGTGAAAAATGGTAAATGTAAAGGTAAAGATAGTTTTTCGTCAACTTCTGCACCTACAGTAGTTCCCATTTAACTCTGCCGCCCCTATTTTCAAATAGAAAAAAAAGTTTATCTATATCATTAGAAATTAGCCGAGACTACATAATTTTGGGCGCAAATCAAAATACGTCACAAAGGCCCATCCTCTAGCCGGCTCCCTAATAGTTGACGGCGTTTCTATTGTATGTTTTCTTGCAGTAAACGGGTACCTGCGAGTTCAATATTAACTGTGTCTATCCGTTTGTTCATAGAGGCAATAATTGTATTGATGGTCGAAGTGGGTATTGCCTTTAACAACCCGAATAAGACGTCTCCGAAATTATCCTAAAACTTTATGAATAAATTTCTTACGCTAATGCATCCCTTCGAAGATTATTGTATAAGATTTTGAACACAATCTCTATTGGATTAAAATCCGGACTTCTAGCGGGGATTCTAAATACTGTAAGTCCGAGCCTCAAAAATGCTGCTTTCGTTGCTGCATAATTTTGGCAAGGGTCGTCGTCTCGAACAAAAGTTTGCCTTTTGGCACGACCACACCTCTTCATTACCCCTTTAAAGTGTTTGATCACAAACCGGACAAACTTGTCCCTCCGTCAACTTTTTATAAAACTTGGCAAACACCACTCCCTTTCCATAAGGTATTGTGGCAAATAGATGTACAACTTTTCCTCCGGTCCCCACCTTTTGATCTTTCGTCGTGCAACCGAACGCCAAACCTTCATTGCCTTTTTTCGCCAGATGCGCCCCCTCAGTACACGCGCTTGATCCATTGGTCGGGTTTTATAGGCAAATGACGCTCCATTTTGTTCCTCCTTCATGCAGTCATGTTCCGTGCAAATTGGATGCGCTTTCTCAAATCACTCCTATTCAATAGACCTTTTTTTCCTGGCTTGTAGATAAAAGTAGGCCATGCTAGTTAAAAATATACGGTTCGGATGACGATTTCTCCCATGTTGATACCGCATTCTGCCATAAAGTTGGCATTAACGTTTCGCAAATGTTGGACAGCTCGCAGCAAACCCCGCTTTTGGCGATCATTCAGTTTTTTTGGTGCGGCCTGTTTTTCTAACGCTCTGTCCGAACCTGCTGCTTCCTACTGGTTCGCGAAAAATCTGAACAACACTTGCTGGAGAAATTGAGCAGATTTCTGCCGCCTCACGCACAGTTTGATGTCCTTCTGTCCTTAAGAACCGGGCGAATGCCCTAATCTCCGCCAAAATTCAGGTCCGCTGCACCATTTTAATCCAACTCTATAGACACTCAACAGCTCCGTAGTATAGCAAATATTTATAGCTGAAGAACTTAACTCAACCTTCCATACAATAAGAAAGATACCCCCCCCCCGCCCGCCCGCCGCCACCTTAACAATCCGTTAATCCCTCTTCTCAAGCTTTTTGATGCGCGTTGCTTTGAAGTTAAAATGTCTCACCGTCCAACTTCATTTTGATTATTTCCTTTAATTGAAGCGATTTCCCCTCTATTGTCCTTTATTTGTGATTATTTTGATGAAACGCCCTTTCACAGTAATCATGTTACTGCCTGATATCAGGCATTTTTTTAATTTGGAAGCCCAACCTCTAACCTTGCCCGCTTCGTTTTTTTTTTGCTAGCCCCTCTCTTAAAAGTATTTTTCTTTTTTGGGGGGCCGAAAAATTCTTGTTATCCTTCCCTCTAATCTGACTGTTTGATAGCCAACGACACTCCCAGTCAAAAGTAAATAAAAAAGAAAACAACCCTCCCTCCCCTTTCAATGTTGGCTCAGAATTCTGCACGCTGCGATTTGGCGCAACATTAAAAGGGGATAGGGCGGGGTTGAGTTGATCTTATGTTTTTGAAACTTGGTTGCAGATTTTGCTATTTTGTTTTGTCGTGGATTGTAGGCTACTTTAAAACATCAGTCTGTCAGTCTTATTGAATCAGACATCAGAATATCGCTTTATTAGCGATATGCTAACTATTTTAGGACATAAACTCATGGATAAAGAAGAAATATCGACTCAAATTCCGATGCATTATTTCTTTATGATTGGCGAACTCCACTTTTTACGTTAGGCTTTAAGTATTACTGTATGGTACATTGTAACTTTTACATAACGTTAATGACTGACTGTGTACTGTCCTATCTTTACGTCACGAAGAAAAAAACAAAAAAACAATAATGAGTATATTTTAAAATAAAAATAAGCCAGATTTTTCACATTTTGAGAACGATTTTGTAAGAAAGTGTTTGTGGTGGAGTGTTTAAGGACATTTGTATCAATTTATGCAAAGTGGTTGCTACCTGTCCATATACCTTTAAGTTATTGGGCTGGTATTGCCTAGACCAACAAAACTGCAATACTTCAAGTTTTTCTTCAAAATCATAAGTACCTTAACAGTGTTCTTACCTATTAAAGATGAATTACAGAAACGGTACACCATTATGGAGTGCTTATCTGAAGTGTAGGCCAATCCAATACAGAATGCCTTCTCTCAAAGAACACGAAAAACACCTGATTTCCATCACTAGGCTCTTGTATTGCAATGAGAACTGGGACTTTTAATACGTCTGTACGTGCATCGTATGTGTGCTATTGTCTGTGTTCTTTGGTTTCTGCTCGACAACTATGGTTCCCATGTTACCGCGCAAACAAAGCGTTTTTGCACAGTACGATTTTGTATGGCCTTAAGCAATCGATCAATAATTTTGAATTGAACCATTAAGTGATTTTGCATTGGGAGGACAATTAGATAAAGAGATTCACAAAATAGAGCAAGTCATATGATAGCTAAAGTGGACTGGAAAACCGAGTTTAGTAGTTGTTATTTTTGAAGAAAAAAAACTAGTTTTAGAGCACGCCGGGCCCGCCGAGGTACAAGGCCAGACTTATTGGCGTACCCAGCTTGAGCAGCCAAGGGGGAAACCTTACCGAGGTGTAATAATTATTAAGAAAAGTCGCTAAATGTTGTGTACCGTGCCGCACCCCCCCTCCCCCTCCCCACTCCCTTTGCTCTGCCGAAAATCCAACACATTTTGCAAATAGGGCCATAAAATGAAACTGCAATTGTTATCTTTCTCTGTTGTGGCACTGGCCCTCAGGCGCGACAGGACTAGTATTGTAAACTCCATGCTCAAAATGCGCCATCTTTTAATTGATAATTATATTTCAAAATTTATTAAGTGAAGAGAATATGGACTTCAAATTAAGTACTATTTTTTAACGGTCACAATGCTACAATCAATTTCAGTAATGCTAATTAAGAAATTTATGGCGTTGTTTTCATTCACAAAAGTCATGTCAATTGACAACGTTGACGAAAACTTCCGGTGTCAATCCAAAATTTTGATAGCCAGGTCTAAAAACGTGATACGAAAAATGATTAAATGTAGACATTTTTACTGTTTCAGAAACATAATAGCAAATATTTATCAAACCAAAATATTTTTTGAAGAGTCACAAAAAGATAGCAAAGGAGAATTATATTATTTGAAATTTGAAATGAACGAGGAATCTCCCGGATGTTGTGAGATAAACATTTTACTCAGTAAGCACTACATGATTGGCAATACTTGCAGTAATTGTATAGAGGGATTTCATCACGTGACTCTAACTTATCTTTTTTTTGTAGAAAAAAGCGTCATTGCGTTTCACGCTACTTCACACAGCTCAGTCACATCACACGTACAAGAAACATAATGCATGTTAACCTACCTGCCGGTCCGGTTCAGCGCATTTTACTGATTGTATTTTACTGATGATTTTACTTCATCGACGACGACAACGATGAGTGAACACACAATTACAATGACGGGGTCGTCGCCTGCGTAATCGGTTATGATAGTAACAATGCTATCACGAAACGCTTAAAACGACCAGAACACTGGTACGAGAACACAGGACGAGAACACATGTACGACGTACGGACAGACATAACATCGACAACCAAGTCAATGTCCACGGCCTTTGATAACCAGTTGTGGTGCACTGGCGTGTCTACCCAAGCCAGGATTGAACCCAGGGCCTCGTGGTCTGTAGACGTGTATGATAACCGCTACACCACAATAGGTAGACATTTCACTTCATATTTTCCTTACTTTTTATATATTCACCGACATACGAAAAGTAACGTTTAGGTGAACGCCATCTGATTGTTCGTTATATGCAGACAAAATATACATACATGATATAAAGTGCTCGTTGCAAATTCTAGTGTGAACCGTAGCTTGAAAGCCGTTGCGTCGTGCAACAGAAACCAACTTCGAACGTCGATCAGTATCAGATGGAAATCGAAAAACCTCTTTCTATTCCCCGGCAAACGTCTATTAGCACAACCAACGGTACAACTAGATTCCGGCATAATTGTCTTACCAAAATTATCTTATATAACAACATGCAAACGTTTGTAGGTCTAATTAAGTGTACAGCAGACGACAGTGTTCTTGCCCGATTAAATTGCGATGCAAACAAAGTCACGTGACCTCATGGCGTTGGCTGAAACACCCTTATATAGCGTATACTACGGTCAGAATGTTTACTACACCGGATGGGGTTCTAAAACTTCAAGACTTTAAGTTAGGAAATTGTTAGCGTCCATCACGTACACACTGTACAATCTTGCAACCTGTCAAATTCGGTGTGGGTACAGGAGCGTAGGCTGGTCTGCGCCTGGGGTGTGATTTTTAAGAAAGTGGAACTTAATTTCGGTGAGCAATTGCATGCGTAAGGTGGACGATGGGGTCTTGAAATACTAATCCTGGCCGATAATTCAATGTTCTAATTCGTGCGGAACTCGGGCTGCACCCCCAGCACTCCCAACCTATGTCCCTGAGGTAGAATCTATTTCAGGAGAACCAAGTTGCAGATTCGTCTTTATTTATTGCGTCTATTCTATTCTAAATAACTAAATAAATAACTAAATCAAAACCTACATCATTTTGTTCTCTATCTTTAAGAGGCGTTTCTAGCTTTTTATTTTTCAGGGGATTAACCCCCTCAAAAAAAATAAATAAAAAAAAAAAAAATACCTCAGCCGGTTACAGTTCAGGAAGGACATTGGCGTAGGAGTTAGGGTCCACCCCCGGAAAGGATTTGTATTTCTCGGTTACATGCAAGCTTTAGTTTGATGACAAAGTGTGACATTATTAACGTAAACTTGCAGGAAAATGCGTAAAATTGTTGGAAATTTTGATCGAAAATTTCCCGCCGTTGCTGTTGTTGTTGTAATAGTGTGATTATTCTAATAAATTGATATTTGGGGTCTGCGGTCCTAGGTAGAAATGTGTTGCTAATGTTAAGCGCATGGACGTATATAGAACAGGGCATACATGGGCATAACTTAAAGAGTATAACATAACTATATTTTGTCGGGAAAAACATGGTATGTGAAGAGAAATGGTAGGAAAATTAAATTAGAATACTTTGAAAATGATTTGGAAACTTAGTTATATTTCTTATTTCATGCCTTTACGAGACTGAGCGGGAGAGATGGGAGAGGGGGGATGATATTAGTCTGGCAAAGATGGAAACAAAATCTTCATTTACAGGGCCCTTCATTTTCGGGCGGATTTTTAGATATTCGGGAAGTTTTTATTCAATTTTCTGGAGCTTTATTTTATTTCCCGGGCAATTTCAAGAAATTTTTTATCAGTTTTAATTTTTTTGTTTTCGCGAATTTTTTGGTTTATTGTTGGAAAATTATGATCAATATTCGGGAGCTTTCCTTAATTTCCGGGCAATTTTTTTCGATTTTTAGAAAACTTTTTTCATTTTTGAAATTTCTTTAGCTATTCGTGCAGGTTTATCGATTTTGGTGAAATTTAGCGTATTTTTTGACTTATTTTCGGGAAATTTTCTGGCATTTTCAAAAGCTTAAAATAAATTTGGAACATTTTGTTGCATTTCCTGGCATTTTTTTATTTGGGGAAAATTTCCTTCATTTTTGGAATTTCCTTCACTAGTCGTGCAGGTTTTTTCGATTTTGGTAAATTTTAGCGTAGTATCTATCTATCTATCTATCTATCTGTCTATCTGTCTGTCTGTCTGTCTGTCTGTCTGTCTGTCTGGCTGGCTGTCTGGCTGGCTGGCTGGCTGTCTGTCTGTCTGTCTGTCTGTCTGTCTGTCTGTCTGTCTGGCTGGCTGGCTGGCTGGCTGTCTGTCTGTCTGTCTGTCTGTCTGTCTTTCTGTCTGTCTGTCTGTTTGTCTGTCTGTCTGTCTGGCTGTCTGTCTGTCTGTCTGTCTGTCTGTCTGTCTGGCTGGCTGTCTGTCTGTCTGTTTGTCTTGCTGTCTGTCTGGCTGTCTGTCTGTCTGGCTGTCTGTCTGTCTGGCTGTCTGTCTGGCTGTCTGTCTGTCTGGCTGTCTGTCTGTCTGGTTGTCTGTCTGTCTGGCTGTCTGTCTGTCTGGCTGTCTGTCTGTCTGGCTGTCTGTCTGTCTGTCTGACTGGCTGCCTGTCTGTCTGGCTGTCTGTCTGTCTGGCTATCTGGCTGTCTGGTTGTCTGTCTGGCTGTCTGGCTGGCTGTCTGTCTGTCTGTCTGTCTGTCTGTCTGTCTCCGTCCCTCTCTCCCTCCTCCATTTATTTACCCATCCATCCATCCATCCATCCATCCATCCATCCATCCATCCATCCATCCATCCATCCATCCATCCACCTATCCATCCATCCATCCATCTATCCATCCATCCATCCATCCATTTATCTAAAAGCTGCAAAGAAAACAAATAGTCGTTTGTTTAAAATAATCGTGTTCTCGCCGTTAAATATTTCAAGGAGTTAAGTTAGACATTGTAAAATATCACATTTCATTTGGCAAATTCTTAAATGAACGAAATCACACACAGGGAAATATTCTTGGCATTTGCGTACAATTTCTCTTCCCGACATTTGAAAAAAATGGCTGCATGACTTTAGTAATCTTTACGTGTGTACAATCACCTCAGGTAATTAATGTACAGGTTCCATAGAATTATAGGACTTCTCCCCAATTTAACGAGGCCAATACATATCTAAAATCAGAAACAATTATGACAAAATGGCGTAATTAAATGCTACCGTACACTACATCCGTCGCAAAAAAAAAGAAAAATTGCAAGGAAGGTGTGCGCCGACAATAATATTTACTAAAATGTAAGAAAGGATTAAGCAATTTATAAAAGCTGCAAAGAAAGCAAAACAGTTGTTTAAAATAATCGTTTTATTATGCGCCATCGTACTCAACATGCGCCGTCAATGATATTTACTAAAAATTTACTCCATACATGATTAATTCTATTCATTACTTTAGTAATTTTACTTATAACTTTTCTCATTCCCTCATACATTACTCCTTTTACTCCATATATTACTCATTTTACTCCCTACATGACTCATTTTACTCATTACATTACTCCTTTTACTCGCTACATTGCTCACTTTACTCAATACTCTACTTTTACTCAATATATTACTCCTTTTACTACTCAGATAACTCATTTTACTCATTACTTCACTCCTTTTATTCATTATTTTACTCCTTTTAATCCATACGTTACTCCTTTTACTCATGTTTCTCCTTTACTCCCTACATTACTCCTTTTACTCAATACTTTACTCTATACATTATTCATTTTACTCATTACTTTACTTATTTTACTCCCTACATTGCTCAATTTACTCATTACTTTACTGCCATTACTCCATACATCACTCCTTTTACTCCCTACATGACTCATTTTCTCATTACTTTACTCCTTTTTCTCATTACTTTATTCCTTTTACTCCATACACTCCAACTAAACGCCCTACGCCGCTGGGAAAAACGAAAGAGCGCCCCATATGCCCTGTATAGAGGATTGTATGTACAGCTTTTAAACAACCTCCTACAGAAGCATAAGGTCCTTCGTAGAGGCATTGCATGAACTTTACGAACGTTCATCTCTGTAACCTCTTTTGAGGAAGTTGAGAATTAAAAACAATGTAACGTCTTTCCATTCTTCAGACTGCTGAAGTATATAACGAATCGGAGTGTGTAAGTCAAGAAACCAGAAATAGGGAAACGCTCAAACTATCGTTTCAAACACTTATCAGTATGATTTGAAAATAATAAATTCTTATTAAATGACAACTCTATTTGAGAAAATCGTCGTTGAAATGCGTCGTGTATTACAAAAAATCGTACTTCAAATTATTGTGCATTTCAATTTTCTCTATTTCTATGGTATTTCCCATCATTTACAACATGGTGTACCTTTATTTCACGGAACACCTCGTCACATCCTGTTGGCCTTAAAACAAAAACACAAGATCTTTCCGAGCTACCGTATTTTCCAGTGTTGTTCCAGTCGTTGACCATCACTGAGCCGGTCTTCACGTTGACGCGGCTGTCCACACAAAGCTTTGCGTTGCTCCCAACCAAAATTTCGCATCAAGGCTGTGACACCGAACGCGACACGGCGAGCGATTTTTAAACAAAACTGAATAAAACGAAGGAAATTAAACATTTTGACCTCTTGTTTTCAGAAAAGAATCGTCATCGCATGGCTATTCAAATGAAAACTGAAAATTGATTAAAAGGGCCTTTCTATGCCCATTATAGCAAAATTCGCCTCGCTACAGAAAATCGCGCCCCACTAAAGCGAATTTCTCCACAGTTTGAACAAAAAAGCATTTCTAGCAAATTTTCTAGTATCATCGGAAAGCCTCAATTGCAGACTGTATCATGTAGGCAAAAAGTCAAAGCATCTTATAACATTTGTTCCCTGTATGATTATCTAAAAAACGGTGCTCATTTTGTCAGTGCACCACAACTGGTTATCAAAGGCCGTGGACATTGACTTGGTTGTCGATGTTATGTCTGTCCGTACGTCGTACCTGTGTTCTCGTCCGGGTCGTATTAAGCGTTTCGTGATAGCATTGCTACTATCATAACCGAATACGTAGGCCACGACCCCGTCATTGTAATTGTGTGTTCACTCGTCGTCGTCGTCGTCATCGCATTTCGTGTTGTGACTTTAAAGAGGGCGGACGTATTTTTCAATCGCTCTCGTGAATTTGTTCGGCTTGCGCGTACTTAACATTTTAGGTGTGTGCGTCATTGTAGATATGCCAAACGGATAGGATTTATTAGATTTTACTTGAATATTCATTTCGATCAATATAACGCGTACGTAGGTTACCTAAATGTTTTAACTTAATTTGGAGGCAATCATCGATGCTGCCATAGGTTCATATGTATGTTAGGAGAGTGTTTTTTTGTGGCCCTGTAAACGATTCTGATTTATTTATACACACGTACTAACGGAACAGTTAATTCGATTTCATTATGAGGCAATACATCGTTCCAGCCTAGATTTACATGCATTAGCAATGTGTCTTTATTAGTATTGAAGCATTTCATATTATTACTGTTTGTATGCAAATTTGGACCAATATTTCACGCGTGAGTTTTTTGGAGTATCATTGAAAATTAGACCTATAAGCTAGACCTACAATAGATCAATTTGATTGTAAGTACATGCCAACATATACAAGGAAGAAAATACAGCTTGCATGCCCGTGATACGCTAGAGTTGCCTGATGTAAAACGAGGGCAACGAATGTAATATTCGCCAATTTCGCATTGGGCGACAAAACTCTTGCGGCGAAAACGGGCTTTTGTGGTACTTCTGTACTACTCGAGGGTTCTATGGTTCAACCAGACGGTCCCAGACCGTTCAATGTACACGCACAACACTAAACACACCCACTCAATTGCATTAAAATAAAGTGCATGAACTAGGCTTATGTAGCAGTGAATCAATCGACAATTGATAATGTTAAAAAAACTAATATACTAGATTGTTAATCTCATTAAAGGTGATTGATGCATTTAGGACCCTTTAAGAATAACAATATAAACATATTCCCACCAAATTAGTGTTTTTTTGTGTTTTTTTGTTTATCGAAAGCGTGTTCTTTTTTCTTTTTACTAGCTTTTTTTCTGTTTTTTTTCTCCTACGAGCTTTGTTTTTTCTACGAGCATTGTTTTTTCTATGAGATTTTGGTGTCTCGCTACAAATGCAGAATCATGAACAATCTATAGAAGCTCATTGTCTGGCGTAAAACCACCAACTGGGACGACTTTAAACTTTCCTGCATTCCTATTGGTCAAGGACTATAAACCAAAACATCCGAGCAAAAAATAAAAGAACAAAGCAAAACTTTAGAGCTAACACCAGAGTAGCATGTATAATAACAAAAGAGCTCCACCAACTCGGATGAATATGATACCGTTCTGACTTCTGATTGGTCAAATAGATCGGAACTAGGTATAAGTTTAGCAAAGCAAAACCTGTCCCTTTCTGTCATTTATATTCAGAACGCATCATGGAGTGGGAAATTTTAGCCGACCAAATGTTTAAAATCTTGAGAAAATGGAGTCCTGAATCTTTTGACTACGATTAAGTTATATGCCTTCTAGAAAGCCAATGCAACTGTTGCAAACCTTTCGAAGAAGAGTTTCATCATGCAGAGGGCGAGGTAATTGTTTCAACCATTGTCCATGCTTATTAAGAGACGTGTCAGCTGTTCGAGACGGTATATGGAAGTTTTACCTTGCTGCTTTGAACATGGCAAATGAATGACAGAATCAAAAAAAGGTCAAGATACTGACAACAAGAAAGGAAACGACCAACATAAAAAATAGGTCAACAAATTGACGATTTGGGTCTAAATATTCTAAAAATTCGCGTAAAAAGTTATGTTTTTCAGAAATTTTACTGACTTTGTTCAACTGGCTGGCTGGCTGCAGGGGGCACAGCAACTTTCCGAAGTACATGGTCGTGAGAGTCTTCGAGCAGGGAGCAATGGCAACTCGAGATGCCATGCATGGCAACACCGCACATGTGGAAAACTCGTGCCTTATTGGCAATATCACATAAAATTGCAACATATTGATAACAAATTTTTAGAGATAGTAGCACAAAATGGGTGATATAGGCCAGCGTGGGGCATTGGGCCGTGGCCAGCGTGGGGCATGGGGGCCGTGTCCCCTCCACCTTGCAAAGGTCTGTGCCCTCTTGTGTGAAGTCAAACTTAAAATAATATCTGTGTGGTGTAATATTCAAGTAGGACAATTTTCTATTCATATTTGTGCAAGAACTTGAAATAAATTGTAGGTTAAAACTCACCCGAATTTTCTTTAAAATGGCCCAAATTTGGTAAAAACGCACCAATTTAGTTAAAAGTTACCCTAAGTTTGTTTAGAATACTACAGATGAGGTTAAAAGTTGCTTGGATTTAGTTAAAATTTGCCTAAATTGCTTAAATTTCGTTAGAAATTGCAGTAATTTTAATTAAATGGCCCAAATTTTGTTTATAAAATTGCAATTTTAAACTTATGATTAGCTCACATTAAAGGAAGAATCACATCTAATTCTAGAATTAAAATATGCGTTTTTATTTGGTGGGCATCGGGTGGGAGCGGGAACAGGGGTAGGAGGTTGGGCACGGCACAATGGACAAAACTAGGGAACATTTTCTGCGCCTCATCTTCATGCAACGTTCCAGACACAAAACTTGGAACTGCAAATATTAATATGTATGTGAAAGCCATGTTACCTAACATTCTAGCATATTTACTTGACACCCCCCCCCCCCTAATGTGTTGTTTATATTTATATTTTCATGATTACTCGTTGTTTTGTATATACAATCTTATCATGCTACCATTCGTTGTAGAGTTTTCAACGAATGGAATGCTATGTGGGATATGAGGTGGACATGGGATGTGATGCTAAATGTGAGATAGGATGGCATGCCGTGTGGGACATCGGATGGGATGCAGTGTGGGATATGGGGTGGGATTTCGGATGTGATATGGAACATAGGGTAGAAGTTATGTGGTTCATAGGGTAGACCATTCGTTCAGCATGAAAGTTCAACAATGCAAACTATAGATAACTTTCCAAAATAACTTATTGGCGATTGTTTTAAAGATAAAAAAACAGAAATACACGAAGAGAAAAAGAAGGTAAAAATCATAATAGAATCCCTTTTTTTGAGGTTTCTCTCGGACTGATTAATAACGATGTGCTCTATTTTATTTTGGTTTATAAAATCTATATGGAGTATTTGCACTGTTATGACGCGTGCATTAAATCCCATTATTACACGACCATGATTATTTGGTTTATTCCATTTTTCAAACAGGTAATTTGTGTAACAAAGCTATAGAAAATATGTAAACTTTTATTGTTTTTCATTGTTTTACATTTGTTTTTTATGCATTTTAAACAATCTAACACGAAAATTGGATAAATTGGTCATCTTGGCATTGTGGTTATATACGTAAAGTTGAGTCATGCTACTCGGGCCAAGTCATTTGCCCTGTGCATTAAATACGCATATAAGCACTCTGCCTAAACATTTATCATTAATTACTCTGATATATATATATATATATATATATATATATATATATATATATATATATATATATATATATATATATATATATATATATATATATATATATATATATATATATATATATATATATATATATATATATATATATATATATATATATATATATATATATATATATATATATATAAATATATATATATATATATATATATATATATATATATATATATATATATATATATATATATATATATATATATATATATATATATATATATATATATATATATATATATATATATATATATATATATATATATATATATATATAAATATATATATATATATATATATATATATATATATATATATATAAATATATATATATATATATATATATACATATATATATATATATATATATATATATGTATATATATATATATATATATATATATATATTTATATATATATATATATATATATATATATATATATATATAATATATATATATACATATATATATATATATATATATATATATATATATATATATATATATATATATATATATATATATATATACATATATATATATATATATATGTATATATATATATATATATATATATATATATATATATATATATGTATATATATATATAAATATATATATATATATATATATATATATATATATATATATATATATATATATATATATATATATATATATATATATATATGTATATATATATATATACTTAAATATAAATATATAGTTATGAACTGACATATATACTTAGTTTTCTCAATCAGGTACTGTGAAAACTAGGATGTTTCTAGTGTGGTCGCAATGAATTTTGGCAGGATGCTTATGGAGCCTTGGGGCATAAGGTGGTGTGCCATGTGGGACATCAGATGGAATGCCATGTGGGATATGAGGTGGACATGGGATGTGATGCTACATGTGAGATAGGATGGCATGCCGTGTGGGACATCGGATGGGATGCAATGTGGGATATGGGGTGGGATTTCGGATGTGATATGGAACATAGGGTAGAAGTCATGTGGTACATAGGGTAGACCATTTGGGACATGGATGCAATGTCATGTGGGACATAAAGTGGGATGTCATGGGGAGGGACACCATGTGGGACAGATGGTGGTATGCAATGCGGGACATAAGCTCCGATGTCATGATGGACATCGGGTGACTAACAACTGATGCGGGGCATAGGCCTAAGGTGGATGCCATGGGGAACAAAATGAGGGATGTCATGTGAGATATTGGGAGGGAAACAACTGATGTAGGACATAAGGTGGGATGCCATGGGGGACAAGGGGATGGATGCCATGTAGGACATAGTGAGGGATTCCAAGTGGGATGTTGGACATATGATTAAACGCCATGTGGGACATATGGTGGAATGTCATGTGGGACATATGGTAGGATACCATGTAGGACATGGGTGGGGGAAGATTCAAGCTACTGATGCGGGACATAAGGTGGGATGTCATGTGGGGCATAGGAATGGATGCCATGTGGGACATATGGTTGGATATAATGTGGGACATAGGATAGGATACCATGTGGGACATAGGGTTGGATGCCATATGGAACATAGGGTGGGATGCCATATAGGACAAATGGACAAAGGATGCCATGTGGGACTGTGGGATGCCATTTCTATAGTTGGTTAGGTCATATGACATGGGTGTCAGTATGCATGGGCATGCGAACCATGACGTTATTTACCTTTTGTAGTTTATTTTAGGCCCCATTTTGCAAACTTTCAAGGACCAATGGCGACGCTAGGGCGGGAGGGGGGGGGGGGGCGGAATAAATAGTTTGACCTCTCTTTCTTATGTTGACCCATTTTTAATGCTCTTTACCTTACTTTGAGAAAGAACAGCTGATCTTGATAAAGGATGTATTTGACTGTATCTCGAACCAATTAAGAGCACAAACAGCCTTAACTTCTGAATAGAACAGTCTTGAAATTCTGGAATTACCAATTTCAGTTACTATGTTATGGCTGATTGAAACTAATGTTTTTTTTAATGTATTCAAAAAGTAATGCACAAAAGGGAAGACACCGCATTGTTTATGTGCAATTCTTTAAATTTTGAATGAGTTTTTACATGTACATTCTGATAGGAAGTGTGGTTAAGATAAAGGAAAAAAACCCTTGTGAAAATCAGTTGCTCTTTTCTTTTGACAAACGATAACAAAACACTATTGCAGTTTATACCTTCATTTGATACATCATGATGTTATTAAGGGAAAATTAAGTGGCACAGATTTAAAAGGCAAGGACCAGGGTCGTAGGAAGGGTCAGTGGCGTGTTACGTCAATTTTCAATGGAGCAAGGGAATTTTGGCGCCCCAAAAAAACTGCTCATAAGATAAAAGCTTTGGGCAAATTGCCCTAAATTGACATGTAAGTGACCATCTATAAGTTAAATCCATCAAATCTATGAGGCTTCGGGGCCGGTGCTTATCCCCTGTTTCCTTGACGTAAGCAGATGAGAACCCATGACTATTGTGTCCTTCTCAAGGTCACTGGGGAGGTTGATAATAATAATGGCTTCAACACCCTGGACGGGACGCATGTAAATCGCAGGTTAACTTCCCAGCACTGTTGGTACTTATTTTCAACAATTGTTTTGACTGGTCCAGTTTTGCTCAAGGATGCAGCGCTCGCGGTGGGAATTGACCCGGTACCTTTTTGAGCAAGGCTCCTTAACCACTGAGCTCCTGACCAGCTTTAGGTGGCAGAAAAATTCATTGAGTTGGTTAGATGACGCTAGTATATCTAATTCATAATTTATCGAAAGCAGAGACGCCGGCAGAACATGTACCGTCCATAGTGGTCGCTAAATGTTACACCCCAGTCAATATAGTCTACGCACCTGTTCAATGGCGTTTTCTAATCTTATGTAAATATGAGTTGGGCTGTTACTGTGCAATGTTGTGAAGGAATGAATCTACATGTATTTTGCGCGCGGTAACTAAAGTTCCCCGCGATATAGACTGGAACTAGGCTTGTTATTTGTTCCCAGGTACCGCGTGCTGCAACGCTTTCCACGCGGCACGTTTATAACATACCTGGGCTTGCTTTTTGTGAAATCTACTGGTCAAAATAATAGTCTAGGTTGTCAGGGTTAGATTTTTCCGTTTCAGAAAATTATTTCCGCTAGTCTAAACAGGGTGTGATCTCCTTATCAAAGTAGAAGTATTGTGAAATGACCCTAACCATCCGGGACAATGGATTTTACCTCTGATCACAAAATAAACAATTTCCCCCTTATCATTATAACCACCGGAATCTTGTTTTCTTTTTGTTTTTTTAGGGACGTGATTATGAGAGTTAAAAACAAAAGACACTGAACGGTAACGAAATTTTGGCAAAATATTTTGTTAGAAGAAAGATCAATTACTACACAAACTTCACAGGTAAAAATATACACAGACACACGCTGATGCTACGTCAGCGTCGGAGCGTAGTGCATATGATTAAAGGAGGGGAGAAAGGGGGGCGCATTTAGCTTTGTTGGAATTAGATGTACAAAAAAGTCCATCAAGCGGCAGGAATGTTTGACAAAAAAATGTTTTACACTTTTTTTATTGAGCTAATTTCCAACCTTTTTCATTTTAAATTTGTTTCTGTATTAGTCCGGAGAAACTTGAACTTGATAAATTATTGTGTATTATTAAACTAGACGAAAGAATGTAAGAATTTATGCTACTTTTGTTTTAATCTTACTTCGCAATGCTAATCTAAACTCTGCATCTAACAAAATAACATCCATTTTATGTCCAGTAATTAAATGATTGATTTGATAAAGGTCAAAGTGTGACAGTCCTGACAAAAATGAGTTTTCACTTTACTGCTTAATGAATCTAACCGTTTAATCCCTATTTCACTTTACTGCTTAATGAATCTAACCGTTTAATCCCTATTTTATTGAAATTTGAAACTTTGTTTCATCTATTATAGTAGATATGCTTTGCATCATGACGAAACATATTTAGCTTTGCATCATGTCGAAACATATATAGCTTTTTACTTTTTATTTACATTAGTAATGTTGCTTTATGGAGGCGTACAATACACTAACATTCCAGTTTAGATCTAAGTGAATCTTTTGTTTCGGGTTTCTCCCAGTCTAATTTTAGAGCACTTTGGTTTGAAACATTCAAATATGATTGTTAAATAATCTGAAACACAAAAGTACTAGAATTACAATATATTTTAAAATTCAAAGGGCGGCATTTCCTTTTTGCAAACGAATCTATGATTTCATCCACGTCCAATTCTCTTCCTCTTTCTATCATAAGCAGCGCCAACCTGTCAATCTTTGCTGATGCATGGTGCTCCTGCAATATGATTTCAGCCGTCTCAGAAAAACGACCTCTCACACGATGCCGAATTAGTTGGTATAGACCGATCAACTCTTAATAATTTCTAAAATGAAGGCAGAACCGCATTCACATTTTGCGCTTTGCAAAATTGAAAGTGCTCCCAAATAAGAAGGGAAGAGGATGTCAAGTGTTCCTTATTTTGGATCCGTTTTGCTATGGCTGCCTTAAACCAAACGCCATGTCGGTGCACCAAGCCCTTGTACACCTCACTCTCGCTCTCAAGTTATGTCTTGTCGATTTGATAAATCTGCGTTATTTCGTTCGAATCATTTTGCGTAACTTCTCAACCCATTAATACGGCTAGAATGGTAAGATCATTCTTACGAAATCTAGATTTAATTTCTCCAACCACAAGGTCTAGTGTCCTGTAAAATATTTCTGTTCTATAAAATGCCATTTCATCAGCATACGTTGGGTTTCGATCACCTCCTCCTTGTCTTTCCGGTACCTTGCGCTTTCTTGGCACTTTTTTTCTTTAATAGTGGTAATGATTAGTTCTTTGCTACCTATCAGAAGACAAAGTATCAGTTTTCACGTGACCAAAAAACCACATTTTCTCTCATAGACACCTAACGTTAAGACTCCTATGATCTCAATTGTGAATTTGTGGTAATTCCTTATAAATATTGATCTATTATTGAACAATTGCATATGGACTTCAAATGTTTCCATTTCAAACATTACTTTATCAGATATTATCTTAAAATCATCATATCTGTTGAAGAAATTATAAGTAGCATACTTACCCTCTCTCAGTAAAGACTTTCTTGGTAAAGAAATAACGTTTATGTACTGAGGGAGCACTGTTTTGTTTATATAATTTATAGAAACGCATTGAAGAAACGGAGTGGGATATGTTGATGTATCAATGTAATAATGATTACCCCAAATTATGGTAAGACATACTGCAACCGGCTATGAAGATAACATGGATAGCTGATTGGCCAAAACACTCATAAAGAGCATATAAATAAATAAATATTGTACAATTATAAGCATTAATATGGCGGTGGATAGTTATTTAGCTCAAAATAATAACAACTGTTTTATTTCATAAGGCGGATCAGATTATTGGGATGGGGTGGGGGCGGGAACACACAATTTAATATTATTAGGAGGCAAGTAACGAATTAAAATTATTGGGGGTAATTGCCTCCCTTGACCCCCCCCCGACGCTTCGCCACTGTGATACGTCGAGAGTTTTCATTATTTTGTTGTATCCCAAATATTGAGCTGCTCATGCAAGTACACTGTACAAACATACTGTAAAACTTAAAATGGGTTGACTGTAAAGAAATTCAATTTTTTAATATTTTTCATTACAATTATTCACTACAATTGTGACAACAAAGATCAATTACTCATGCGCAGCCTAGCCTACACTGTAAAAATGCACGTCATCGTTAAGTTAACGTTAAACGCGTGCGCGTGCACGACTATCCAGCAAAGTAATCCTCCGTCAGATGTAAGATATCCGAGTGAGAAATAGACGGCATATATCTTTTTAGCTTGTCTGATCCAGCGTTTCTTAATGTGAGTATAAAGTAATGTCAATATTTCAAGTGTAGATCATGAAAACCATTACAGAGAATGTCGAATAATAATCAAAATCAGTTGCACTCAAATCTGAAGAAATGTTAAAAACCTACACTTTAGGATAGGCCTGATGTTAGTTTAATGTTAGGCCTAAGCTAGTATGTCGGCAGCTAGGCTGATTGATCACATTAGTTAGGCTGATTGATCACATAAGTGTGTGAGCCTTAACATTTTCAAAATTGGTTTTAATGTATAAATCTGTAAAAGAACTGTACATTAATGAAAACGCAAAAGAATAGTCGAAAATAAAATAAGCCAGATTCTATGCTTTAATTTGTAGATAAATTTGTGGTGTTTATATTAATAGGCCTATGTGAACAGCTCAAAATCTTGGGTTAAGTATTCTAAATTCAACCACTAATGGAGAACCAAAATGCTGATTATTAGATGTACTGTTATCTAGCTAGACTCCTAGATGTGGTCACCGCCAGGCAAAGTTATGTATTTTTGCCACCCTTGTATACTGTTATTGTTAATACATTACAAAAGGTTTGAAAATAAAAGCGTTAGGCTACATAATGGGAAAGGAAGGGGGGGGGGGGGGAGGAATTTATCATTAATTCAATGGAAATGACATACGATGTCATCACTTATAGGATTTCAACATAAACTTTGACAACAGCAGTGCCTGTGTCACAACTTTTAACATGGATGGAATGCATTTGGGTGGTTGGTTTCTTTGAAAATATTCTATCAATAATCAAGTAACAATACTACTGTCACATTTATGTCTCCAGTGATAGATTATGTAATGATATGACAAAAATTATGTATTGAAATTTTCATATTTCTTTTCAGTGCAACAGAGGGGATGTAAACTGAACCATGAAATACCTAAGGGGAAAGATGATCCACAAATTGTACTACAGAAGGATAACATGAACAGATAATCACACGCTAAGTTTGTTTTCCAATAAAGTTCAGCTGTTAATAACACACTTTGAACTGCACGCAAAGTTTGTTTTCCAATGAGGTCCAGCTGTTAATAATAACACACTTTGAAGTACACCCTAGATTTGTTTTCCAATGAGGTCCAGCTGTTAATAACACACTTTGAAGTACACCTTAAGTTTGTTTTCCAATGAGGTCCAGCTCTTAATGACACACTTTTAGCTACACGCTAAGTTTGAATCCTCCATATTTGGGGGTTTTGCCAGAGCATTCAAGAACCATTTAAGGAGCCTAAGGTATGGCAGTGATGTAAACAATGATCAGACTGAAAACACAAACTGCCCGCTGTTCTGGTCTCTTAGCTTGATCACATCTGTATGCAAATGATGCTGATCCTCTTCTAAAGTTATTTGAGGTAAGGTTTTGCTCTAAATCTATTAAATGGAGAGTTATTCATGGTTAGTTCAGCAAGGGTAGCTTGGCCGGGTGTTCAGTATTATTTAATGCAAATTTTGCAAAAAGGGAAAAAATATTCTGAATATTGCAATTTGAAATACTTGGCATTACACGTTGTATTATTTTAGAAAAAAGAAAAATTCTCCTTAAGTTACCATGGGCTGTTACTTTTTAACCACTTTAAAAATTAAACTATGCGTAGAATGTTTTGAGATTTTTTATAATAGTTTTTATACTTATTAATGAGTTATGTCTGACCTAAGTATCCCTTACAACACTCCAGATCTGGTTTAGAACAAGTCTGGCTAAATCTGCCTAAATTGGGTTTACATCAAGCCAGATAAAAACTTGATTTGAGGCCAGTTTACTTTGATCTACAAATCAGATTTGACCAACTTTGATCTGTGCCAATATAGCTGCAATTTACATCAAGATATTTCTGTTAATTTCTTTTATCATTGATCACATACAATACTGTATACATGATCAGATCCAGCAAGATCTGGATGTAAGATGGAATTATTATCTGGACCAGATAATGAACTTTTTTAAGCAACCATTTAACAGTTTTACTTTGAATGATGAACTCCACTCAATCACTGTCTGTCCGTATGCGGACAAATGCGAAGTGTGGAAGCAGAAGATCAGTCTCTGCACTAGGATTTAACTATCACATTGCTGTTTGCTGAAGAAAATCACAAACTGCTGTGTAAAACTTGTGTGATTCTCAGTTGTGCGTCTTGATATGTACATTTGTGGTGATGCACTAGTCTCAGTTTTCCTATGAAGGTCCATTGTGTTGTTTTAAATCCTCTGCTACAATTGGAGGATAGCTGCTATAGCGTCATATGTTTTAGAAGTTGGCCTTATAAATATTCCTGAGAGCCGGGGTCTTATATGGTTTTTAACATACATAAATTTGTAAACCAGGTATTGATAACATTGTGGTAGAAGTATGTGAAAATAGAAAACTCATTTTAGCAAATATAAATTTGTAATCATAGAATCTTGACTCTTTCTGCTCACATTTCTTACAACTTAGAAATAAGCGTGTCATAATACTCAAGACGCGATAAGGAATTGCGTACATCGAAACCTCACTGTCATGCACAGTTGAGGTTTTGCTTAAAGAGTTATTTAACAACTGAATCCTAAAATGTACAACATGATGATGATGATGACGACGACGACCACGACGACGACCACGACGACGACCACGACGGCGACGTTGTTGTTGCTGTTGCTGTTGTAAAAATAGTTGTTTTGCAATAGTCAACACACTTCAATATAAGTCATCCTTTTCCGGTTTTAGCTCTTCTGTGTAGTTACTGTACTCTGTACTTACCTGTAACCATTGAAATATGTGACTAGATCTCCATGCTGTAAGAAAATTTGAACTTTTTATTGTAAAAATTCACTTACCACATGGTGCATGTTTTGCTTCATTGCCGCACTGTTGTTTTATTAATTTTTCTTCTGTCTTAGTTTCCCTTAGCATTTTTATATGAGACTGCAATGAGACTGTACAGCATAAACTGTGCGTATTGCTGTATGTCCGTCTTTTTAATAGGTTTAACGGTATACATTGCTACTAAATGGTCAGGCTACCTTCATACGTTAAAAAATTACTTTACATTTAAAGTACGGGTATTGTACGAATTATACTGTACATTTAAACTTTTGACATGACTGAAGTAAGCATTTATTATTCTGACATCTACCCGCCCTTCAGTCCCCCTCTCCTCCCATGACACCAGCCCTACGATAATCCCGCCCTGCACTACCCATTATTCCTCTCTACCCCGCCCTTCCCCTATTATCATTAACCGCCCTGTAATTAATTACCATTAAGCGTGGAAAATATCGAAGAGTACAAGAAATCGAACAAAAATTAAGTTATGGTTTTATAGCAAATAATCTTTGGGGAAATCTGAACAGAATTCGAACTATATGGGAAACAAATGCTTCCATCTAAATTATTCCAAAACATTGAACCTTTCTCGCAGTGTCTATTCAAATACGGCTAATATTAATTACATTCAGTTGTCTGATCGATTCGATTTTTCATATTTATTATAAGTTACGAGCAAGATTAATATAATTTAGTTCATACTGTAACGTGATCAGTATCATTGATAAATTACATTATAGACAACATGAAGGTTAAAGGTGCGGTATCAACATAAGGACATTCAGTTTTGATTTTATGATTGATTGAAATTTTGATCAATTGCAAAACGCGACTCTTTCGATCATTTGCACTATATTAACAATACAGCAACAATTGTGGTGGAAGAGTTGAAGTGGCCAAATGGCTAAGGCGATGGGATTCCGACGATTCGCTTTTGTGCCAAATGTAACAAGATCGAATCTCGTGAAGGCAAATTTTATCCTTTGTCTTTTCCCTTCATCTAAATTTTAAAAAAGGGAGCTATTAACTGAGTTAATTTAAGTTAATAGCTTCATTACTAAACTAACGACAAATTTGTATAGCTCTGTTGAACTCGGCAGTGTCATTTTACCACGCACACACCGTACGTACAACGTGCATGTACCTATTTTCCATACACACACAATATAATATAACTTTTGGATTGTCTATCTTGCTTTAATCATCATGTCTATCTTGTCCTGTATATACCTTCCACTATTTACTGGTTCAACACTAAAATTATCCCATTAATTAATTAGAAAATGTAATAAGACCTATTAAATCAATTAGAAAATCTTATAAATTCTGTTAAATTATTGAGAAAATATACATTTACGGGGCAAAACAACCTTTTGAATATAATATTTCCCAATTAATTTTCATGATATGGCCGTATTCATTTCATTGGCTGCCATCTTAAAAATAGATATTCAGAAATCATTTTAAGTTTCGTCTGGTGGTCTTTTTAGGCAACAATCGGGAAAAGTTTTGACTCAGCCTATTGAAGGGCAGCAAGTCAACCAAGAAAATGCCCTTCATTTTCTTTAATTAAGTAATCCAAACTTGAATACCGTCATAAATGAGGATTGCACACTTAAAGTTTTAATTTAAAGCAATTTGTTACGCATATCACAGACATATGGTACAGACACTGATGTATAACACAAACACAGATGTATATCAGAGACATAGATGTATAACTGAGGTGCAAAAGCATAGCTTGAAATGGCAACAACAAGCGGAAGCGCTGAAAGGAAATTTACGGAAGATGTCACTCAATTGCTTCACTCGTTTGAAAAACTTTTAAAAAACACGAGAACAAGTGCTGAGGAAAGGCCATGGGTACAGAGAAAATCCTGTCAAAAGGTATATTAAATATCATTATATTTTTGTGGCGAAACAGATTCAAAATCCATTTAGTGATTTAAATCTATGTGCGTCTTGAGCCTCATTTAGTCCAACAAACCGGAGGTTGAGCAGTTCGGAAGGTGGTAGACGCAGTGCGTAGTTTAAGGGATATTTACAACACAATTAAAAGCGTCCAAACTGGAGGTCCGGGCCAGAATCCCGCGAAAACTTGTTTCGAGTTTGAGCCACACCGCACTCACTATATTCTGATATTGTTTGCAGTGACAAAGGTTGAAACGCTCAGGGCATCACAAGCTTTAAAAAGCCTGTTTCGTATTATGAAATGCAGAGTTTTCAAGGAACCAAAAGGAAATCTTTTGAAAAAGCTAGATGAATGATAATATTTAGGAAAATTGGAAAATTAATTCATTCTATATTGCAAAAACACCTCAACGTTAAGATATCGTTAATACTTTCTTTGTTTGCAATGTTCATATCAGACTATATAACTCAATATCTTGCTTTTACCTTTATTACAGCGGATGTGCTGTAAAATCCGAAGCGAAATTCTGAATATTGGCGCGATCAACACTGTGAAGCAAGAGTTTAGAGCAGCTCTGTATCTCCGAGTAACGTGGACTGATCCATCTCTTCAAGGAAAATCAATTGGTGTAATTATCAGATCATTTCCTTTCTGTTGTAGCATGGTATACAAGTGTACCTAGACATTGATGGCGGTGGTGGTCTTGATGTGAGATATGGTTAGGTGTAAAATACCCAAACTTTAGTCTCCTTTAATTACTCGGATTTGAAGATGGTGATGTTTAGTACAGAAGTAGGAAGATACGTTTCCCGACTCATTGGTCATCGGATAATTAAAATCAATAGGTAGGTTACGACAAGTCCCACTGACCGGCGGTTATTGTTCTCATTACCATATTCTTGCACCACAGCTCCTAACTTCTATAATATAACCCCTTAAGGCCAAATATATGTTATGGCAAAGAGCTATGTACGGTTGATCTTTTCTTCAATATACAGGACATTGACTGGAGTAAGCAATGGGATCCACTGCTCCGTTTTCCAAATGCTACAAGTGTTGAGACGCATGAGATTACCCACAATGTTGTCATGACTAATGGCGTTCCAAATGTTAAGCTTTACATTTGGCATACAGCTTATTTCAAAGAGCCAATGGAACTAGCTAACTTCCCATTCGACTACCAGGTAGGCTAAGCTAGAGATTGTTTATCTGTTGAAAAGAACTTTACATTTTAAACAGAATAGTCTTACCACATAATAACCACCGGTTTTTAATGTATGGCTACTCAGCCTGAAAATTTTAAATCATCTTTATCTGTTTGTTCATGCATGCAAAAATTGTGATTTACAAAAGAGAACACAGCTTAAAAACTTTAATAACATTCTTCAAATTTTATCCAATATATCAGTCAGTGAAAAATTCAAATATCAGACGTTTTCTAATTCTGATGTCACAAACATACATATCAATTTGCATCATATATTAGAGTAAACATATTGTACTTGTTACCTATTAGCGCACCATTCAAGTTCAAATATGCAAAATGTCATGTGAAAAATAATATTTTCCTGTGACTATGAATTCAAAATGTTCGATTTGACAGTTTGATCTACTAATTCGTTCGTTCCAAGCACTGTCATGAAAGATTCGCGCCCTTACATTTGCAGGCCAAAGGGCCTATGGCAATCCTTTGAAAACAGGAAAAAATGATTATGGATAAGTTAGATAACTATTTCCAAACTATTATTGTTAACAGGTTAAAGAAGCCAATAAGTTTCAAAGACAAAACTGATTTAATAGTTGCCTCTTTTGCGATGGGCTATAGATAGAAAGATTTACAGATGTATGGACGTTGATATTACTATATTATATGATTAATTAACAATGATAAAGAAACTTGCATACGCAATTGCTCCAATAGTTGCAAGAATAAACATGATTACACCTAGGAGGTGCTGGGTAGAATGGTCTTTAGTAATTTCAAGTCTCTGACAAACATTATTTTGCATAAATGCTTCATACAGTCATGTAAGCCGAGTCATTGATGCTTAATTCGAAAACGGAGAATTTGATTGAGAATATGCATGTTCGCACCACGAATCTATGCTGAAAGTTATTTCATTAATGGGTCTTCGGCAAGATTATTGGAAACATTTGTTACTCGGAATTTCGATGAACAGGTTGTGCAATGTTGGTAATGAATGTCACAACCAGAGGCATATTGCATGCCGGGATCTTGTACTATATTTCATGGAGGTCTTATTCACTTTCTCAATTTGATTTCAATTGGGAAATGTCTAGACAAAATAACAAGAGCGTGGAGGGGTTCCCAATTCCACCCCTTCCCCCTTTTGTCAATCCATTGTTTAATGATTGCCGTCACTCTTGTCATGGTCGAATTATTTGACCAATTCCTATCATGAGTTTGATACTTGAATAATTCTTTAGGCTACTTTGCCATACAATACATGGGATGTTCATAAAGTTTCATAACAATTTTAACGTATCATCAAGTTTTGTACCATGGGAATGTCCTCATGCCACGGCCGAAGTTTGCAAACTCAGCCGGTATGTTCTCTGTTCTCTGCATTTAAGCAGTACATTATACAACACGTACACAAAACTACTACATACGGCATCACACCCGTAGCGATGGGTTTGCTCTATTATGGTTGACAGGTTCAATTATATCAAAATATTGAAACATGTTTTGATTATTGTATCGAATTTAAATTTACGAGCCGTGAGTTTGAGCTATATTAGGCACCAAACACCAAGGTTTAAAGATATACATTAGATACGAATGTTATGTTATAATGACATGAATATATGACCCCATATGTTGGTTTGTCTTTGAGGAGCTAAAGGATTCTATATCTGCAATTTCTGCACAGATGTTTGAAACACTTAACTTATTGGATACAGTTTAGGTGTTGATCGCAAGAGTCAT
>JAIGNY010003096.1:875000-877500 GCA_020152595.1 Chiridota heheva
AACCTAGCTCAACTTTATTAATCAAATCATTTGAACTACCCCACACTTCAATAGATGGATAGGTACGCTGCGGCTGTGGCTCTAGCTAATACTGTATTAACATTGGCTGATTTGCTTACAGCATGTTTTCTTCATATAATAATGCATATTGTCCAAAATACACTGTGATGGTCATGATTCTACGCAGTAGAAAATGCCAGTAAAGTTACAAAACACGGACGTTTTGAAAGTTTAAGGTCTAAAGATGTAAATGAACTGATATTTATTCAGTGATTAAACGTTTTAACAATCACCTTTATGTTCAACAAGCAAGTGGCAAGAGCAGCAGTAGCAAGATGATGCACAAAGTCTTCAAATAAAATTACGATAATTTGTATTTAAGTTTCTGACAACAGTAAGAAAAACTGACAAAAGAGATAATGTGACTGAAATGTTCACATTCTATCACATTTCTCAATTCCTTTTGTTCGTACGTGCTCTTCATTTATGTTGACATAAACGTTTGCTGAATAAGGACCCTTCAGGTAGTCGTGTGGTTTAAGCTCTGACTATTCACTTTTGTATGTTTTCATATTAGTGGATTCGGTTCCCGTCAAGATTGTGGGTTTTTATTCGGAAAATTCGGCTTTCCTCCCACACGGCATCTCGTAATGTTTTGAAACTGGTCAAACTTCGCGGGTGTACCAAGACGAGTTTTCCTGTTCTTATTGAACATTGTTTCCGTCTGAAAGTTGTTTCCCAAGAAGAGTCTTAAGAACATTATTTTTGCAAGGTTTATATTCTTACATGCCATACTCTCGTGTTTTATCTCGCAGAAGCTCACGATTTTCATTGAATCCGAGTGGTATCAAGACGAGTTAGTATTTGTAGTAGATACGACGGCAGTGAAGGAAGCAAATTTTTCTGGTAAACATTTTTACTTTACATACGCTAATTTGATGAAACTTCAAACTTAAATATCACCTTAAAGGAATCTATTCTTTTGTCGTAAATCACTTAAGTAATCCTTTCAAAAGTTCTCTATTGCTACTCATCCATACTATTGTAAAAGTTGGAATCTTTTCCGCCAAGCGCATGATTGTATCGTGCCTAAAAGAAATGGCGCATGGTCTACTGGGCAGCAGGGGCAACAATAAGTGCCCTCCATTCCACGGGACAAGAAATGTTATTCGTTGATATTATGTGCGTATTTAAGCTCTGAAACAAAAGAACTTGATCAATTAATATGCCCGTGATTTGTAGTAATAGGTTGACACTTTAATGTCAAATTTTGCTCAAATATATAATGGATATTTTCGTCACAAAAATTAAGAAAAGTACCCTTTTCGCGTAAAGTTGTACCATCCAATATCCTCATCCAGTTGAAACTGATATTCTAGTTGAAAAGACATAATCGTTTTTAAAGAATCTTAATCTATATCGGAGAAAGGTAGCCTTTATTTGTTTACAGTTAATTTCTGCCCAAAAGGTGATTGGGTTCTTCCTCCCATGCCCCTCTAATCTTACACCACTAATATGACTGACTATGGTTTATTGTAAGTGACTTGAATCATTGGATGTAAGTCTAATAAAACCCATTTTAAAGTATTTCTGATTTGGGGGGATATTTTATGCATTGCACACGCGCAATAACATGAATGACACAATCTTTCCAAGGGGTCGCCAGGCAGCACTGGTGAGTCTTATGCTGAAGTCTGAAGTTGACTACTATTATATTAAAAAAAAACGTTACTTGAAAACGCCTTTCGATGATTAAACTTGATTATTTATGCATCGAACATGCCTGGTTCATATTTGCAGTCAAAATTAATACCATATTTACCATAGCGCAACGGACCATAGGTACACCACGTGCACACATATACGCGGGTGTGTTTTATGTTTAAATCCACGATGGATTTATAAAGTTCACGCGGTCCAAACTCAAAAATATGCATTATCTTTCACTTTATTCCAGTAAGTCTCTACTTTTAGATCTCAAGCAGTCGTGAAGAATCTGCATCTCCTAAACAAGTATGAAGTTAAGGTAATGTGGGGATAGTGTTAACCATAAGCTAAACATTTTATCTTTAAGACATTGGAAGAAATGTCTAAATGTTGCCAATCAGGTAGCCAATTCTGGCCAACTCTGTAAACCGCCACTGAATTTCTCAAAGAAATTTAATATCTTTTAAATGCAGACCGTCAGAAATGGAAAATACAAGAGGAAGTCAGTGCTCGACCTACTGGAAAAGAAAGTGAAGGCGAGAGAAAAACAAGGGCAGAATACGGTAGCGCTCGACCAATCGATGAAGGGAACACACCTGATGTAAAAGGGAGTGTCCGGGGGAAAAGGACAGGTTTCGAAATTTCGATATACATTCGTCGAAGGTCGGCATACTATTTTTGGAACGTTGTACTTGTTTTGGTAAGTTCGCACACAAGTATAATTGTTGCTCAAGTATTCTATTTCTTTAGAAATTTCAAAGACAAAAGGATAATAATATGAATAAAACTTGCC
>JAIGNY010003096.1:882500-990000 GCA_020152595.1 Chiridota heheva
TATTTGTTCCCCGTATTAAGTATAAAACTCTTGGCGAAAGGGCCTTTGCTTATAAAGGTCCTTGGTTGTGGAATTCACTCCCAACTGAATTCAAATGTATTAATAATGTATCCCTGACAGTCCGGTAGCATGCCTATTAATGGGAACATCAATGTTCTTATTAATGGGAACATTTTGCTGCATGGAAGCCGCCATTTTGTGATATTTCCCATAATCTTTTACTATCCTAACGTTAAAGCCTTATGCAATGTTACATTTTTCAAATTTGAAACACGTCTGGGAGAAATATCTTTGCTAGGGGAAACTTGAAACTTCTGAAAATACCTTTATTACTGTCATGGCTCAACTTTTCTACTTCATTTGATGTGTTCACCACGCCGTTTTCGAAATACTATATAAAATAGACAATAGAGCTAGACTTTTAGGCGCAAAACGGCCATTTTGAAAATTCAAATGTATTTCAACACAATGATTTTTAATATTTTAAATACATAAATAAGAAACTATGATATTTTATCGCACCATCTGAACAATATGGCTGCATAACTGCAATATTCTCGTGTGTTATAAATGTTCCTATTAATAGGCATACTTTCAGACTGCCTGACCTCCTTTAAAACTAAACTTCAAACTTTTTGTTTAAAAAAAAAGTCATTTAATGTGTAGCTTGATCCATTGTATTTCTATTTATGTTGTCATTTTTGTATTCTTATTTTTGTTTTCGTATCTAATTTCCTTGTATGTAAAGCGCTTTTGATTGTTTTTACAAAATTAGCGCTATTTAAATTAATGTATTACTATATAAGGAGAATATTCCTGTGAATTTTCATTTTTATGTTTATAGGAGATTATCACTGACACAAATTGGTTGAAAAACCATGTTGGGATATTTTTTCCGTTTTGGAGTAATTGTATTTTAAGGATTTTATCAGTATGTTGAAAAGTGACCTAGCAGTGTAAAGTGTGATGTCATAATTGCAAATTCAAGAGAATTCTTTATGTATCTCCATAAATTTTCGTTTCATCTAGAGTGTAAGGTACATTGGCAGATAGTCAAAGCATGCTATTGTAAAGTAAATGTTCTACCACAATCTCAATAATTAAACGAAAAATGCTTTCAATAATCAGGAAACAAGTAATTAATTTTCAAAAATATACATTAGCATTGTCTCGATTGACATCACAGGCTGTACATATCAAGGTCACTATTCAACACACTGAAATCTTTGAGATGCAATAACTCCTAATCGGAATAAGATACCAGCATTGTCTATTACCATGTTTGTTTCTGTAAAAATCATCTATCATATACATAGGGATGACAATTCATGGGAATAGTCCTTAAAGCAGTAGTCCTCAAATCGAATATACTAAAACTCTCAAATATTTTTAGTCCCAAAGCGACATCTTCAGGAACCTATGCAGTAAAATTGGCGCGTTTTTGGGCGTGTGTGCGTGTGTGTGTGTGTGTGTGTGCGTGTATGTGGGTGTGGGTGTATGGAACACTAAAAAGACCACCAAAATATAAATTAAAAAATATATTTTTGCAAACAGGAGTTATCGCGGAATATCTATTTCGGAAAACATAATATGTTAGGAAAATATATGTTCTAAAATGCAAATGGGTTCCGCGCGTGTTGTCTGTTACAACAAGCTTCTAAACACGGTATTTCAAGGACTTTACGCTACAATGATGTTCTATGTGATACAAAGAAAGCCTACATGATCTGTAAATGTGCTTATTGTTTTTGGTGATGCTATGTCCTGGGTAGACAGGACTAAAACGAAATATCTCCACAATGTTGATATATCCATTGCCGTATATGATTTTAGTTAAAACTAGGTGTGTTGTAGTTTTAGGATCATATGATTCAGAAGTTGGCCTCATAAATATTAATGAGGGCCGGGGTACTTTTACAATTGTAATTTTGAAAGCATAATATCTTAACTCTTTCTGTTCATATTCATTTTGATTAAAAATTAGAGTTTCATAATACCCAAGATGCAATGCAGTTTTCCAGGAATTGTTTGCATCGCAACCTCAATGCACTGCTGAGATTTATATAGTACTTTGGCGAAAACATTTTGTCATTACTAACACTAATTAATTGCAAATCACACAACATTGACACACAAATCACGAGGCAGAATAAATATAGTTCGATAATAATTTGAAATGAAATGACTTGTTAAAATAGTAGCAATAGTAACAGTTACAGTAGTAAATGCCTGAAGTAAAGTCTTTAAAGGTTATCGAAAAAACAAAACAATAAGAGGATCAACTATCTTAATTGAAAAACAATACAATAATTATTATATGCATAATGCTTCAGTGTAAAAGTCAACCAGCGTAATGATTTTAGGGTCTTTTCGTATTTTTTATAGAATCAGCAAGCAAAAGATCAATTATGTCCCAAGCCGGATGCTCAGGTAAACATTTCTTATGAATCTGAATGATACGTCGAGTGATCAATTCTGATCATTACTCACGTGGTGGAGAACATAGAAAATAAAGTATTGAAGAACTTAATGACAGTAGTAGAGTAGAAAAGAGAAGAAACGGATCATACTACATTTCGGGTATCAGGTCTAAACCTGCCTGTGTTCCGAAACGGCCCCGGGGTCAAACCCCAATCAGTGTAACCCTAGACCATCCCTTACCATACTTATAGTATAGGAGGACAATTTTGGCCAGCTTCCTTTGAAAATACTCAAAAAGGGAACCCCAGCAACTTGTGCTAGTATAATCCCGGAAGAAGCTAATCATGAACGTGTCAGTGTTGGCAAGATTTTGCAGGAATTTGAGATAATGATGGCATCTAGTTGGAGATGAGGCCGGTGAGAGATGAGGTTGATGATCTATGTTCACAATGTAAATTTATAGTTTATATATTTCACTGTTGTAATTATTTGCATAATGATGAAGTGTCAATGTCAACAAGCATTATGTTTTTTGAGGTCTTTTATATTTAAACAGAAACTACTTTCCGAGCCGGATTCACAGGTGAACTTGTATACATTTATGTCTATATTACACTAACATGATTTTCGAATGCATATATTGTTTCTCTAAAAAGTAGCAGTTTAATATGAATCAGATGAGGCAGATAAGAAATTATGGTCATACAGTAGAATGCTAGATTATTTCTTGCTCATAAACTGCGATTATTTTGTTGGGGAGGGGAGGGATGGGAGTGAGGGGAAAAAATCTGTTTATGGTAAGATTGATACACTTTCAACCCATTAGAACGAGTCTTAGTAAAATAAATCATCACAAATTTTATACCTGAGAAATTGAGCACAATAAAAACAACTGAATTTCTTAGATGTGCAAAAACACTTCACCGAAAATTTACCATTATTTCCCCTTCCCATCTTCATCAAACATTCCCGCCCTGGCTCACATCAATTCAGTTGATCGTTTTTCATGCATTTAGTGACGTTGAATTTACAGGATGAGGAAGTTCCAGTTTCTGAAGAAAGGATACTACTGGAATAGGAGAACCATCTCGTTGAAGGTCGTATCCCGGGGCAAACTGGACGAAAAAAGGAGTGAGGGGATTTTGGGTGCATCTAACTTGGGTCCATCTTTAAATATTGTGAATGTGGAATGAGTTTATAAATGGAGTTTCTTGTGTAGTCATTGATCAGCATTTACCCTGGAAATATCACAATCAAAAGGTGGCGTGTATTAGGAGACCAATTTAATTTAAATTTATTTATGTATCTTTATTAATCCAATATTAAAATCTTATCCATCTTTTCTTAATAATTTACCTTGATTTATTTGAAGTGCGGCTTTATACATGCAAAACTCTGCTCTGCAATTAATTGAATTTAGTATTCTAATTGTTTTAATTAATTTTCCGGTTTCGTGAATTGTCTACATGCACAATTCTTGGCACAATACATGCACATTTTGCAAGAGTAGTTACGACATTACACACATGGAAAAGACTTCGTTACATCAACATCATATTGGTATTGGTAGACAAACTTTTTCATGTAAATCAGGGGGAGGGGGATATTGATACACTTTGCAATTGTATTCTCGACAAACCTCTACAGACACTTACGATCTGTATAAATTTGTGTATTATATTCATGTAGGCCTACTTGGATTTATAGTAATATATATATTTGCATCATTTTGCTGGGTGAAAATCTTGTAAACCAGGCATTGTTGATATTGTGGTGGAAGTATAAAAAAGTAAATACTCATTTGAAGGCCATTTGTCATCTCTATCGTATGAGGTAATTATAATTCAATTCGTGTGCTTTGATTGGTCGGAAATACGATGACCAAATGTGCACTTATACTGATGGACTAATCGGTAATCGCTTGGAATAAAATGTACGCCGCCACATTTTAATCACGATACGTGGCCTTAAAAGAACATTTCACTAATTCGGCAGTGGTGGATGTCATTGTAGTACGAGCAAAGACAATCAAGAATTTATGATAACACGACAGCTGTATTCGGAATCCGGAAATACTACGAGCTTAATTTGTTGTTGATTGGCAGTTAATGTTGCCGTACTTCATGGCAGAGTTAATCGTATTTCTTGACTTAATACAAAATAAAACACATTTAATTTTTCAACACTTTTTTGCTTTTTAAGTGTCAAAGTTTGGCCTTATAATGCGAGGCCCTGAAGCTTAAACTTTGTAAGCTGGTGCCTAAATCCGGCACTGGTGTCCAAATTCTCAGTCACAATATGGAATACCATCTTTCTCAAGCAGTTAATACAATTAAAGTTAATATCGTTGGAATAATAATTCAAATTCAGATTGCATCTTAAAATAGTCATGCAAAACAATATTTGATATACATTTACTAGTAACGAAGTTTTTATCATTTTACTTTTAACAAATAATCGACTAAAGCGACTTTGCTTCACGATCTTCGTTATTTTCATACTTGATAGATGGTACTCATTTCTTTTTCTACAAATCATACTTATAAAGGAAAAGTCCGCCATCTTTAAGTGCCTTGTTTACCTTTGTGTTATAAATTTTACAAGACGACTTAAGCCCTTGCGTATAATATTAATCTATATTCATTATATTTTGCAGCACCTTTTGTACATAAGTCGTATCCACCACATTACAAATCTAAATAAATAAATGATTAATGAAAAAATTCACGACAAAAGCCAGTTTCTCTTTTATCTATTTATTATATTGTTATCAATTTCTCACGATTTAAGAAAAAACACATCACTATTCTACGTTAAAACTTGATTGTATAATCATCATCCAAATAAATTTTATTACTGGGATAGAATTTTTAGTGGTACTTTGGGAATCAGAGACAATATTTTAATTATCAATTATAGAACGCCAAACGGACCACTACGTGTGATGTTGTAAAATTATGTCACCAAGTGAAGATAGTAGAAAATTATGTAATGATAACATAATATTATGTTATGTTGATACAAATTATGTGGTGATGATAAAAAAGTTATGTGATAATGATATAACATTATGTGATGATGATGTAAAATTATGTGATAATGATATACAATTATATGATGATGATATAGAAAACACACGCTGTGATATAAAATGCACGATGGTCTAAAACACGCATTGATCTAAGAATTCACTGCCAAACAACAAATACACGCTGATATGAAAGTACACAATGCCGTGAAATTAGTTGGAAATGCCCACATATGGTGATTTCATTAAAGATCCGCCCTTTAGTCCAAGACACGCCACGCCACTGGCAAGTAGAGCACCGTTCAAGGTCATTCCTTTTCAAAGATAGTGGCTGTATTATGTAACGTTATCTAATCATTATTGTATCTCCCATTTAGCTCAAAAATGAAAGCAAAATGGCCAATTTGTTCAAAGCCCGATCAGTGTGTCACCTTATCCTTTATACTATAGATTGGATACTGCGAAAGTAGGAATGAACTAAAAGGCGGATGATAGAATCAAGAAAGAAATCCTTTTCAGCTATGTTCATTTTATATAGATGGTATTGGAATCAGGCGATATTCTACAGCGAAAGTTCTGGTGTGACCTTTGACACAAATTTAACATCTCCTGGGTTTAGAATGTCGATGACGTCTTGATAAATTGTTCATAGGTCTTTGTTATTATGGAAGGCTAAAATGTTTCTCACGAAACAAACGCTATATAGCCTTGGCTGCTTGTTTCATTCGTGAAATAATATATTTTGTAATTGTTTGACGTTTCATAATAATAAATGACTTTACAATAAGTGTTGTACAAGTATTGGGGCAAGCAATTATCATTGACCCTCTTTATTGAAACGTGCTCTTTCCAATTATTTGATATAATTTTCAATAAAAATTGTTGTGCTTGTGAATGAATACATTTGTTATCAAGAATAACAAAGATTTGAAAGATATACACTTTTATTGGTAAAGTTGATAAGCTTTGTTATCTTCACATTTAAGGATGTGTTTAAACTGGATCAAGAGCAGATGCTTATCACATGCCCAACATAAAATTACCCTTCGATCTGTGATATAAAACGTTTTAACAAAATGGAAGTACAGTAGATGGGATCTCCAGTGATAGTAAAACAACCCTTTAACAAGCACCTATGTTATCTTCAGTAGTTCAGAGTTTTACGTCTTTGTTTTGCATACGGTATTTACTTAAGTTGATACTGAAAGATATGTGCTCAAACAGTTGGTTAAATTTAGTGAAAATCCAGTGACTTATGGAAAGGTATGGTTCAAATAGCAGCCATCTTGTGAGTCATCTCACTGTGGAGACCAGCCCATTGTTTAAAATTGGAAATGTGGATAGGGCCCGCCAAACACAATAAGAAAAACATAATGATTGCCTTTAATAGTTTTGGTGAGAAATCAAACTTCCTCAACAGGTGTAATGCTTCTTTCTTACTGCCGCAGTCACATTTTGAATCATTATTTACTTTATCATTATCATTGTATTTTGATGGGGTTGTCTTGCATTTTCATGTAGTTATGCTATGAAATTATGCTATGCAGTGGCGTAACACTGATGCCAGAGGCTCTTCGGCGGTTGCTAAGATCAACCCTTTTTTCTTGATCGCCTTTCGCGATGTGGGGCCCCTTTTATGAACCTCTGTTGTTGCTAAGATGGACCCCTTTCCTGATTGCCGTCCTGAAACATTCAGGTGCTAGGGGAGAATGGGGCTATAGTTGGAACACGGAGTATGTTGAAACATTATTATTCTCCCATATATTGTATTTTTACGGGTGGAAATGTTCTTAAAGGGGCATCCACATCGGGATGTGCCCAAGGCCCACATTTCTAAATCCGGCCCTGGAAAGGACAGCTCTTGACTATGCATGTCCAATCTTGACAAGACCTGTTTCAGGAAATGTTTCACTGGGAACTATTTTTCCATGGACAGATGAACCCATGCCAAATTGTGTGTCATTCAATGAGGGTGCCACAAGACCTATTCACTTCAGCCTCAAAAGAGCCAAAACCTTAGGTCAACCACAATTAAAAGTACCATTATCCGAAAAATATTAGACGATATTTCATTAAAACATCGTGGGAGTTCCTTATAATTTTCTTTGTTCTGGTATAAAAGACCCCAAACTTCAAGGTTTTATCATAGGTTTCAATGGGGCAAATATAATGGTTGCGTGCTATCTGGGGCTCCCTTACAAGTTGCTTGCACATCAGTTGATCAACTTCGTCATATATACGCCTATTTTAGGTAAAGAAATATTTCATTTGGCAGACCTGTGAGCTCAAACAAAGTTTAGATGGCATGTATACCCCCTTCACCCAATGCAACTCAACCCAACACCCCATTTGCGACTTTAATATTCTTTACCAGACTTTCCTTTGGTGACCTTTTTGGATAATTGAGCGAAACATTCTCGGAAAGTTTAGCGAAAAAATGACGAAAAAACATTCTAACGGCTGAATAGCAATTTTCGAAAAACTGAGGGAATGCTTCGGAAATACTACGAATTTTAACTTTAAAATTTATATTGATTATTGTTTAAATGTTTATGTGAGTTTCAGAATTTTCCATGCATCCTATTCTTACGCCACTGCTATCACCCCGGATACTGCATATTTTCCGAGTGTTGGGGTGGTGGAGCTCGGGCGGCTTCTAAAGAGGAATGGTAAAAATTCTAAAAGAATGCAAAATTAAAAACATGCATGCCCCCAAAAAATGAAAAAAGAGAGTGAGAGAGAGAGAGAGAGAAAGGAGAGGGGACATGCGGAGGGGGGATCACCCGATCACTGTCAAAATAACAACACAGTTTATAAGTCTTTTTCTGTCGTGGCCTTCAGGAATGACAGGACTAGTGTTGTAATCTACATGCTAAAAATCCGCCATCGTTAATATCCTCGCCTGAAATTCTTAGAATAACTACAAACGTTCATAAACCAAGCTAATGCTTTTGATTTGTGTCCTACATGGAACAGGATATCAGTTTATGTTCGATACAATTATGTTTGTTTGCATGTGTGTGTGTCTGTGTGTTCAAGTTGATTAATGTACTTGCAAACGAATAGCAGCTTCGACCCACTTTATTATTATTTACTTATCCCTTTCACATATTCCGGTACATTGATTGATTTGAGTCAACAATTAAGTATGAATTGAAAGAAGACCATTAACAGTTCATTAATTTTGAGATTTATTTAATTTTCAGGACATTGTGTCCCATATTTGATTTGAAGGATTAGTTCAGTGGTTCAGTGGTCAAGCAAGTTTATCTTGCTGAAAAAGGACTTTAGAAGAAACAAAATAGTGAGAAAAGCATTCAAAAATCTTATTCCGTTAAGGATATATTCAAGACTGTACTTGTCATCTAGTACACATTTGTTCACAATTTGGCACCTTTATTAATCTATATTTTATATACGTTAAGTTATATGCATAACAACACGAAGCTTTGATGGACTAATCGTTTATAAGTCTTTTTCTGTCGTGGCCCTCAAGCACGACAGGACTAGTGTTGTAATCTACATGCTAAAAATCCGCCATCTTTGATACCTTCGTCTGAAATTCTTACAAACGTTCATAAATCAAACTAATGATTTTGATATATTTTGAAAAAAATATATAATTTAATACTACGTGATTAATTTTACAAAGTAGGAATGAAGAGATAGTAAAAATGATACAAATATATAAGAACAACCCTTTAAAAAATGGCTGTCGTGGAATATAATTTGTTGTATGGATAGTAATAAAGAAAGCAGTGACGTGTCTAAGGGGGCTATTGGGGACATTGCTTCCCCTTCACCTCCCAAAATTCGGTCGAAGCCATAAATATAATTAACTGAAATATCGAAAAACCATGTGTGGCATTTTTTGCAATCGTATTGACTGAGCTATCGTTAATTTTGGACCAAACCTTTTACAGTTTACACCAAAAATCCTCCCATTTTTGGCCAAACATCTTTCATTTGACTCCAAAATCTTCAATATTGAAACAAAAATCTGCATTTTTGGATAAAAGCCTCAGGCTTTTATCAAAAATTTCAATTTTGGACCAAAATGTTCAAGGGCTACAATCTACAATACCCGGAGAAAATTCCAGTTGGGATTTTTTCCAATTGGAAATTATTGGAAAAAATTTCCATATTGGAATTTCGGTCGATTTCCAACTGGTCTTGCTCATTTCCAACTGGTCTTCGTTATTCCCAATTGGTCTTCATTATTTCCAATTGGTCTTCGTTATTTCCAATTGGTATTGCTTATTTCCAACTGGTCTTGGTAATTCCAACTGGTCTTTGATACCCAACTGGTCTTGGTTATTTCCAATTGGTCTTGCTATTTCCAACTGGTCTTGGTAATTCCAACTGGTCTTTGATTCCCAACTGGTCTTGGTTATTTCCAATTGGTCTTGCTATTTCCAAGTGGTCTTCGTTATTTCCAATTGGTCTTCATTATTTCCAATTGGTCTTCGTTATTCCCAATTGGTGTTGCTTATTTCCAAATGGTCTTGGTAATTCCAACTGGTCTTTGATTCCCAACTGGCCTTGGTTATTTCCAATTGGTCTTGGTAATTCCAATTGGTCTGATTCCCAACTGCTCTTGCTTATATTCAGCTGGTCCCAACATGGTCTTATTTATTTCCAACTGGTCTAATATTTCCAGCTGGAATATATAAACCAAATCTTCTGGAAACAAATCTTACAATACAGTAAAAATTTTAAAATCCAAATGTTTATTTACAATATTAAAATAAAAATAAAAGCTAAAACAGACAATAGTGTTATGGAGTTGTTTCATTTATTCAGATTAAGGGATGCACTATATTTTAACAATAAATATATTTTAACAATATAAACTATGAATAATAAATATGTTAATATACAGTACCTACAAATCCTCTTGCACAATAATTACTGGATGGAGTAAATGTAGATTGTGTAAATGTAACAGTATAAATATTCTGATAAATGCAGTGATTCATCTGATCCCAATCTATCCATGTCACATGACTAAAACTCTCTTACTGGAAATTAAAATTCCTAACTTGCTGTCACCTCATATTGTAGAGACACGTACCAAACAACACACTGCAGAAAAAAGATCTGCATCAATAATGGACTGAAAGCCAAAATGTTAAAGGAGACACAAAGTCAGACCAACCATTACTTTATCTGAGGATAAAAATCTGAATAAATTACCCAAACCAGCAAGTTCATATGATCTCAATTATCCTCACTTTAAGTCAACACATAGAGAGTGCCATGTTAACCATTACTCTACCACACGGCGATATTATCGCCGTTTTGGGTGCCCAATCTTGGACTCCGCTTACTGAGTGCTGGTAGAGTAAGGGTTAATCAACCCGCGGCAAGTGTGCCAACTCAAAAATATATGCAGCATGATCCCGGTGGGCAGCCCGGCGGGTCACTGAAGCGAGACAAGCTAGATTCTGCTACTTGAAAGACAGAGGACCTTTCAATAATCAGCCCTTGATTAACCTTCACTCTACCACGCGGCGATGATACTATCGCCGTTTTGGGTGCCCAATCTTTGCCTCCGCCTCCCGAGCGCATTTTCAGAAAAGTGCTGGTAGAGTAAGGGTTAAGTGACATTTTTTACTCAATAAGCTCATAAGGAATTAATGTATTTTTTAATGATTTTACATGAAGTTTTCTTTCCAGAATCATGAACACTTAGTTTTGAAATGTTTTGGTAATAACATGTGTACACAAACATGTCCTTGACCCTCACACCATGAAAACAGTTCTCATGGGAGTAGAAATTTAGATTTGAATTATAATTTATAAAGAAAAACATCATTGTTGAGTTAAGGACCTTACTTCCTGCATGTTATGACAACAAAATGGCTGCTCCCATATAATTATCAAGGGCTTTGTACATATGTTTTCCAACATGTTTAATACAGTCCAATTTCCCAACTTTTTTCCAGTTCTGTCAATCTCCAAATAGTTTTTTGAACATCAGTGAAAGCCTTGCTGTCCCCATCAAATACCCATGTAAGCATACTCCATATTATGCATGGTAACTGACCTGTTGGAAACAAGATGCTAGCTGCGGCTATTTCTACAATATACATGTACTAGTGCTACTTCCATCATAGTTTTTTTGACAAGTTGGTTTGTGAGCAGAATACCAGGCCTTGTACTTCTCACTCTCCTTGTTCCATTTTGCACAGGAACTACACTCTCCACAAACTTTTGAAAGGTACACACAATCTATGACTGCCCCTGTATCCATTACAATATCAATACATACACTGTACATGGTTAGCAGTATAACCCGTCTTTGACCATGTACCATCAAAACTGACACATACATCAATCACACTTGTGTTACTTATTGTATCATCCTCTGACATGTGGAGCTTCCAAAGTCTTGTGTTGCAGCTTTCATTTCAGACTGGACCATTTCTTCAGAAACATTGAAAAGTTTGTGAATGTTTTGTGCATATGAATTGCCAACAACAGGTGGCTGCATGTTCATGATGGCATAAAAATCTACAAGTCCTTAATGGCTTGTTCCAATTTATGTTGCAGCAACAGAACTTTTGACTATTTACATCATATGGCTTCCCCTTCACCGCAGTTGCAACACTTGGAGATGTTCAAAAAAGATTCCCCTTGCTTGCACACAGAGCAACACAAAAACAACTTGCTGCACATTCCATTTCGAGCACCTGGATCCTCATGTAGCAAAAGATGACCTGCAAGTTAAAAAAAGAAAAAAATAATTTTGCATTTTCTAGTTTATAATGACCTGAATATTAATTAAGCTTGGACGATATTCACTTTCAGACAATATCGATATATTGCTAGAAATATATCGAAATATCAATATGCAAATTGCAAGACGTCACATTGAAATAATATAAATGTTTTGTATAAGGTAATCTTGCTCCAGCAAAAAATATTGAAAAGTACAAATTTTAAAGTAAATTTACAAAATTGAATGGAAAATATGTACATAAATTTTTAAATAAGCACCCATCATTCTAAAAGGAATTGTTTTTACATTGTCTCTTTCTCAAAAAATAAATCATCTTTTCACTATTTTCGTAGAACTGGTATATAGCTTTTTGGGTAAAAACGGGCCAACTTTACCTTTGAATGCTATGTCCCACTTGTTTTGAATTTCCTACTGAGGAGCGTCATTTTTGCACTCGTTTTTTTTAAAGACACTGAACATGCAGAAGTCAATAAATATTTATACAAAATGTCCTTTGCTACTAAACATCGGACGAGAGAGCTCAGAAATCAACACATTATTTGTACTTGTGCTGCTTACTGTACAGAAAGTCTGATGTGTGAATGGACAATTTAGTGGGAAATATCTTTTAGTTTTGAGGATTAAATCTTTAGTTTTGGGGATTAAATCTATTTTCAGGTAACAATTAAGGGCTTTTGCACATAAATTTGGGGATGCAGTATCCTTTTGAGGAATTTAGACTCAATGTTTAAGGATTTAAAATCTCATTGATTGCAATTGCTCAATCATCACAAAACATGAAAACTAACTAATATTATTGCACAATGTCTATAGTGGCCTGTACACATACAGAGTACAGTACTGCATATCCAGAATTAAGAATTTCCTGCCTGTGGAACATAATTTTAGGTAATATTTATTAAAATATTGATGACTTAATCAACTCTTAACATTATTGACAGCCTGCAACTTTGATATTATTACAAATTACAAACTTTTTGTGGCTCTAGAGTGAGGAAAGGTGCATGTTTGGTTGTCATGTTAACTTCATTATTAGTTCATGTATAGAACAATATCGGTGGAAAACATATCGATATGACCCTTAAACTAAATATTGACCAAATCGATATGGGTCAATATAGGAAAATGTTGAAATATTTATACATTGCCCCTTAATATTAATATAACAAAAAATAGGTAACACAATATCGAGTTACAGTTTCTTTTCACACACAATCACAAGCAATGAAATGATTATAATATTGCACAAGTTTACTCTATAAGAAATAACAAAGTTAATATGATTGAACGTCATCCCAAGTCCTGACAAACATCAACTTCAGGCCTTGTGGAAATTTCATTATAAACTCTATTTCTTTTACCTTTTCACATAGAAAGTAAAAACCTTTTTTAGAATACAAGACTTCACGGTTTCAGTGACGCCAAGGTCAGTCTGGTAACCTTTGTTCGCACTGCACAGTAATGCATAGGGCCTGGACCAAAAATCATCAATAACTACATGTATCTTTAAACTTCACCTATAAACACGAAAAATATATTTTTTGGTAAAGTGATGATATGCAAAGCCTTCTGATTGTTAATGAAACCAAATTTATCCGAGTCCTCGGTAAGAAATGCAACTTGGTGAGCTCAAACGGCAAATCTTGCATGCATGCGTCATTCGGGTTTATTCATAAACTTAAAATTATAATGCCAAGTTTGTGTTTCCATACTGACAAAAAATATCACAGAAAGTCCCAAATTTAATTTGATCATACTAAAAATCTATTTTGTCATTTTACGTCAATAATTATTTACTTTTTTCGGATAATCTAAATCGTAATGATTTAATGTATATCTTAACTGGAGCATCTTTTAACTCAAAGACAACAAAAAGACAACAAAAATGCCCACAACAAAAAGTGTCTTAGTTAAATGCATGAAGAATCATTTTCTTACTAAAGAAATCACAACATTTAATTGGCTGCATTGCACATACGGACACAAATCTTGGTAGAAAACCATCTCGTCTGCATGTTTAGTCGGTAAGGTATCACGTGATCACAACTTCAGTACTGGATTGACCTTCAAGTCGTTGAAACCATGAAGTCGCGTGTTGTAATCTCTTCAAATTTTGTCAAAAAACAATGTAAATATGGGTCCAAACATATATCGCACCCCCAATTTGTATTCGTATCTCTGCGTTATAATTATATTATAATCTCTAAAATTTGGAGAGAAAATTGCTTTAACAATTGCTTTTGGAGTTATACCCTAAAAAGGCTTAAAAGTGTAATATTTTAGTTTGAGTATTCAGGATGACGTCACAATAATGTGCGTCAATCTGATATATAAATGCTTATTTATATATCCAATTGTTCCTCATATCTTGTTCCACAAGAACTTCATATGTTTCTATGTTCAAAGTGTTACGTGCATAGCCTATAGGTCTACTCCCCAGCTTAGAGAGTGCGATTTGTAAACAACTCACTAAGCCTTTTTTGCACTTGCAAATAATGAGTTGGCGAGATAATTTTTTCGAGGCTTGGGTAACGGCATGTAAACCTTGGTTTACATTACTAACATTACATATAATTGTGACTGCATGATTCTGAACGCTGAAGGTATGGAAATGGCTTTTAAAACATGGTTTCCTATGTAGTGATAATGAAATGTATTTAAACAGACTTTACCTGGCTGTTCAAATATACATAATTCTGTAATTTGTTAATTGTCACATGAATATTCCTAATTGTCCTTCACAATGTCAAGAAAAGCAGATAGAAAACCATAACAAATTATTACTGTTTAGTTTTGTTTGTGTGTATCTATTATTCATTTCAAGATGTTCCCAAATGATGTGTCATTTAAAATTGATATAATAGGGTAATTTGTACATTATAAGATCCCAATTGGTATTAATATTTCAAATTGGTTTTCCAAACTCAGACCAGTGGGGATTGTCTAGACCAGTTGGAAATGGTAAGATCCCAATTGGTATTAATATTTCCAATTGGTTTTCAAGCTCAGACCAGTTGGGATTGTCAAGACCAGTTGGAAATGAGAAGATCCCGATTGGTATTAATATTTCCAATTGGTTTTCCAAGCTCAAACCAGTTGGGAATTTCATAGACCAGTTGGAAATTGCATAGACCAATTGGAAATAGCAAAAACCAATTGGAAATAGCATAGACCACTTGGGAATGGTTAAGACCAATTGGGAATCCCAACTGGAATTTTCTCCTGGGTATGGAACCAAAAACCTTTGGATACGGAGGTGAAGTTTTGAAATAGTCCTTTATCGTTTTGCCCACGCTAATTGAAAAAAATCATGCAAAATTTTCTGGAATTCTTTTTCAAATTACAGCAGTTCTTCTCCATTTTCAGGAAAATTTCTTTATTTTCAGAAAATTGTCTTCAATTTTGCGAAATTTTCATCAATCTTACGGTAATTTTCGTCAATTTGGGGCAAATGTCCTTCATTTTCCGAGAAAATTTATGTTCGTGAAATCTTAATCAATTTCCGGGAATTTTTCTTCAATTTCCAGGAGAATTTTTCACTTTCTAGGAAATCACTGTCAATTTCAAGAAATTTTCAGGAACTGTTGCCAAAATCGAAAAAATACATTCAATTTTATGTTAATAATTTCACAATTTGTCATCAAAATAAAGCATGCATGCAATTGGGAAACCCTTTTCGGGGTGCCTCAAAACTCATACGCGCCTCTGTCAGTCTGTCCTTCCTAATGTGAAACCGCCCGTCAGTCAGTTTCCTCAAAAACGAAAAGCAAAGAAAGATAACATGGTGATATAGGTTTTAATTAATTTATCATAAAATGAAATAGATACAATAAGTAAAAGACATCATAAATAATAAATTGGCCCCTGCTAAAAACAAGAAAAAAGACCACCTGCTTTCATATGTTGTGTAAAATCAATAACAATCATCGCCATTGGTAATGATAACCTAATCCCAAACGTAATAATCAATACAAGAAATAATCATGATATCTGATTTTCCACGTTACCTATCAAAACGTTACTGTTCCAACACTAAAAGATTGAAATGATTTACCACCAGACATTGATATACATTCACGAAGTTGCAACTGTTCCAAAGCTAAACTTTGCCTACTAAACTTGTTAACTGTTGTTTCCTAATACTTGTTACGCTTGGTTGTCGTTCATGTCCAGAAAGATTTTTTCCGACTTATATTAGTTTGCAAAGCACCATTGAATGTTCATACAATAATGTGCGTTATACTATAAGTTTACGTTACCTTTACCTTAACCTATTCAGATTCAGGTTGCAATATTACTTCAGCAGATGGAAAGTGGCGTACGTAACCACGCTAAGAATTTGTTAACTTAGCTCTTAAAGTCTTACTAGCCTTGGTTATACTGGCCTCTTTTATCATTCTCCTTCACTATCTCTTTGTGACTCTTAAAAAAAAAATATTTGGGTGTAACAAATATTTTCTATTATGTTTCTGAAACAGTAAGAATATCTAAAACGATACCATTCTTCATATCAGGTTTTGGAGGTGGCTATTAAAATATCGGATTGGCACCGGAACTTTCGTCTGCATTCCTCAACGTTGCCAATTTACATGATTTTTGCGAATAAAAACAAGGCCATAATTTTGTAATTAACATTGCTTAAATTTATTGTAGCGTCGTAACCATTAAAATGCAATTTTAGTAAATAGTACTTAATTTGAAGTCCATATTCCCTTCATTAAATGCAATTTAAAGAATAATTCTCAATCAAAAGATGACAGATTTTTAGCATGGAGTTTACAATACTAGACCTGTCCTTTACAATACTAGACATGCCACTGCTATCCATGCAAAAAAATATTTGCCACAACAGCCCTTTTTTAAAGGATGTTCTTGTCGGTAATATATCCGTAATCTACTAGTTCTAGCTGTCGGCAATAGAGCGTAAAATTGCAGTATTTTTCTAGCAATGTATCCAAGTACGCTTTATTGTGGGGCAACAATTGACCTTAATTCCGTTACCTCTCAGTTCTACCAGTCTACTCAAATTTCTACCTCTTTGTCTTTCATTGTAAACCTTCATAGTTCATACGCAAGTAGAGGTTAACAATAGACAGAAGTGATAACTATATACGAACCTAACTTAAATAGACCTATTGAACAAGTTCAGTTTTCCAATTTCAGGTGCCATAAATTTAGAATTGCGTTTTAGTTCTACTAAACCAAATGTGCTGTGAACAGTGACGGAATTTACTGTTGTCTTACAATTCTGAAAGGCATATGGACGTATGGAGGCAACATAAGCTAAATTGCAAAGAAAATCATCTATATTGGGGGAAATGTGCCATTATAAAACGTTTTGAAATTAAAGGCAGAATAATTATATACTTGTCATGCTAAATTGCGATTTATTGCGGGCGATCTTCTATCTTCCTTTGTAAATCTTTGCTTTCTTACGTCTATCATATATCTTAAAAGTTGCGTTGTAAACTTCTAATCAAAAGCGTTTTGAGTCTTACCATATATCCAATTAAATCATAGAAGGAATCGGCTTTCCCAAACTTTTCATTGATTTATATTTTTAAAGGAAATTTAAAAACATACATAAATATTAAAGCTTTCCGCCCAGCTATACCTCACAAATTGGTCAAATAAAAAATTATATAACTTTAATCTGCCGTTACTCAAAAACTAAAAGCGTTAATTTCACAATGCAAACACTGGCCAGCTCTGATATTGACATTCGACTGCTCGATTTCAGGCTTTTGAGAATGTAAATGTGAAAAAGACTTATGACCAACCAAGCATCACAAGCCCATACAGATTTTTGTTTGAAGGTCTTATTTTTTATTCATAAACTACGTAGTTTACACCCTTACCTCTTTTGTGATACTTTGCGGCCTTCAAAAAGGAGTTGTGTGTTTAAATAATTGGTTCACGCTTTTGTAAAGAAAATGTATATATTAACCGTAAAGTAAAATAAGGTATTAAATATCGAGAACGTGACCTAGAGTATGTAAAAGCAAACGCTGAATTTTCATTATCATCATATCATTCCTTACGCATCACCATGGACGTCAAGAGGTTCCTGTCACTAGTTATAGCTTCGTTACTTGTTTTCCAAGAATGTAAGTAACCAACGAATATCAATTCTTCTTTTGTAATTTTAAAATCAAGGGAGTACGAATGAAATATTTCTTCTTTGCAAAAAATATAAATCTATCTGAATGATATTTAAAGATTTTCTACAATACCATATTTGTTCCTTTTCTGATTATCAAGCAGTTAAGTGTGATTTTTTAAAGGGAGTTGTGTGTTTGAATAATAGGTTCATACTTTTGTAAACTCATTAACCGTCAAGTAAAGTTAAGGGATTGATATTGAAAACGTGACCTAGAGTATGTAAAAGCAAACACTGAATTTTCACCATTATCAAATCATTCCTTACGCATCACCATAGACATCAAGAGGTTCTTGTCACTAGTTTGAGCTTTGTTACTTGTTTTCCAAGAATGTAAGTAACCAAAAAATATAAAAACTTCTTTTGTAATTTCAAAAACGAGGGAGTACATATGAAACATTTCTTCTTTGCACAAAACATAAATCTATCTGAATGGTATTTAAAGATTTTCTACAATACTATGTTTGTTCCTTTTCTAATTATTAGGCAGTTAAGTGTAATTTTCAAAAGGGAGTTGTGTGTTTGAATAATAGGTTCATACTTTTGTAAACTCATTAACGTCAAGAGGTTCTTCTTACTAATTATAGCTTTGTAACTTGTTTTCATAGAATGCAAGTGACCAACGAATATGAAATCTTCTTTTGTAATTTATGAATAAAATATTTCTTCTTTGCACGAAATATTAACTTATCCAAATGATATTGAATGATTTTCTACAATACCACATTTGTTATTTTTTCTGATTATTTAGTGTAACTTTCAAAAGGGAGTTTTGTTTTTAAATGATATGTTCATGTACATTTAAATAAACGTAAGGACGCTCGTTTTTGCGTTTTTCACAGTTGTATTATTCACAACAGATTGATAAACTTAATGCCTCTATAGCCCAAAGATTGCCTTTTAATGTCACAAATGAATTTCTACCTGCAACAACATTGGTTCAGCATGTGATGTCATAATTGCTCCATTGTTGGGTTGTCATGGGAACCTCTGGCTCCACGCTGTTTACAAAAGAAATTTTCAATGGGTTCCTGGTTGAACTTGTCGCTGAGCACATGTCTCACCTTCTACTTGCAGCAATTCTTTTGTAATTTCAACAAATGAATTCACTATGAAAGAAAAAGAGAACAACAACTGTTGGAACTTGGGTAGGCTAATGCTGATTTCTTCAATAAACCTCAGTATATGAAACCTGTGACATTTATGTGAAACACAATGAGTTTTTTCTTCTATTTTTTTTTTGAATGGGAAGGGGGGGGGGAGAAAGAATGGGATTTTCCGAAATTTTAATGATTTTTGAATTTTCTTCATTTTCATACAAGTCAACATTGTATAATGATGGAAAATGTCCAAGTTAATAAATTATTTGTGATCCAAAGAAGGTCGAAGGAGCAATCAGATGTTGAATAAAACTCAACATGGTAGAGTGTGTGATTTAGTCTATATAACACACAGTACCTTTTCTATGGCACACTGGCACACTTTGAAATTGAATTGTCATGCTTATCAAAGGTATCCAAACAGCAGAAGGCATTCAAACAGCAGAAAACATCCATAGGCATTCATTTTTTGAAACAAAATAATCTTTAACACACCTGTTTGTTAAATGAATTCCTTCTGAGGTGACACGGCTTATGTACCTCTGCTTCTCCCTCTTACTGATACCAACAGCTTCTGATCTCAGCTTGTCATTCTGACAAAAAGCTGAAAAAGTCCTTCACTAACCACTGAAATTAAAACAAAAGGGAGTCATATATCAAAATATGTCATTCTAAATGCTACAGAAAGTGTTTATAACAAGTACCAGTGGAAGTAAGGGTTGGCTACACATATTCAAATCCATTATCAGTCTGAAATAAACCCTGTAAGCCTAGCACAAACAATTCTTTCTAGCACTGAATTTTTCACCTGGATCCTTTCTGAGACACAGCACCATGTTAGTCTCAAGAAAATGCATTTAAATGAAAAATTTCCAGGAATTGAAAATCCTTTTTTTTAAGGAAAATATGAATTATCCAAATGATGATATGCCACCAATCCTACAAAAAAGTATTATTACACTCAATGTGTAATATTTAACTCCCCTGCTCATGTTGCAAAAAACAAATGTCCTGAAAGCTGACGATTGGTTATCATTTTAGTAGACATGCACACGAATGTGAATATAAAGCTACCAAGAATATATACTTACCACAAGCCTTCCGGAGTATGCTCTTTAAAATTTGTTCCGCAGAAACGACGAAGAGAACTAAAAATGAGATTATGCATCTCTATCTGAAATAAAGAAAATGATGAGGCAAAATACTGAATGATTTATCATCTTTACAGTATGTATACATTCTGTGCTTACAGAGTGTTAAGAGTTTGGTAATGGCCAGAAACTTAGCCTATATATCATGTGATTTACTACATGTAAAATGATAACTACTGCAATATCTTTTGTACAAATGATTACACAGATCAAATAATTGCAAATAATTATAGAGTATCTTTGAGCAAATGCTGTACATACATGAAAATTGACAACTTGTAAATGGCGTCTGCAGTTAAAATGCATTATTAATTTACAGTAATATGCAAAGTTACAGTTGATATTGACAGGGATTCAAATGCACATGTTCACACAAGAGAGCCTTCCTTTGAATAATAAATCTGAAATGCGACATCAAGGTAATCACTTTTATAAAGTGTTTCTTGTTTATACAACTTTTTTACAATTCACCGCTATTTTTCTACAGTTTTCTGTAAATATGATTAACACCAAATTGATCAGATTGAAACAAATCATCCTAGGGAGAAACATTGGGAGGAACTTCAGAAGCAGGTTCACTCTCGAAAAATAATCAGACTCACGAACTTCGCAGGTTAAATGGTGTAATCTTATCAATTATCAAAGAATCTTCAGTGTAATCTTATGGCTCCCATGCAGTATCCCTGGCTACAGTAGCATTAAAGTCGCACGGTCCAGCATTGTACTAATCTTAATTAAGGAACGATACATATCATGTTGAAAGAACTTATTATGTAACTCCAAACTATGGCATATCCCTGCCGGCTGGGCAGCAAAGTTGCAAGGTCACAAGCTGTACTTAGCTAGTTTAACTATAAAACGATGCATATTTTGTATGCATAATAATAGAGTTAATGGAGCATGACAAAACAATAACTGTCTGAAACTATTTCACTAGGACTCTCTATCATTTTATGCCTAAAGTGATTATTTTCATGCCATTAACAGATTGATGCAGTTGCAGTAACATATCAAAGAAAGATAATGCAATTCTTTCAACAATTTTAAAATGAGAGCCAAAATATTTGCATGCAAAAAAAGGGTACACCTAATTTCCATTGTGTATTGAATCATTGTTTATAAATACAAATAAAGTAAGAGAAATTTCTTTTGCCTTAACCTGCACAAACTCTTGAGCCACATTACTACACTACATCATAACTGTAGTAATTTAAAAAAAGAATCTTGCATGCTATCACCATATGTAACCTCAATTAATTTAGATCTAGGGCCTAGGCCTAGAATTGGTCCAAGTTTTTTGTTTGTTAGTTAGCCTAGGCCCAAGGCCTATCCTGGCACACTAATTTGACGAAGTTAGCACTACAGTAACACCAGTAACAAATACAACTTTCTTGGCCTTGATTCTTAATATTATTCCGACTAATTTAAGACACAATTGTTCAATAATTTCCAAACGTTTTAACACACATCAAAATGTTACTGGGTAAAAAGTAGTTACCATGGAAACAACCTGAAAATTTAACAACAAAGTGCGATTTTCTCAATTGGACAACATTGCACACATACCACTGTCAGAAGTGCATAAAGAAAGGTAAAAAAGCCTTGACCCATGGTGATTTGCAGCAACCTGAAAGAAATAACCCCCAAAACACAATTTAGGCAACAAGTTTCCCAAATTTGCTTAAATTATTAACCATGAATGTCACCATTAATATTAGTTTGAATGATGGTTATTTAGCAAATTGTTGGTATGCAATCCTTACCACCACCACTTCGTTGAATAACACATTTTAATGATAGTCATTTAGCACCTTATTGGTATAAAACACCGTACCTCCACCTCACCCTTCTTCCTACCACGCACCCCACTTACTTCGGAATAATCATATTTAGTATGCAGTATTCCTTTCCCCTCCATTTTATTATTTTCATTTCTGTTTGACACCAAGCTTCAAGCAGGGAGTTAAGCAACGTGACTTTTGGTTGTAGCATCACAATTATCATACTTAATCTTAGCTATGGGTGTTTAAATATCGGAAGCGGGGGACTGATGGTGGATTCCTCCCCCACGAACCTCACCCCGCTAGTACGTCACTGGCCATATTGAATATGCATCAAGATCATATACCAACGAAGGTGTTATGATGCGCAGGATAGCACAAATTCAATACATCACGCGCCGTATCAAAATCTCCGATTAATAAGAAGACGCCCAATCTCCGATTGATAAGGAGACGCCCAATCTCCGATTAATAAGAAGACGCCCTCAAAATTGGCAATAACAAACAAATAATAACACTTCCATGTAACTTAAAGTTTGTGAAATCAAAGTACGCTATCAGGTCAAAAACACTGGCAGGTTGCCATTGAGGCAATAATTGAGGTCCTAATGGTTTACTAATCATTGTTTTTTTGTATTGAATTAGAATATGTAAAATGAAACAATTCTCTCCCTCCCCCCACCAAAATGTTTTTATATGAAATTCACTTCTAGCCGCTAGTGGTCAAAATTAAATCCTGAAATGCTTATACTTTAGTATTCATGTGTCACAATACACAAGTAATTGAAGTTTTTCTACAAATATACCAAACGGGAACAATAAATTTATGAACTTAACTTGATCAGAACATTCACAATGACATAAAGAAAAAAAAAATCATTATATGATTGTCTCTGTTTTGGTTTCAATAATGTTTTCAAATAAAAGTTACATGTAACATAATCTATTTACGTCAACTGGTTGATATACCCACAACACACTACATGTACAATCGAAATTTATCCAAAAGCGTTCCAAACGGGAACGATAGTTAATGAAAGGTAACTTAATTCCGAAACTTGTAATGCTATAAAATAACAACAAAAAACATTAATGTCACTCTGAATTGGCTTTATCCAATCATGTCCATGTTTCGTATTTAAAACTATTACACAAATTGTATCACCAATTAAATGATACCAATGATTGACAGAGTAAAAGGATACAAGTTGAAGTTACTTATTTTCAAAAAACATGTCAAACGGGAACGATAGATTTATGAAAGTTGACTTGATCAGAAAATGTAATGCCATTGAGATGAAAAATACACTAATCAGCTAATAGCACTCTGATTTGGTTCTAACAATATTTATGACAGAAACAAATTGAACATAGTAATAATCGTTAACTCGTTCAATAATATGCTTCTTATGACGGAGTGTGATAATATGTATGTTAGAGAAGTATTTTTAAATGTGTTTGAAGCAGGAACGATAAATATGTCTACCAACTGCGGTGTAGCGGTTATCATACATGTCTACAGACCACAGGGCCCTGAGTTCAAGCCTGAGTTGGGTAGACATGCCAGTGCACCACAACTGGTCATCAAAGGCCGTGGACATTGACTTGGTTGTCGATGTTATGTCTGTCCGTACGTCGTACCTGTGTTCTTGTCCGGGTCGTATTAAGCGTTTCGTAATAGCATTGTTACTATCATAACCGAATACGCAGGTGACGACCCCGTCGTTGTAATTGTGTGTTCACTCGTCGTCGTTGTCGAGAAAATAAAAATGTCGAGAAACGAAAAATGCATTATTGTTATTTCAATTTTGTTTTAATCGTGTTCCTTATGGGCGGAGAATCGAATTGAAACTGTTATAGTTTAACGACTGGGCCCCACAGCTGCAGGCCGTGCTACAAAGTAAGTCAAAAACAAAATTGATACAGGCACAAACGAAGGAGGAACGAGCACGGACAAAGGGGGCCAAAGACCACACGAAAAACAAACCCGACAACAGTCAGGGGACACACAAGCACAAATATGAGCCCAAAGGAGTCGTTTCAGATATGTATGTATATATATATATGTATATATATATACATACATATATATATATATTATATATATATATATATATATATATATATATACATATATATACACACACACACATATAAATATATATATATATATATATATATATATATATATATATATATATATATATATATATATTTATATCAAACAAAATAGGAAAAAATGACACCGTCTCTAGCCAACAGATTTTTTTATAAACCAATTATTTCGAAAACTCCTGTTTCCTTCGTCAGTGGTGGCAGTGTATATATATACACTTTTAAAACAGAGGAGCAGTGGAGCCCCAGTGATCGAAGGGCAACGAGGCAGGTGTGTCTATATGTTACACCTTGCGCTGTTAAAGTCTGGCGCCAGAATAACTGCGTAAGAAAAGAAGGTGGCATTAGCTGATGCACGTGAAAGGTATTGAGGAAAAAGTGTACGTAGTTGAAAAAGTACAGACAACACAACGTTGTGGGTCTGACTGACTATTAACTCTGGTTAACGAATTAAAAGGCAGGCCGTTAACGTAAATCGTATACTAAACGAGCTGCTAACCGTCTAAGGCTTTGAGACGCAAGACGGTTTATGGGCCGTAAGACCGCGGAACCGTAAACTGTTGGTTACGGCTCCGGAGAAAACTAGCACCGTACGCAGAACGTACGGTAACTAATGAGAACCCATTTGCCTAAGGTTAATCAAAATGGTGTTATAACATGCGCCGTAGGACAGGCTCTACCAACCGTGGTGGTTGCGACCTGACTTGTTAACAGTCTAGTTAAGGTGTTTAATTAAGCCGTTAACATACGTCGTAAACTATACGGATTGTTAGCGTAAAGAAGTTACAATCGTTCCGGACTTGTAAAAGTGTCTCGTAAACTTACCGCACATGCTACACGGGCCGTTAACGTAGACGTAGATCAAAAACCTTAATAGAGTATTGTCAAAGAAGTTGACGTCCTGCGTATACTATACACGCCGCCAAGTTGGAAGAGGCTGTAGCAGTAGCGGAACCGCGTAGCCGTTGGAACTGCTTAATGAAGGTGGTAACGTACAGCGTAAACTATACGTGCCGTTGCCTATAACAACTACCCTAATCGTGGGACGGTCTATCACACGGCCACCTATGTGGAAAAAGTAACTTACGTCGAGTTAATTTTTAAAAGGGGGTTTAACGTACTACGTCAACTGTTCGAGCCGTTAAGCCAATCACTGGGATTGAAAAATCTACCACGGATCTAAGAAGCTAGTGGCTACATGGGGTGACTGCCGCCGTACTTAGCATGCGTTCCCGTTAAGTAATGTAGACACGCATGGATCTACGAAACGTCAACGTGCTACGATTGTACTACGAGCCGTCCGCTTAGTCTGCCTCTGCTCACTACGGAGCAACGAAGCTAGTGGCTATACGAGGAGGACTACTGCCGTACTCTGTACGTGTCCCTAAGGTAATATCTGTCAGTAAAGATGAACCTACTGGATCTACGATAGCGTTAACGTACTACATATGTTATATGAGTTGTTACCTCAGTGTACTTATATTCACCACGGAGTAAGTGGCTACGTGTGGGGACTAAAGCCATGCTCAGAACGCGGTCCTGTTTACTAAAAATACACTGGCGCCGTATGGAATACTGTAGAGTTCACGTGCTACGAAAGCTGTACGAACTGTAAACTCTGTTTGTTTCATTACGGAGCTGGTGGCTACGTGTGGAGGACTACTGCCATACTCAGTACGTGTTTCTGTATGAGAAACGGTCGCGGAACTATGTAGCACATTGCTACTGGCGGCTTTACCACGCAGCTGTGCTGCTGGCGGGTACACTTTTCAGAGGAGAAAATTGTTGGAAAAAGGGTGAAAATTTAAGCAAAACTTTTTAGGCCAGCTCCAGCAATGTTGTGAAAACAACGTGCTGGAAAAGAGTGAAGGATGTTAGAGGTATTACGGAGGCCAGGGCTGGGCTTGTAACTACGTTTTTAAGGTCGGTTAGAAGTGCGTTAGAATCAAGTCATGGACCAGATTGCATATTTATAGCATGGATGGTAAGGTATTTGTGAGAAAATAGGTACTACTTTAACTCTACTTAACAAACTCGACTGGATCGGATGTGTCACTGCTCCTGAATCTGTTGTTTTAGAAGTTCGTTGGTCACTTGCGGAGTGATAATAAACAGTGTAGGCTTTCACCTAAAACCACGTTAAAACTCCTTCTCTTCTCGTTTTGGTTCCGTGCAGTCAACATCGCACATTTCGATATGTCTTATATTCTTTGCAAAAATTTGGTTTTCTTTTGAGAAATTTGCTGAACACAGCCATGTAAAAGTAAGTAAGTAAGTAAGTATGTAGAATGCATTTTCTTCAAAGTTTAATATGAGTATTTTATCAAGTAACTGTATATTTCATGAAAATAGGTCAAAAATTTCAATAACCTTAGTGGTGGGAGAAACTTTCGTTGTATGCGTACAGTGTCTATATTGTGTTCAGAGCTCAATGGGTCCTCAAGGTTTCCCATAATTCCTCATTCTCCGTAGGACTTCTGCCTATTTCTAAATGGCTGCGCCCTTGATAAATGTGTAGGTGTGCATCAGTATTATGTTCGTATGTGATGGTCATGTTGATGCTACATTAATTAAGTTCTTTGTTTGTCACATTATTTTCAAGTTCATTTGAGATATGATTCAACATTAGGATTGAGTACACATGGCTGAGGTTTCTAATGTACAAATTTTATGATTCAGTATGTAGCTATTGACCTGAGGGTATTATAGGGATAGGCAACACCTATTCTTAGTTTACAATGACATAGGCCTAATGGTTAACTATAATAATCATATTGATACCTTTGTCACTTTGCTTGCTTCGGTTGGAAAGAAACTTTTGTTTCACGACATGAATATTATTTTCCTAATTGTTTTTAATAATCTTGAATTGTTTGCATTATCATTCATTATAATAAAGAAACATGTTAGCTGGCTCCAAATTAAACTGCCGCTTACACTTGTTTGTTGTGTTGCCGCTTATACTTGTTTGTTGTGTTGCCGCTTATACTTGTTTGTTGTGTTGCCGCTTATACTTGTTTGTTGTGTTGCCGCTTATACTTGTTTGTTGTGTTGCGATAATGCTTTGGTGGAATTTGATCATTTGATTATGGACATCATGTATTTTCGTTGAAAGTATTTAGTGCATGTAAAACATGGAAAAGCGTTTATGTAGTGCATGTCTTTAAATGTTTTAAATGAGTTTCAGCACCTACGTTTGACATATGCCTGGAACCAGTCTCAATCATAACGATAAGATGGTTCTACACAGAAAGCTTTAGGGTATGTTCACTTATACAATCTGTAAAAGAAAGATCATATTTTGTTTCTTGTAGTCAGGTTTTCATGAGGTTTGAAATAACAGAATGAGGTTGTTTACATGATTTCACATTGGCATTTGCAATAATCATTTCTCCTTTTGTTTCTGTATTGCAGCTATTGGCTAAAGATTTGTAGACATTGTTTCCTCCACCGCCTCTTACTCTTAACTCGTATTTACTGGTTAAATTCTGAGATCTGTGATTATCTATTCATTTGTTAAATTGTATTTTGCTGTATGAAGTAATTCTTGTTGGATTACACTGGCTAAATAAACCCAGTGTGCTGTGAAACTCACAAGCCTTTAAATAAATGCAGGAAACAGTTAAAAGTTTATGTTTTTGAATTACTTAAGCTGTCCATTCCACCACATATAACTTGAAGTAAATTGAACATATATCCTACCATGTTATTGTACAGGTCAAATGTTATCTGTTGGTTAACCACATGGCCATACCAAATGTACCATATAACCTTAAAAAAAAGTAGTACCGGCACTTAATAGTATCTTTTAATATACTGGGCCAGCCTTCCGTGGCGGCGCTATGTGGTTACCTCCCCCTCCCTCCCCTCCTTACCACCAATGAAATCGCTTTTCCACAATAACATTTTGTATAATCGACATATTTTGTACGATCTATAGGCCTTTACCCAATATTTTGTTCTAGATGATTAAGATTTTACATTTGTACTCTTCTTTTGACCTCTCATAATATAGATAATTTGGTCAACAAATTTAAAGGGTTTCAAAATTTATTTTAAAAAAAGCACTTAAGTTGTCTATGCATGCACAATTCTTTTTTATTAAAAGTAGAAAAAGCAAAACTTTATAGGCTGCACTGTTTGGATAATAATGGCGTAAGGTAAACCAGTGATGATCACTTAAGTCAATACATAAAGAATGGTAAAACTTTAACATCTTTTGTATTATCAAGTTATTTTCTCTTTTCTTTCTCTGACTTTCATATTCCTATTGTGCGTGTTTTACAAACACTTAGTTTAATAAACATACAGTAGTCCAAAGAAGATGAATGGATTGGTGAGGTTTGTGTTGTGTATGAAATGATTTATAAAGATTTTGGTTAAGTTATGAGGCATATTTAGTACAAATAGCTACAGTAGGTCGATTCCTTGTTGATCATATACAAATCTGAATTATGCCATGTTCTCAACGTCTTATGAGAATTCTATTAGTGGATTTCATGCAAACAGGGACATGGTGCTCATGAATCGTATTTGTTTAAAATCTTCAAATTATATCTCAACTTTTTGAAAATTGGGAGTTTGAAAAGCTCACAAGGATTAGAAAATAAACTTTATGGCATTCATTTTCCCAGTCTTATGTTTTAAAAGTTGTGATTTTTCATGGTGATGATTTTAATTGAAATATTTCATCCTGGATTTGAGTATTTATAAATAGGACAGGAATCATCCTCTCTTTGGTGATGTCTATTATGATAGAATGATTTTAGTTTTTAATATATGCTTCTTAATATGTACATACACACAACCTTTTTCTATAACACACAATAATTTAGTAATGGGAGACATTTGCAAGTGCACATAGAGTAAGTTAGTATGCTGCAGAAGGACCGAGGAATGTGAGTTGCTAAAGAAAACATTTTTTCTTCATTTACTGCATATATTTTGCACATACTGTATCTGAAAAAAGACATCAATATAAAGTTTGAAGTCAATAAATACCTTTGTAACTTCATTTCAATCACTGCCTTTGTGGCTTTACTAGGTTAATCTTAATGTAAGATTTAAATTGAAATACAATATGCTTGTATTATACAACATCATTGAATTATTAATTGACAAAGTTATGATTGCAGAAGTATCATGGGCAGTATGAGAATACTCTAAATATAAGCAAAATTAGCCAGAAATCGACAAATTAACCTGATATCAATCAATTTGCCCACCTAGTTACCTAAAATTATGGGGTTTTCCTGAAAGACAACTAGGTTGCCCTGCTTATATGCTTAATATAATTTCTGTTAAAAAATATTTTTTTTACAGGAAAGAGCTTGCAAAAATCACGGTTGTCCTAACAAAGGTTTTGAGTGTCACAGGCAGTCAAATACGTGATTTGTCTATCTTACAGGATGTTGAAGATGATAAAAAACAAAATCAACTATAATTTTAGCCCCCTATACAGTGCATTCCTACGCCCGCTTGATAATTCCAACATGCCTATCTGCCTGTTGCCTAAAATTTGTAAAGTTTACCCCATCTCTGTACAATCTAACTCATAGACCCACTAAGTTTTATCCCCAAATCTGTTACTCATTTTCAATCAGTATTTGTTATTTGCATTAAGTATTAGGGTATAAGAAAGTATCTTAAAAGGTTTTTAAATTATAACAAAGGAAATTATTTGGGCGAAAAATTTATTTTACACCTTCATAAACATGAACAATTTCCAATATAGGACAGCGTCAATAAAGCTCAAATTTGGTACATTGATAAACCATTTAATATCACATTTTCATGCCAAACATTGTGATGGTACCTGCTTCTAAGTGGAGATACAGCCTGCTTAACACGTTACCATATTTATAATCACCATAGTTTAGGTTACTTAAGTTTCAAGTCCGTTATATTTAGAAAGATATTTAAGATTAAGTCCGTGAGTTACAATATAAGGAAATTCAAACTGGCCGAAATTTTAGATTTTCGGGGACAATTTCCCCAATTGTGGAAAGCCGATATCTCAGGAACCTATCAATAGGTGGGGCTAAAATTTGCCACGGATTCTAATTGTCACATTATGAAGCTTCATACCAAATTTTGCGGAAATTTTGAGAGAGTGGGTCACAAAATTAATTTTGACTGGCTGATTTCAGATGGAATGACCCCAAAAGCAATCGTTTTGATTTTCTTTGACACAGTACCCAACCACTAGATTTTCTTTTCTTTAGAGTTCAGACAAAAATTGTTTGAAAATCCCTTCAAGGCATGAATCCATTGTTTAGCACAGCAAGTTTGAAGTAGAAGTCTTGACATACCCCATCTAAAAACATCCCGACCCTTTAATTTGTTCCATTCTTCTGTTCCAATGCATCTCGTTCTTAAGCAGCAAACACATCACACACAAAATTGAATTCAAATCCAATCATCAGTTCTTGAGATATATTGATGGCAAACAAACAAACAAACAAACAAACAAACACAGGCGAAAACATAAGCTTCGTCCAACTTCGTTAGCGGAGTAAGTCCAAGCGCATTGGGGAGATAATAAACTATACCTTTCTTTTATACTGACCTTTACTATATGGAAAATCATTTTCAGCAGCGAAGGTTTATGTTGTTGATTCACACCAATGTTTTGATACTGACGACTATTCTATACTTTTTTCTGTTAAGCTTTATTAAGCTTAATCTTTATTTGTACTTTTTAGTGACTAGATGGGCAGACCTGTAAAGATAAGAAAATACAACTTAAAGATGATTAAAAATTGAAAAAAAAGTTGCAAGCCCTAAAAACGAAATATGATAAATAAAACACTTTTATTGTGTACACAAATTGCTTTCTACATTGAAAAAAATCTTTTGGAAGTCTTTAATGGAATAATTTTTTTATTTAGAAATCAAACTTCTAGCTTTATAGAGAAATGAGCAAAATACAAGGACCAAAAATAGAAACTACTAGGTATATTAACCATCAAGAGTGTGGCACTGTGCATTACCTATAAAAGGAATCAATGCACCAGCATGTTATATTGGACAACTGTAAAGAGTATTACAATTAAAGCAATGCATAAGTGTTTTTAAAGAAGAAAACAAGATTTGTTCATGAAATTCTGGTAAACTTGCTGCCTTTGTTACTGTACCTTGATAAGTTTGTGATTTAGTGAAAATTAGAATCAGAATAACCTTGTTTACATATTGTACTGTTTTTAAAGAAATACTCCCATTGATTTGTATTTATACATATATGAAACAAGATGGTGGAAAAACCATGTTAATATCTTATTCCGTTTAGAAGTTAAAACAGTTTAAAGAGTAAAACAATGTTTTTGAAAACACCTCGTACAGTATATGTCCTTCTGCTTGATGATGTCATAGAGACAGACACCTTCAGCATAATTCAATGTAATTCTTATCAATTTAATCACACTTTTTGACATTATCAAATAATATTTTTGGTTCAATAAATGTACATGGTGAAATACACAATTGACATGCAAATATTGTGTTCTTTTCTTAATGTACATCACATTTTCAATAAAAAAAAATTAAAGTCAATTTGAAAGAAATACAATTTTTTTTTTTTAATGAAATTGTCACTATGACATCACAGATGTGACCAATCTGCCACTTATTGTCGAAATTGGAGAATCTTTAAAAATCCATATCTCCTGAATGGAATATGATATCAAGCTCATTTTTGTACCAAATTGTTTCTAACATTATGCTCGTTCTAACATTATGCTCTTTCAAATACAATTTTACAAAATGTCACGGGAATATCCCTTTAAACTTATGAAGGGCTATAACCTCAATGTAAACAACTATTATCCTCAGCTGAGAGATACCCGGTGAACATTTCGGTTATGTACTATTGAACAGGGCTTTGGAACTGGGTTCAATGGGACAGACCAATGGGGGGGGTGTGGCCAATAGTATTAGTTTGGTAATGTGGCACAATTAAAGGATTAGTTTCGGTTATGATAGTGACAATCACAGATACGATGTCCATCTTATCCAAAAAGAGGACGTTCATCAAAGAAACAAAATGATGAAGATTAAGAGCGCCTACTATTATCTTTTCAAAAATCTTATTGTTAATGAATGATTGATATTAAATTTAAGCTCTATCTTATCTGTTGAAGAAATGATCTGAAGGTGTAGTAAGTCTACTATGAAAAGTTGGTGTCTTCATCCTCACATTCATAACTACTTTTATTGCATCTTAAAGAAAGTTTATTTTAATTTTTTCTTTGTTTAAATTAATTATTGTTCCTCGAAACTTTATACAGGTGATATATTATAAATACTTTTCCTAGATTCAGTTTTACTACTTTTTTACATATTTCAAGGTTTTTTAGCCACAAAATTGCAGGACAAAATATTACAGAATACATAAAGACTTTGAGGAATCTGAGGCTATAAAATCACAACTAATTTCTGATGTCTGATTTCAGTCGTTCTACACAAGTGATGCCAAACTTTAAACTTAGATATCCTTAACGGAATATGATTTTCAAATGCTTCCTTCACCTTTGTTCTTTTGAAGTCTTCTTTCATATAGAATAGACTTGCTTGACCAATGAATTAATTCTTTAAACCAAGTCCCAATAAAAAAGTCCTGTTCAGTCAAGTTGATGTTTAATAGGTCAAGCTTATGAGTTACATTGACTAAATAGGCGTGATGCAAGCTCAAGTCCCCTTAGGTTCCGTTAGATGTCAACAAGACAGCCAGTTCATGTAGACCCAATTGATCTAATTCAGTACTACTACTGTAAGTTCCATTGCACAAGCAACACTAAGTCCAAGAACAAGGAAGATTGGCTAAACTGCAGAATACCCTGCAAGTGCCTAAACCACCTTCAGGTATTAAAGTTCCCTCTATCTTTAAATTAATCATATCATTATGATATAGAGACAAAATAGGGTATTTTCTGGATTAAAGAAGTAAACCGCTGCAAATGTGGATCCATGTCCCATATCGGGGTCTATTTAATGTCTTTCTTGTTCCTACTTACTGTACATATTACAATAGTCTACTAGTTATATATGCAACTGTAGTACCACATCACTCTTGACTCAATATACAAAGTACATTCTTTTGACATGAATAATAACAAAATAAAAAGTACAAATCTTAAACTGATCAAAACAATTACAGCTGCAAACAATATTGAGCTAGCTACAAATACCTTCTTGAGTTACTCTGCAATTGCTGTATTCTGGATCTGAGCTCCATTAGAGTTTTCTTATCTGAACCCAAATTTAAAGCCATACATTAAAATTTCATTTTCTTACCATACCTGGCATGTTTATAAAAAAATAAAATAAAATATACGTTGTTGAAATAATAAAACTTACAACACTAATTCTGGTTGCTTGTTCAATTCAAGGACTTGCGAGTCACAGTCAATGATCTTCTTGCTTTTGGAAATGTGGATTTGACTCATTGTCAAATGTACTTCAAACAAAAAGTTATCAGGAAATTGTTTCTAGAGGGAAAATGGAAAACTTGTAATAAATAAGCATGAACTATACAATATTACTTACCTTACATGTATATCATAATGGAGAAACAAAATTTTACATGGATAAAGAACATTACAACAATTTCTGTCTTTCTGTCAGACTGTCTGTCTGTGTGTGGGGTTGTTCTTTGATTTTATAGGTTGACATCAAGTTAGATGTTTGAAAAATAGCTCTAAATCATTTTGTATTCTATTTTTATAAATCAGTTTTTTCACATTCACAATCTGAGCCATTTCTAAACAGCTCAATTATGTTTTCTTTCCTCTTTGATATTAGATTGGCTACTGTATGAATACAGTATGTCAGTTATTTTGCATTGGTTGAAACAGGAGCATGGATAATCACCAAACATTTACAGGAAATATTTAACATATCATTTTAAATTTTCATTTGGTTAGCTCTAGATTTGAGAAAACTACTAGTGATACATGTACTGTATGCCTACATATTTATTTTGTTTGTAAAGAAAACATCATACTACATCAACATAAAAGATGCTTAATTAGCCTAGGCCTATATTCTATTGAGAAAACACCATATTAGGCCTACATCAACATAACAGATGCGTAATACCCTTTCACAGCTGTTTGGAACTTTAATTTTTGTGATAGAGAGCCTTTTTTCATAACATTTAAACAATTTGTAAATAACGAATTTTTTCATTGGGAGATTTTGAAGCATGCGACGGTGGACGCAAATCTAAAACTTTCATTCTCATGGCCTTACAAATACCAAACGATGTATGAATATGCATAGTTTGTTAATTAATTTTATACAATCAACAGCTCCTTCCACCTCGCCACCAAACCACACAAGATGGGATAGGCATAGGACAAAGTTTTCCAATTTAATTGAATCAGCTAAACTTTATAGGTCTCACCCGAAACTCAATTCAAATAGGCACTTATCATTACGGTCAATGGGAGAAAACACATTTTTTTGTGATTTCGACCAAAATTGCGCCTACAATCTCCAGAAATCTAATTATTGTCGGTTTTGTATCAGCAAAAGTTTTTTTTCTTCAAAATCACGAAAAAAATCCCTCACCCCAAAATGGCTGAAAATGAGGTGTTTTGTGGAAAAAATTAGGGATTGAGGAAGAACGTTACGTTACTGTAGATAGGCTGCGAAAAGGCCTAACGTTAACGTTACTGTAGTTAGGAAAGGCCTAACGTTAAATGCACTGACACACAAACGGGTCTTCATTGGATACCCTATTGCTGTTTAGGTTTAGGCAAACAAGAAACAAATAAATTTTAAAAATTCAAATAAAAGGTTAGAAATTAAAAGAAGGGCCGTTTAGGTTGGAGTCTTTAAGTTTGCATTGTCCATGTGTCAGAGAACAGGGGTACGAGAAGTGAAGTCAGAAAGTATACGGTATCCAGCCAGCAAAGAAACCGATTATCTTGAATAATATACGATGTGATATTCATATTTTTTTCATTAAAAAGCAAATCAATGTCACATTTGCTGCAGTAAAACTATCATTACAAAATATATTTAATATTAGAGTTATGGTAAAGTTCATTTATTTTTAATTTTCAATTAACAAACGAAGTAATCATGACAATATTTTCATGATGCTATCTTTGGCATTATATACTGGTAGCACTAAATTAATTATTTTCTCGGCATATTCAAACCTAAGCAGGTTAAAAGCGTCAAGTTGGTTTTTAGCCCATTTTTGTTATGTTACGTGTGTGACCAGCGAGAGAATGACCCTTTTGTGTAAGATCGCCGATAGGGAGATGAGGATTGGTAGAAAGGGGATTTTTCCCGGTCCTGGAATCCGCGAAGCCCGGAATCATGTAGCCAGCATTAAAAAAGTGAGGGATCTGAGAAGGTTCTATACCCCCTCCCATGACGAAGTTTTCAAATTTAGCCCACTTCTGAGAGCAATTTTCTTGTTTAACAAGAACAAAATATATTAAAAGCAAAGTTTCTTTCAATTTTAGAAAATTTCTTTGAAAAAGCGTAGCTACGCCACTCGGTGGATCCTAGGGACCTTGCATTTTTGAGGGGCCAGGGTCCTAGGAATACGGGATCCAAGGGTCCTGAGGTCCTAGGAGGCCAGGGTCCCCGAAAGCAAATGGTACTATGAGGTCGAGGTCCTAGGGCCACATCGTTCAATGGTTTAGAGTTCTAGAGGGATGTGCAGGGCTGAGGTCGATCCTAGGAGGCTCTAGTTCATTTGGGGCCCAGGATCGAGGGCTTGGAATCCTAGGGGGCCTGTGATCCTAAGATGCACGGGATCTTAGGGGCCCGTGGTCATAGGGGCCGCGGACCTAGGTGACCCATATTCATAGGGGCACGGAAAGATAGGGAGCCCGGAGTCCTAGGGGTACAAGACCTGGGGTCCTAGGATCCCAAAGTTCTATAGGGGACAGGGTTCCTACATGAACTTATAAAAGGTAGCTCAGATTACTAAGGGGTTGGGGGCTTTGATCCAAGTGATATCCCGGATTTCTAGGGGACTGGAGTTCTAGGGGGCGTAGTCCTAAGAAGACTGGAGACCTAGGGATCCCGGAGTCCTAGGGGCCCGGGTTCCTCTTGAGTCCGTGGGAACCTTGGGGCACACAGTCCTGGGAGGCCCATGGTGTTAGGAGCCTCAAGGTCATAGGGGCTTGAAGTGTTAAGGTGCTTGTAGTCATAGAGTTGGGGCCTAGGGCCCTAGTAATCTCGGAGTTCTACGAGGCCCAAGGAACCTGGTAGCCCGTGGTCCTAGGGAGTAAGGAATCTATAGACCCAAGTCCTAGGAAGCCCAGGCCATGGGTGGCCTGGAGTTCTAGTGAAATATGGGGGCTGAGGTCGTTTTGATCTCAGATTATTTGGAGGCCACGATTCAAGGGGCTCCGAGGTCCAAGGAAACCAAGTTCAAAAGGTCCCGTGGTTCTAGGAACCTGGGGTCCTAGGTGGCACAGGGTCCTGCTGTAGGAGGCGTAGGTTCTTAGAGGGCCTGGGGTCCTAGGAGATCCGAGGTCGTAGGGGCCGTCGCTTTAGGGGGCCTGGTGTCCTAGGTGGTCCAGGTTCCTAGGGATTTGGAGTCCTAGGAGGCCCGAACTCCTACGGGGCTGGGCTATGGTCCTAAAGATCCCGGAGTCCTAGGGGCCTCGCGTCCAAGGGAAGCGAAAGTCCTATGGGGTTTATGGTCCTCGGAAGCCTGGGGTCCTAGGGAGTCCAGGATGCTATAGGCCCAAGGTCCTAGGAGGCCTGGGTTATTATGAGCCCATTGTCCTAGGGCCAGAGACCTAATGGGTCAGGCCCAGAATTTTAGGGGGACGAGGCCTGGGGTCCTAGGGAGTCCGGGATTCCAGAGGTCCAATGAGGCCTGGAATATTAGGGACCCATTATCCTAGGGACCGGAGACCTAATGGGTCGGGGCCCAGAATGCTAGGAGGTCAGAGGCTGATATCCAGGGGCTAGTTGTATCGGGGTTTTAAAGGCCAGGGTCCTATGTGGCCCACGTTCGTAAGGGGTGCGGAGTCCAATGGGCTCAGAGTACTAGGGTCAGGAGTCTTGGATCCTAGGGATCCCAGAGTTGTAGGGGCCTACAGTCCTAGGAAGACTGGGGTCTTAGGGATCCCGGAGTACAAGTCCAAGGTCCAATGAGGCCCAGGTATTTGAGGCCGTTCTTCTAGGGGTCCGGGATCCTATAGGCCCCAGGATCCTAGGGGCTCGATGTCCTAAAGGCCCTGAGTCATAGATATTCATGCGTAGGGGCCCAGGAATTCGGGGTTCGCCTAGGGATAACTAAGGGAACCTAGGAGGCCCGGGGTCTTAGGAGACCAGACCATCAGGCCCTGTAAAAATTAGGAAAAGGAATATGCGTTCAAATAGGGGCCCAATATTCATCCGGAAAAACCCATTGTGCTTGAACATCTCTCTCCTCCCATCCCATTGTTTATTCTATGTTAAGTTTCCCTGTAGTAGAGCCCTGATATTCCAAAAGGCGACGAGTTGAGGTTACGTTTGCGCAAGTTATTTCCACGACAGCTCGATCCAGTGCCAGAGTTGATTACCAACCAAATATAAATATGTATTAATCTGTTGCTTCTTTTCTTTCAAAGCTACACAGATACTTTAAATTACAGACAAGTTTTATGCAGCTCGCTAAGCGAACATTCTCTGCATTAGAAAGCTCAATTGGTATCAATTATTATGTTATGAATGCTAAAGTTAGCTTTCTAGGATACAGCTACCGTAATGGTGTTGTGCACCATGTAATTTTAGTTTCCCACAGACACCATACATAATAGTGCGTTTGCTTGAAGCACTATAATTTTAAACCCGGAATCAGATTGCTGAAATAAAATTGCTTTAAGCAGATTTAAAATTTACCGGCTGTTAAAGCAGAGACTTCTGCGTGTATCGGGTGCACTTTTGCTTAGTGGTTTTTGTTTCGTATACTATCATTCTTAATTGGTATGACATTTATTCATAGGATATTGGCATAATTCCCCCCCCCCAACCCCCACCCCCCTCCTCCCCCTTTCTTCCGTCCCCATTCAATGTTGACCATTTGTATTGTTTGTTTTATAGGTTAAATCATAGAAAATCTAACAATTGAACGTGGGAAGGCGGTCGGTCGAATCTAATCATCAAGAATCACCACACTTAATAATTATCTGAACCGTTCTATAATTTCTGTCCAAGATTGTAAATTTTGACAAAATAAGAATTAGACTGTTAGTATGGCTAGAATCGCTGACTGAAATTTCTCGTTTGATCTAAAGATTTATACACTTGAAATTTCTTATCATCCCTTTCACGGTATAAGTGGATCTTAAAGAGATGAATTGTTATGTAAAAATGGCATTGTTATTACACATTACCTTACCTATCTACACATAAGGCACATAAGGCCCATGTACAATGTTTCCACTTAGTCCTGCATGCTGCGGGTTCATGTCACTCCAGGTTCTCCACCCTGATGTATTTCTCGATGTTTCAACAATTTTCCTCCATGTCGTTTAAGGTCTCCCTCTTTTGGGTCATGTGACCATCTGACAATGTGAGAGCTGACACACAGTCGTAATCTCAAAATGTGACCAATATAGTTACAGCTCTGATGTTGTCGCTAAGGGGTGGAATATCAGCTCTTTGGGAGTACTTCTTTGTTGATAAACATTCATGATTCTAAATTGGAGAACAGAAATATGTGTAAAGACTCGCTAGAAATTAGAAATATTATTAATTCGTGCAATTAAAGTTTTTTGTTGTTGTTGTTGTTGTAGGAACCCTTGGTTATCGATCCTTTTCTTAATTGCTAAGATGTAGCACCATCTCATAATCTTAATATCTTTATTCTTTGTATCTTTTCATGCACTATTGAGGTTACTCAGAATTAGCTTTCTAATTAGCGATATGTGCTTACTTTTTGTAACATACCAACTGACATTTCCGAATAATAATCTACCACTTTCCGACTTCTGAAAGCAAAATTTTCCAAAATTAAAAATCTTCATTCATTGTTTTGCTTTATTTCCGAAAACTGCTAGTGAATTTTCAAATGAACAACAGTTAGCAAATGTATCCTCAACATTACCAGTGATGGTAGTGTGTGTTTTTAGAGGAGAGGGGGGGGGGCATTCTCTACCGCAGTAAGTTGCTATGGTATGAGTTCGTGAATCTATAGCATGTATGTTTCAATCATATTCGATGTCATCTTGGCTCCTAATATATTGAGGTCTCCTACCGCCCTGAGGACTGAGTGGAAACATTTTGTATCATTAGGCCTTATGTTGGGATAAAGTACATATATAAAGTAAGGTTATGTGGATCAACATTGTTAATTTTAAGATCTACTTCTAACATGATATGGATAATAAAACTTCAAGTGTATGAATCTCCAGACCAAACAAGAGATCTCAATGATCGAATCTAGCCATTGATACTCATTTTGTCCAAATCTACAATCGTGCACAAAATAGGTGGGAATGGTTCAGCGTTGTAAAGACTGAAGGAGCTAACTATTTAGTGTGGTAATTCTTGATTATTAGCATCGTCGATTTTCAACTCCCGCCCCTTTCCTCTTTTAATTGCTGTGATTTAGACTATAAAATTGAAACAAATATTAAAAAATTATCAACATTGAATGGGAGTGGGGGAGGGTATGAAATTATGCAAGTGTCCTAAGTATAAAAAACATAATAATCAATAATGATAGTATGCGAAGAACTAGTAAAAAAGTGTCATTAAATGCCATAGATTACTAGATCGTTAAAAGTAAGAAATATTTGTTAAAACTTGCAATTAAGGTTTTCATGTTGTAGTCTTATGAGCTTTTGGGTCTTCTAAATTGCATGCAAAGAGGTAGATATGCAATAACAATACCATCTCACATTCTTGTTTTTTTATTCTTTGTATCCTTTCACAAACTTTTTAGGTTACTCGCAACAATTTCACTTACTTCACAACAAACGGAACAATACATTTCCAGCCGTCTCCACTTACAAGTACTCTGGTATCGATTATTCCTTATGCGGCTGTAAATCCTCGAAACATTGAGTTGAACTTTGCGCTAGTGGTACTATGCCGGCATGCGTAGTATCTGATTCCGACACAGGAGATGGAATCTACTGTGGTTTAGCCGATTTTTCCACAAACATCCTTCCCGCGGCCAGTAAGTAAACATTTTGATGACGTCTTTGTACTTCTAGTAAGTTCACTAAACTCGTAAAATAGCATGAATTCGAGCTCTCATTGGTCTTCGTCTGAAGACATGATAAGCATAAATACTATTTTCCTATTATTACTATGGTGTAGGTCAAGCTCTTCATTTTCTGTAATATTCGACGCAAACTTTGTTGTTGTTGTTTTTTTTTTTCAATTCAAACAGAATGATAACGTCATTTACAAGATATGAGTCAAATACAAATTGATAAATTGATCCATGAAATGAAACGATTAATTTTTGTTTATTAAGCTTATATAACGCCAGTTTGAACAGAAATGCATTTAAAAAAGTTTAGTAGGTTTGAACAAAAGCATTAATAAGGTGGCTGCGAAACAATTTTCCCCTTATAATTGCAAAGTTTATATCAAAGTTTGATGAGTGATTCTAAATATAGAGAATCCTTACTATAAGATATGGAATAATTTGCTACTTTAGCTTAAATCACTTGCACATTTTGTTTTGGGCAACATTTTTGATTTCTCTGCGTTATTGTATAATTTCTGTATTATCGTTTTATGTCAATTATTATTTTACCTAGCTTTATATTATTTTTTAAAGATAATTCGCCATGTAGATTTGATAAAGTTGAAAACATGCAACATATCTTCTCAACATCAACATAATAAAACAAATTTTTGTTCACATATGCAACCTCAGCCACCATTGACTTCAGGGTACATAAAGCAATCAAGTGTTGGGAAATTGTCTCTTTGTTATCCAACCAATTAACATCAGGAGGAAAATTTACAAATTACAATGTACGAGAATATTACCTTGCAATGTTAACGCACATACGATTAGTGCTATGAAAGCATTTATTTCCTACTCTTGACTTGTTATACGCATTTAATTTATACGCGGTACATGGGCTTATTATATTTAGTTCTATGCGCCGTGCAGACGTCCAAGAACCCCAGTATTATATATTGGTTGATAGAATCCCCCAGTACACGATTGGTTTTTATGGGCACTATAAGCTGGATATGTCTGACGAGTAAACTAATCCTTTAAAGGAAAGGTATCGTCCCATTAATACATTCAGAAGTATACGTCGCCGCGGTAGTAGATCACTTCCGGTTTTCAATGTTTCCTGTATATCACGAGAAATCAATCAAATATCTGCCAAGTCGTACATGGGCCTTCATGTGCTATTAATAACATCACAGAATTATCGCAATCAATAATTTAAAACCGGAAGTGACGCTAGCAGCACGGCAGTGTTCATTTCTGACTGTATTTATGGGACAATACCTTTCCTTTAATTTGTCTTTGATGCACATTTACAGCTTTCTATGACATTTCGGACTTCGCTAGATGTTGTGGCATGCTTTTATTTAATGACGGACCGATTATTTATGCACAAACAAGTCAAGCACGAAAACCAATTTTTATTGCTGATGGCAACATAGACCGAATAGAGGCCTACTGTCAAGAAAGGTAACAATACATTTAGAAGTTCATGAACTGATGAATGTAGCTACTGTAAATTACCAGTATATACGATCACATAACTGCGATTTTAAAGGAACTACATTGGCTACCTGTTACTATGCGAACATCATGCAAAATACCTACACACTTTTAAGTCACTTCGTGGATTTGCACGAAACTAAATGAAGGAAATGATCTCTTTAACCAAATCACTGCGAAACCAACAAACCCTGACACTGACTGTTTCACGAATAAAAACATCTTATGGGAAACATGCTTCTCCTCGGCTGCTCCTTACCTGTGGAACAATCTCCCTGCATCCATCCGATCCATCAAGACTCTCACTAGCTTCAAACATTCTGTAATTTATTTATTCAACATTTTGACGTTTAATTTTTGGTAACTTTACATTATCCTTCATTTCTGTATCCCTGTATTTCAATTTTGATTTATCTTTCTCTTTTACTGTAAAAATTTCATTGCTTGTGAACAGACCTAATCTGATTTGAGCACTTAAAATATGTGGTATGATAATAATACCATATATCATAAAAGGACTACTAGCTCACCTTCCAATATTGTATCAGACTCAGTGTTTGAAGCCTGAATGTAATAAAAATTATCCAAAGAAAACACATTTGGAATGTTGAAAGCTCTATGGACAAACGGCAATTTGTACAATTAGCAAAATCATTTTAACGTCTGAGCAGATACAATGTTGATTATATTTTGAAAATAAACACATTGAGTTCAGCGTTTACCTAATCAAAAAGATCAATTCCTAATCTATGGTAAATTCTTGATGTACGACTGGGTTGGCAGCTCAGAATCCTATTCAATTCTTTTAGATTTCTTCCTAAATTTCAGTTACTGAAATTGATTAGAAAATCTACCCCTGATATAATTTGATTGAAGATATGTTAGTAAGGTAAGGACCAAAAACGTGTGATGGGAATGTTTTGCTCCCTTTCAGAGAATTATGATAGACAATTTTAAACATAGAAATAAAATAAGAAAAAAGCTTCGTATGGTATATAAAAGGTAGCATAAAATTTAATTATTTGATGTATATTGTTGCTCCTTTATGGATTTTGAACAGGTTTTTAAAAATTAAAGGTTTAGTAAATCAAAGTTGATATGAAAGTTGACTTAAAAGGAACACAAGAAGGTAAAGAAAACATTCAAAAGTCCTATTCTGTTAAGGAGATATTTAAGTTTAAAGTTTGGTATTATTTTGGTAGAAACGATAATTGATAAGAGAAACATAGTATGACATCATTCTGTAAAACAATATATTGTAAGTTACATTATTCACTTAAAGAGAAAAAATGTACTTTGTAATCCATGTTTGATTTGCATTACTTATGACTGATAACATACAACTCTATATTGCGAATAATATCTCTTTATATAATAGTTTATACAAACACACATAGAATTTAACTTGGTAATTTTACACAAAGTATGTTAAATCCTTTCAATGATAATGAAGTTAAATCATTTCCCAGATTACGATGGCCCATAAGATAAATGTTTATCCTCGGTATCTGTGATCCAGGTAGATGAGAGTCTGGAAGGTCCACCAGTTGACTCCTGGTACCAATTATACAAGTAAGTGTACCCAAGGAAGTGGAATAAAGTGTTTTAGTCAAGGATGCCACGCAAGACTCGTGCCAGAAAACGAAATTGGTACCTTTAGGGGGCTAAACATATACCGCATATATTTAGGATAATAAAATTTGTTAAATTTCCAGATTATATTCAATACCACGACAAACTCTCATATTTCTCAGGGTTCTATTCTTGCTTGTTGAGGGCAGCCGTGTGTACCGAATTGATCTAGACGGAACAAACGTCCAGCTGCTTCTCCCCATGGCGGACACTCCCAGACTAGTGGATTTGCATGTCAATTTTGGTGGGTATTTCTTCAATGATACCTATGTAGAGGACGAAGTGTGTATGTGTGGCTGAGTGGGGAAAGAAAAAGTGGAGTAAAAGGGAACAATAGCACACCATTGGCTGAACTGTGTATATGCCGTGAATTGAGGAATTATTTTTCGCAGTTTTTAATATCATTTTTACGATTTCATATCTTCCTTGTTTATATGCTCATACGTTTACTCAAATAGTAATAAATATGCATTTGCCCAATGGGTAGGGCAAGATTGACAAAAATTACACTTACGAACATAGAACTAAGATTTGAATACTATTTATTCATAATTGAGATCATTGAAAAACTTTCACCGAATTGTACATTTTATCTCGCAAAGAAGTTTTAAATAGGTTTTGAAATGTTAAAATTGTAAGAATATTGATCTATCACAAATGTCGGACTTTCTATTACTTTACGTTACTTATTCGAGGACGTGTTCGTATAATAAGAAACATTTTTTTGCCCTGCGGACTGTAAAGTGCAAACTACAAGTGAATGTCGAAACTCTTGATCAAACATAGTAGTTCGTTTTATTGTGCAGTGCTGAATTACTCAATAAACATACTAAGCACCTGCTTCAGGGACACCAACAATTGATAACAAGTTTTCGGAACGAACGTTCTTTAGGCCCCCGCAGAATAGTACTGACAATAAAAAAGAATAACAGATTTTTCGAAAGAATTTGGTATTTGATATTCCAAAGAAAGCATTAAGGTAGTCATCATGGGGAAATGAGAACGTTTTTAGTTTTGCATTGCAAACACAGTCGTCTCCTATTACCCAGGATTTTGAAATCTGAAAGAATTAGCATGAATTTATGTTTAATTTCGAATCATAGAAATCGTTTTCATAATTTGTTATTGCTTTTTATTATTTCAACTGCACATATATGGCTGCAAAATAGTTTTTACGTTGACCCTCTAAATTTTAATCTCACCAGGTCTTGTATTGTTATTCATGACATATACTGAAAGAATGTGTTTGTTTTTTTTCTGAAAATAATTAAGACATGCAGTAGCCCAGTAATTAGCGCGTCGGTTTCGTACTCCATAAGTACCAGATCTCAGCCTTGGCACTGTGCTGTGACTATGAGCAAGACACTTTACCCGCATTGACTCCAGTTCACTAGTTTGTAAAATGAATACCAGTTGTTGCTGGGGAGTTAACCTGCGATGGACTGGTTCCAATCCAGGAAGAAGTGCTCTCGTCCGCATATTACTATTTAAACCGGGTATAATCACCAGCTCTATAACCATATAAGCCCCAGAGGCTTGATAGGATTTATTTTTACTTAACTTAAGTAAACTGAAAGAATAAGTGACAATAAAATAAAACTAAACAAGAAGCCTTAAACAATATCTGAATTAGATCAATTGATTTTCTTTCTTCAGATTTAAATACCTTTCTCGTAGCCGATGCAAACAACGTCTACTTCTTTGCGTTGGATGACACGTTGACAAATGATGGGTTGACTTTGCCTAGGGCTAATTACACAAACGAACTAAGCATTCGTTCAGTAATTTTGACACCAACGATGCTAATTGTTATCGGTGATCCAAATGACCCTGCTGCTACTCCTGCAATATTTGTTAACCTCAATGACGGATCGGTTACGGATGCTTACACGGACGCACCTATTTACGATATTGCAACATGCTATAGTATTGAAACTTGTATGTGTAAGTATGCCTGAAGAAAAGTAGTAAAAGATAATCTAGTAAGGATAATTATGATTTACCAACTGAAGACAGTTTGAAGAAAAGCAATTCAAATAGTACAAAAGTTAAATACATTTTCTTCAAGATATATTATTAATTAAATGTGAGGATGAGTGTGACTTCCATAGCAGACTTACTACGCCAATCGTTTCTGTACATATAAGACAGAACTTTTACTTGATTGAATAAGATTTTTAAATGCCATTTTTACCAATTTGTTGCTTGTTGCTTTTGTTTTTAAGTTATAATATATAATTTCCTTTTCACTATAGCTAACCTTATTCTATTCAAAATATCTTTGGAGAAGGAGCAAAAAACATTAAGTTAACATAATTAATTTTATTGTTGTCCCATTCTGAGGTGACAAAATATTGTGTAATTTACGCTATGTAGGTATCTAAGGTTTAAAATGATGTGAAATGGTTCACTTCTAACCGATTTTGATCAGACCATTTGCTGTTGCCATGGTTTTTAGTATACTTTTAAATCATTAAGCTCATGTTGTTGCCACATATCCAAATAACTTTCGCCGCCGCAACGTTTCCAGTTTAAGTTGGCTCCGGTGCTGGCGTTACTTTTTATGGGCGGATTTGTTAACCATTATGAGATAACATCCACTCCATGATGTGATCTTATGCAATTTAGAAAATAAGTTGAAGGTCCGTCTGAAAGGATGAGAATCGTAGTCAAGCATTTCCATCATATTATAAGATAACATTACAAGGACGAAAATGGTAAAGAAAGTATTCATTTTTTGTTATTTGATTTTAAAGTACCACACAAACTGTCAGACGTGTGTGAAAGTGAATGAGATCAGATTGGAAGTGATATCACCAGGGGCAGACTGGCGGAAATTATACCACCAATTCAGGTTCAGGAACAGCCTCCAATTTTAAGAGAATACCAGCCCACATTATATGATTTTATGGCATACGGCCGACCTCAACCTCCCTTCGGGAGACTGCTGCCCGTTTTAACGGCCTACCGGATCGGTCGATTGGTGGGCCAGTCCGCCTCTGGGCGTCACTGTCTTAAATTTCTTACCAGTTTATATTATTAAAATATTTTCTGAGAATGTATCACTTACAATCATGACAGGGATCATTCAAACACACTCTCGTGAAGTAACTATTCCCTCTCATCTGAAATAATTTTGAGAAATTTTACCAATTCGAAAAAATCGAAACATTTTCAGTAAATCACTTACGATTTTTAAGAATATTGGTGGTGTGATCTAACTTACATTATCAGTTGTAACATATTTTCATCGATCATTCAAGTTAGACCCGTATGCTGATTCTCATTTAATTCGATTTCATCCAGGTCAAGGCGATGAGAATGTATGCCCATGCGATGTGGTGCCTGACTGTTGTGTTGGTATGTGTATATCTGGACGACAAGACGCATCATGTGCGTGCAACAGTAATCTAACAACACAAGTAGAAGAATGCAAATTATTCGCGACTCTTCCACAGTTAACTGAAACATGCTCGACCTCCGGTAATTATCTAGTAAGATTTTACAGTGTAAGGTATTTAGGACAAGAGATGTAATTTACGAAGACTGTCATAATGTCTGAATGTTGTTTATTCGGGGCAACGGGTTTGAATTGAGGAAACAGAATTAGAGGGGCATCCTGTAATAATTTCACAGCTGAGCAAACTGGAACAAGTTTAGTTTAAGTGTCAAGTTTCTCGAGGGAGTCGAACCTTTCGCATACGAGCAAGACTCCTTAGCCACTGATCGACAACTGCAACTATATTAATCAAGTTAGTGGTCCATTTTGTTGTGACAGGATAACCCGTAAAATTCAAATTAAAGCAATGCAACCGGGAAAATTGTTTTGGATGTCTAGCATGACGCCACACTTTACACTGCAAGATCACTTTTCAACACACTGGTGCATTTCTTTAAATATGCTGATATTTAAATGCAAAGACGCCTTAACGGAACAAGATATCAACATGTTTTACCCAATTTAATAGTCATCTATATCATTCACATTCTACAAAAATCCACGGGAATATTCCTATAAAGGTTTTTTCCTTTCTATATGACTTTCTCTGAACGCCCACAAAAAATAAGGTAGGCTTATACGCCTAATATTTAGCTCTTATATGTAGAAATGGTTCAATCTGAAAAACTCTTTGACCAAGTATAGTGGTTCATTTTGGTTCATTTCACTGAATTGTTGCACTTATGAATAGAATAAAACAGGAGTCTGTTTAACTGACAATAAACCTTGAATTCACAGATGACATAATTTGCGCAGTTAAGCGACCTGTTAACACGAAAACGGGACCAGTCACTACAATCTATTCGATCTCATCTGATGTCGCGTCAGTATTACATAGATCAACTTCAGGAGAAATGATACCATCTCCACCTGAATCAACACTTCGTAAACGAAGACGTTACACCGCCCTCAGTTTGCCAAGTCCGAAGAAAATGAAAAAACAAAGATTCGGGATATTTGAATGCACCAACGGAAACCCTGAGAAATCAATAACTGCCATAATCCAGGAGAGTGGAGGTATTTTCAAACAAAAAAGTCATTCTTATGACCGATACTTCCTTTTTCTTAGAAAGAACTCAGATAATTAACGCTTAAATACGGGTAAGTCAATTAATTGAGCCATGTTTTACCACAGCAAAGGGATGAGGACTATATCGGGTGCATTCGGGCTCCCCCGTCGATTGTCAGCCAGGGAGAAACCTTACTTTTAAAGATAATTCAGATCTTTAAAGTTAACGACTTTTAATGCAATAGGTCGTCATATACCCATCACGCTTGTCATATCGTTATAGGTCTAGATTATTCAACAGGAGCTCTCGCTAAGACAAAGCTTTATGCGAGATACACCTAACATTATATGGCAACTTTCTGTAAGCAGCTTGGCATAACAAATCTCAGTAATAAAACAAACAATTAAACGAGGTTACCTTCAAATATATGAGAAACGTCTTCTTGTGACCAATATTTCAAAATACTTGTGTCTCTAATCATACAAATTTGCTTGTTCACTATTTAAACATTGTTATTCCCAAGCTAAGTAGGCAAATTGCTACATTTTTTTAGCAGAGACGTTTTCCTAAAAATTTAGTCGAATTATTGCCCAACTAGCTTCCTAAAACCTTTTTCTGCATGCACTTAAGAATTGGAATAATATAAGGAATGTTTACCTGCTATGTTCACCAGTCCGGTCCATGCTCCCGATCAGGAGATCTCCCAATTGGGATATTGAGACATGCGCAGTGACCATAATTTAAATCATTGCTAGTAAGTTTAGCCGTTAATTGATTTTTTTGCTTCTCAAATTCTGTAATTCTAAAGTTTTATAATTTGAAAATGATATTGAAATTAATTTTTAAAGATTACGTTAAAATTCTCTGGTGACAGTCAAATTTGCGCTGGTAAAAATGGAGAAAATAATTTCATCGTTTTTTTACACCAATAAAATTGAAATATTTCGCGTGCATTTTCCTACATTTGACTTAAATCTAATTAACCGTTATATATTTCTTTAGAGCGATTTGAATTGCGAAAGATTTCGGAGATCTCCCGTTCGGGAGCGTGAGCCGGACTGTTCACCAAATAAGGAGCAAAACATCTTTTATGTTTAGCACTTTCTACTAAACTGTTCTAAGAGCAGTCCGGAAGCATGCCTATTAATAGGAATATTTATGACACACGAGAATTTTGATGTCATGCAGCCATATTGTTCAGATGGTGCGATAAAATTTATCTAATTATGTACTTGAAATATTAAAAATCATTGTCTTGAAAAATATTTGAATTTTCAAAATGGCCGTTTCGCGCCTAAAAGCCTCGCTCTATTGTCTATTTTATCTAATATTTCGAAAACGGCGTGGTGAACATATCAAATGGGAGTAGAAAAGTTGCAGTCATGACAGTAATGAAGGTATTTTCATGAGTTTTAAGTTTCCCTAGCAAAAATATTTTTCCCAGACGTATTTCAAATTTGAAATATGTAACATTGCATTAGGCTTTATCGTTAGGATAGCAAAAGATGATGAAAAATATCACAAAATGACAGCTTCCATGTAGCAAAATGTTCCTAAGCTGCCAGACTGAAGAGTGCAAGTGCGAAATAGTATTCATTCCTACTTGTCGGGTAATTTCATTCTTTTTTGCCAGACAAAATTACAGCAAGAGGAAAACGCACAGTTCAATTCAATTTACATTGGTCGTTAAAATTGTATTAGCTGAACACTGTTTTTGCTCATTAGAAGCTGTATATGTATGTAACAACGTAATCAACTGTTTAGCTTAGTCGTTATAGCATGAGCTGAAAAGGAATGGTTCGACTCCACACTGACTCATAAAATGTGTCTTCCTTTGTGTAATTTTCAGCTCTGTATAACAAAGAAGTAACCTACAGTGTATGCCAAGGCGAGTCCGTCCAACTCACCCTGACAACTCCAGACGACAAGCGTGTTCAAAAACTGAGATGGCGATTCAATGGAAAGGAAATTCTGAGACGTTTGAATGGTAGAAAATCGATTAGAATTCGAAATGCCGACCCCAGTAATGCAGGCATATACGAAGCTTATGTGAGAGGGCGTGCCAATCGCAATTTGCATGGATTTTTTCAACTTTTCGTAATAAGTGGTAAACCTACGAACACAAACTTTTGAGTGTGTTCTTCATATTTTCGACACGTTGAAGATAATCGATGATACGAGTAAATATGAATGCATTCAATTAACTACGGAAGTGCGGGTCTTATTTGAAAAACAACTACGAATACTTGACCAACATAAGTTGAAGTCTCATGTTATGGAATCTAAAATTTGCATATATTCTTCATACATTAGACTTGGAAATTGGAACGTGATCTAATGTTGTAAAATGATTTAACTAATAAACGTTTATTGTGGGCAGTTTTCATGGCTATTACGGGGATTTCAAACAATACAGCTAATATTTGCTTTATGTTTCACTAAACAGAGTACTTCAAATGAACGTTCTAACATGTTTTTTACATGATAGAGAACAATCAGTCCGGGAAAATCCTGGACTTTTGGTGTAATAATGAATACACCATTTTCTTTTTACATTTTCTTATTACAACAAAAGTCCAGGATTCCTAAATACTACCTTGCTCTTAGTAAAAATCCCATTGATATAAGGATATCACTAGTTAAAATGGCGGCCTCCATGGATCTTAATGAATACGAAGTTCCAAGTTTTGGTGCATTTTCTTATTATACCAAAAGTCCATAATTCTCCCGTACTGACAGTTAAAGAAACAAATTTTTCATTAAAAAGATATTAAGCACCATACAAAGAGAACTGAGAATGTTCATATAACGTATATTTTGTACATTTTATCTCAATAATTAAACAAATTAAATCAGTAAGTACGAGTAACTTAGTTTTACGAAAAATATCAAGTCCTAATATGACTTCACGCTGTTAGACATAAAACACCGGTCACTTTGAAACATATTAGAGTAATCTTTAAAATTTACAAGGGCTATGTTAATAGCGGAGCATAATATCCGAGTAGTGTTTTACGTTCAGTTTCTTTAACTGACCTATATCATATAAAATGCACATGTACCAGCGTAGTGATATTCCTTTAAGATCCAGATCTTAAACGCCTTTACTGTTTTTGTTTTCGACTTTCGCTATATTTCAATGACTAATTTCCTTTTCACGTATTATCAGATTGTGCTGCATGTGATCCAGGTTGTATTGCAAATGGAGGAAAGTGCAGTGTGGTTGACAACCAGTGCATCTGCCCTCCCGGGCGCTACGGTGACCAATGTAGATATGGTAAATTTATTATTCCTTCCTACTGTAAATCAATGAGTGTCAATAATCATAAAGCAATCGCGACACTTACTTTCTTACTTAATTTTCTTTATCCCGGAAGGGACATAGGCTACCGCGATGATTTCTCTCCATCTTGACCGGTATGGCAAGATGAATCGGGCCACGAGGGCTGGAGGGTCATAATTAACCTTTCTGGGCTTAATGATTGACAGCTTGTTTTAACCAATCACCGCACAAATGTGCACTCTCCAGTATCCATTAACGATGTTGATTTTCCAGTTGCTGTTGTGTCTAAGAAGTTGAAGGTTACATTTCAAATAAAGCACCTGGTCCAGATGGTATCACCCTGCTGTTTTGTTCTCATGTTCTTTCTGTTCCCTGAGTATTATCTTTTCAAAGTGCTTTGATGTTGGTGTTGTTCCTAGTGATTGGAGAATTGCAAATGTTGCTTATTTTTAAAAAACAGTTTGCCCTGTTTATAGGCCAGTGAGTTTCATGGAGTCCATAGGATGTTGTACTAGATCATTTACTGGTCAATGGTTTGTTGACTTTGTCCCAGCATGGGTTCTTACCTAACAGGTCTTGTGTTTCTAATTTATTGAATTTCTTGATGATGTTACTAAACTAGTTGATTCTGGTCATAATGTGGATTTTATCTATTTAGACTTCCAAAAAGCATTTGATAAAGGTTCCGTTAAACAAGCTTGTGGTAAAAACAAGAGCGCTTGGTGCGGAAGGAAAGAGTGTCATTTGGATAAATTCTTGGTTAATTGACAGGTCACAAAGAGTTGTTGTTAATAGTGAAGTATCTCCATGGAAGAAGGTTACAAGTGGTGTTCCTCGGGGTTCTGTATTGGGTTCGCTTCTTTTCTTAATCTTCATTAATGATATTGATGTTTCCCTTGGCTCCAGGATTTGTAAATTTCTGATGACACTAAGCTGTACAGGATTGTTGATGATGCTAGGGATTCTTCACTGTTGCAAACTGATCTGGAAAAGTTAGTTTCTTGGTCCCAAACGTGGCAGATGTCATTCAATGTTGATAAATGCAAAGTTATTCATTTTGGTCAGAGCAATTTGGCTTTTGATTACTGTTTGAATGGTTCAAATCTTGGTTGTGTTGTTTCAAGAAAGGAATCTAGGTGTTGTCATTACTAGTAATCTGAAGCCTTCTAAACAATGTGATTTAGCAGCTGCAAAGGGCAAATAGGACGCTTGGTCTGATTAGAAGAATTTTTGTTTTCTTGGTAGAGAGATTGAGCTATATTTGTATAAGCAGTTAGTCAGAACTCACCTTGAGTATGCTATTCAGGCTTTGAGAGTCTTTTATTAGAAGGATACGTTCATTTTGGAGCAGGTTCAGCGAAGAGCCACTAGACTTATTCCTGAAGTAAGGAATCTCTCTTTATGAGTTAAGAAGAGTACGTGGCGATATGATTCAATTTTAAAATTATTATCAGGTAGTGATGCTTTGACTTCCTGTAATTTCTTGCATGTTTCAGCTAATCCTCATGTGACACGTGGTAACAGTTAACCAACGAATTCTCACGGATAGATATTTGGCGTTTTAGCTTTTCGCAAAGAGTTGTTAATGAGTGGAATGGGTTGCCTGAGTTGGTAGTTAGCTCCAATTCTGTTCACAATTTCAAAGTCAACATTGATAACTTCTTTACTAAGTCTGGGCGCCTTTGATTTTTTTTTTTGTGGTGGTGGTGGTTTTAGTTTGGGCTTTTTATGGGGTGATTCACCCTTCTTAGCCCGTCATCTTGTTATGTTACTTTAAGTGTTTTGCCCAAGTATTCTCATAGTTCATAAAGCAATAAGTTGAACACAGATGAAGAGAGAAGATCAAATAGTATCAAACCATAAGAATGATTTGATTGTAACGTATTGAAACACATACTTTTAACCCGGTAGCCGTTGAGGAATAAGCAAATTTTTCACGGACTCACGGAGTGCAGTTTTGCATTTGTGAAATTGCCACATTGTGTACTATTTCAGTTTATTCACTCAATCTGTTGGCCGTTCTTGTAGCAAAGCCGGTCTTGAAAACTGAACTAAATGGCGTCAAGGCGCCTGTAATCTTAGGTATGATAAAACATCTTTGATTAAGGGTGTCTCGCCATGGACTTTTGGAAGTTATTCCATTTTTTAAACTAATAAAGGTGTATACCTTTTATCTAAAGATTATTCTGATTCTCATTGTTTCCATATGCAGAATGCCCATCAGGTTACCTTGGAAAGGATTGTTTGATAAACTGCGGTGAATACTTCGGACTTAACTTCGCAGATTGTGGGAAAATTCTTTTCTGCCAGCCGGAACCCTTTGGATGCGCGTGTTATCCGGGATTTCAGCCACCAGACTGTTTGTAAATTATCTAAAAGTACACCACGTAAGTTAGATTTCATTTATTGAAAGTTCTCTTTTGCATACATATTCAAGTAAATTACTAAATGATTACAAATCATGATCAAATTTGATGAATAATCTAACTTTTATTGCTTTGTTCATATTTCCAGAATGCACGACTGGGTTCCACGTTTTCAACTACGGCCAACAATGCGAACTTGCATCGAAACTTAGTGCGACCCATTTAATGGATACCTATTGGAATTTGATGATATCATGTCACTGGAGAAGTAGGAATAACTAAAAATGACATTTATCAATGTTTTATTTCAATAAATTCAGTTATACTTTTTTAACGTTAAAGGAGATGGAAATTCCGCGAGCCATTTTTTGGCATTTCCCATGATCTCTTTTTATATTAACGCAGTTTGCATTTTTTTTTTTCAAATATGAAATATGTACAGAAAAATATTTTCCGTAAAGAAAAAAAATATTTTCCCGGGAAAACTTTAAACTCAGTGAAAAACTTTTATTGGTTTCTTAGCTGTCACTTTCCTTTCAAAAGCTTACCACGCGGGTTTTACAAAATGAGGAAAACTTAACGGAAAACATGTTTTTTGGTGCTGTATGATTATACGCATAACAATCTTAGCCCAAAATTGTATTGAATAAAGTCACAAAATACTGTATTTCAAAAGTGTTAAAGATTTCTTGAAACGGGACCTTTCCCGTAATGTTCAATTGAGTAAAACCTGAAGTAGTTTTAGATCGGGAGTAAACGTCTGAAAAAGTTGATGTATGCGACAGGTAACATTGCGGAGAAAGGCAGTGGAGGGTTATACTATTCCAGCAATCAATACATACAATCAATACGTACAATCAATGCATGTGTAGCATGATTTGACCGTGACGACCTAGTGTAGCGCCACCAATGAAAATCTAAGATGCAGGTTTATTCACAACCAACTTCCACATACACAGTATGCATCAATCGTCATTACAAAACCAATATTTCCTTCACAGGTGAATAATATAACACTTGACTTGGACATGACACAACCACGTCTCGACTCTTAACTTTACATGACTCGAACTGGCCTTTCATTACTTGAACACGAATTGAACTTACTTACAGGAAACCCGGAACACCCAAACCAACCAAATCATCATCGTCATCGTCGTCGTCGTCATCTTCATAGACATCATCATCTGACATCCGTAGACGGAATAGCATAAACAACTTTTATTTGAACCCGGTACCTCCAGCACGGTCGTACGCTCTACCTACTGAGCTACTTGACTCATTTCATTATTATATTATTAAAATAATGAATGTTGTATTCCAAGAATACTAGTTGTTGATTAATTGGGTTAATTTTCTATATTCTTATATAAGTGGCTCTCTTAATTTTATTGTTGAAAAATATAAAGATATACACTACAGCTATATACGACAACTGGTATTGCATATTTTGGTTAATATTTGTTATCCCGGAAGGAAATTGTATTTACATTTACTTATTTGGTATGATAATAAAGAAAAACGTCAACGGATCTTCTGAGAGATTATAAATATAAGCCTTTCTCCACAACCACGAATGCTTTGTTCGATGCGCTTTAGTGTGTTTTCTACAATACCGTTTTCACATGCTCGACATGTTCGAAGCCGTGAGAAATAAAATACCACTAGCTGAATGAATATCTTTGACCCTTCGTAGTTCCCCCACCCTTGCGACTCGACAAAAAATACAGAGAATATAATTCGCCATAACTTCCCCTACTCCATTAAAAATGTTTTATATTCTTCTGCTCCTTCAAAATAAAGCAATATAATACATACAATATGACACCCGACTAACTTTCATTTTTATTTATTTCCAGTCAAAAAACACTCAGACAATCTTGAACAAAATTAGTTGTCGCGTTTTTAAGCGCTGCTACTCCGCGCGTCAGTGTTGGAGTTAGAGTGGATCATTCCAGAACGTTTTTGTTTCAAGCAACATTGAAATGGGGTACAAGGGGAAATGTGCGACAACAATTGTGTACAAGATTGTACGTCAGTTGATCAATCGGCATAGTCACCTGATTATGCCTTGCCTTGCCTTGGTCCCTTAATTCCCAGAAGAATCATCGGGCACCGCTTCAGTGAGTAGAACACCAGTGTTATCCAGGTTTGGCCGTTGTGGACGAGGGCTCAGTACGTTTCTGCAAAATTCCTTCCTGTCCACTTACCAATGTTGTGAGCCCAGCGTTTACGTTGTTTTCCTCTGCGTCTGTTCCTTGAACTGCTCCTGTCCATACCAACATCAGTTTTCTTCTCTTTATTTTTGTAAGGAAATATTCAAAGGGGTCAATATGGTGTTCAATGGTCCTGCGGACTTCATCATTTGTGATGTGGTCTGTGTATGTGATACCTAAGCCCTTGCGGTAGTACCTCATCTCTACAGAACTAATATTCTTTTGAAGATCCGTCGTAAGTGTCCAGGATTCGCATGTGTAGAGAAAGATGGAGATGACCAGGGCATTAAGGAGCTTAATTGTTTTATCTTATGGAGATATACTTGTCTTTATGTGTTTCAGCCGAGTCACTGCTGCTGATGTTTATGCAGCTCTTGCCAGGCTGTAAGGATTTCTCTTCGTGAACTCTTGTCGTTAATGAGGGCTCCTATGTATTTAAACTGATTTACAGTATCTAGTTTTTAACCTTGTGCTGTTATGTACGCAGTTATGGTGGTATCACTATTTTGTCATCAGTTTTGTGTTCTCAGCAATGATTTCCATCCTAAACTTAGAGGAAGTTTGATCGATTGGAGACACCAGTTCAGCAAACTCATCTTCATTCCCAGCAAATTCATGTATGTCATCGACAAACCGCAAATTGGTGATTGTTCGTCCTCTAATGCTGGACAGTGTCTATAAGGCCTTCCATGACCTCTGTCATTATTCTTTCCAGGAAAACATTAAACAGCGTGAACAAGAGAAAACATTCTTGTCGTACATCAACTGAAGCATGGAACAGCACCTTGTTCCAGAACTGTGTTAATAGCGTTGTTATAGAGCTGCTGTATGGTGGTCTGTTGTATCAGCCTCTAACCAATGTTGTATCTCTTCACAACGACACAAAGCGCTTTATGTCATACTTTGACAAACGACTTTTTGAAGTCGATGAAGACTTGGTATAATTTATCTTGGTGTTGGAAGCACTTCTCACCAAGAACATGAAGGTTGAATATCTGTTCTACAGTGCCTCTCCGTTTCCGGAATACGGCCTGTTCTTCTGCAATAATCTCTTCAGCTTGTGGCCCGAGTCTGTTGAGGAGAATTCGTATCATTATTTTGCTTGCATGACAGATGAGACTGATAGTTCTATAATTGCTGCACTTCTGCAAGTTGCCTTTTGTCGGTAGAGTGATAATGATGGAATGTATTCAGGTTGTTGGCCATTCCCTAGTCTTCCAGATCTTTTTACAGATTACAGTGAAGATGTCTATCACTGCTTCTCCGCCATCTTTTATCAGTTCTACTGGGATGTTGTTAATTCCTGCAGCTTTCCCCTTCTATATCGAGTTAACTGCTGACTCAAGATTAGAAAATCATCTACATAGGATGTAGCTTGTCCCATTAGTAGAACTGTATTATCCTTTGACTGATAGTTGCACAATTCAGTACAGTACTCTGTCCATTTTTTCCTGACCTCTGCCCTCTGGGTGATTTTCTTCCCGTCCCTATCGTGGATAGTACTGACTTTCTGTTGTTTTTGTTTTTATCAGGTCTTTCACCGTCTGGTATCCTGTTTTTGATGTTATTTCTCGCAAGAATGTCTCCTATTTCGGCGCATTGCTCTTGAATTCATGCTTATTTTGCTTCTTTCATCCGTTCCCCGATTCTCTTGTTGACTTCTCTATACTTCTCTTTTTCCCTCTTCACTGTTCCTGGTTCGCAAATATCCAGGATTTCAATGGTGACACAAGGTTTGTTTTCTTGCGTTCTTCGCCCATAATTTCACTGGCAGTCTCTGTCACTGCTGCGATTAAGCCATTGGTTATCTCTTCAAACTTTTCAAGCATAAGCAATAAGGACAAATTTCCCGTCGATGACTGTCTCAAACTCTTCAGCAGTTGCTGGATCTTTCAGCTTATCTATGCAAAGCAATCAAAATATCAGATATCAGAATACAACTTCAGATGGGGCCTAATGAGAAGAGAGGATGCTAGCACATCTCCTTCTGAACGAGACTTTACCTCTCGTTTTCTACGGACTTTCAGTTTCAACAATAAACAATGATACACAGGGCATAAAATACGTAGAACATTACACATTACATAACAATCGGATTCTTAACACACCTTGAGAATCATGACGCGCATGGAAGGCCGTTATGCTTAAGAAAACAACTGGAATTGCTTTACTTTCTCACTACGCCTGGGCTATTTCATCTCTATGTTCAGCCTCTCGTACATAGGATAATCATCCTAGCCATACCCAGTTGCAACGCTGGTAACAACCGCAACCATCAATGTAATACATCATTTACAGTATAAAGTTTGGAGGTGCTGACGCCATGTTGAATTTGCTTTCAAGCAATTTACAAAAACCTTCAAAAGCTACAATAAATACATAGTAGATATTTAAACGGAATAACAACATGAAGAAGAAACACGGAAATTGACGGAATTAGTTAAACTACAGGTTACAAAAAGAGATGACAATTTCAGATCTTAATCCGGAGTTTGCTGGCGAAACGCAAGAGGTCCTTCAGCACCGATATCAAACAGCAAACTGATTATCTTTCGCAGGGCGCTAAGCACTTTCGCTTTCCAGACGCAGGTAAAGTCTGGTCTGTCACAAATGCAATCAATACATGCAATCACTACATAGAATCACTACATGTTATTAATATTGCAATCAATACTTGGTAATAGTGTTTGCTATTTCACAGTCCGGCCCACGCTGCTGATATATTATGTGCACCCGACGGTAGACATACACTTGAAATAATCAAAAGACATACCATCTAAAAAAAATGTACCGACATCAACCAGCAAACTGATTATCTTTTGCAAGGCGCCACGCACTTTTGATTTCCAGACGCAAGTAAAGTCTGGCCTGTCACACATGCAATCAATACACGCAATCATTACATGGCGATAGTGTTTCCTGTTCCACAGTCCAGCCACGGTAGACATACACTTGAAATAATCAAAAACATACCATCTAAGAAATGGCATTGTTTTCATTTCAGATAAACGAGAATGAATCATTTTCCTTTCAGCAATGTTCATTTTTTAAACCCACGTGTAGACAAACCAAAAGTGTATTTCACAATGCGCTCGTTTACTATTGCTTCACCGGAAAGGGTGTTTGAAAAGCTGCTTCAGATGACCCTCACTTATAACAAAGGCATTGGTCCAGTTTGAGAAGAATACTATCGTCTGCAATTCGCAGCCGCACAAGAACAACGTAAATCATTCACTGTCCTAGCAATGGGCATTTCTTTCTTACCTGTGACCGTATGTGTGCATTGGTCGTTGGGCTACAAAGTCATATGCAGGTCCACCGATGAAGTTACAACGTCATCGTCTTACTCGACTACAGCTACCAATTGACAAACAAGAGCAAGTTTCCTTAACCGGTGATTGGATAATTTTAGACACTGTGCGTGATGCACATAATCTATCCATTGCTATAATATTTCTGAGTGATATGACTATTTCGAGCAATCTTCCTGGCTAAAACCGCCATATTTCATTTAATCACGACCATGGTAATGTGAAAAAAGTACTCTTAAATCATATAGGCTTTACAGTGTAGAGTACTCACTAATAAAGACAACGATAACAATAACAATCATAATTGTTCATTATAACTTCATCTTTGACCAATTTTGCATATGAGGGAGACATTCTTAAATAACAACGGTGGTTAATTAATTTGAGGAAGATACGAATTTTAAGTCTGGATGGATAAAACTTTACGAAAAAAGGCGAAGAAGCACTATTTTCATGAATATAGGTATTATAGATTTATCTATCACGGGAGCTATATTTGCGTTAAGGTATACATTTGAGCAAGGAGATTCCACACATTGGTTTGAGCTAGAACGTGAACCACGGCTTCGCTACTTTAGCTCCCTTCATGAACTATTTGAAGCCTTTTCAGACAAAACACAACAACAAAGGTAGCAGACAACCAACGAGCCCTGCATGACGACCTCGAAAGTTTACTGCACTATGTTTGAACCCTCTTCTCAAAAAGCACCACAACAAAGGTAGCAGACAAACAATGAGCCCTGAACCCTCTTCTCAAAAAGCACCACAACAAAGGTAGCAGACAAACAATGAGCCCTGTACACCGACCTTCACTACGTTGGAGAATTCTTCTTTAGCCTTAATTCTACAACTTTACAATTATTTGATTTTTGATGATTATTGACGACGAAATGGAATACACCTACTATTCACTAAAGGCATTCATGCGCAGAAAGTAAACTTGTTAACAATTCCACAAATTATTTAGTATTGATAAAGATTATTCAAATAAATTCAGGTTGTTGTTAGTATAAGAAGTCATGGATACCGGGTGGTACATTCCGTTGCTCCTTTTCTCGTCGCATTTAGTTCAGAGAGGCAAGTTTAATAATACTTACTACTTTTTTGATGTTTATAGATTTTGTATATTTCTAAACTAGGTTCAATGATTGCTTTTGATAAACAGATAACAGCAAGTTTAGAGTCACTAAACGTGTACGTGATAATATAAGTTTGAAATGGGGAGGGTGCGGTGAAAAGCAAAGCAAGCTGATGAAAGAGCTACATGTAACCGATTGATATTCTTAATTTGTTTTATCTTCATATATATGATAGAGGACTATCAAAGAAGTAATTTCGTGTAAAAATAATGTTAATATCATTTATCGTTTAGGAGTTATTGTAATTCAAAGATTGCACAAGTGCGTTGAAAATTGGCCTGGCAGTGTATTCTCCAGTGCAATGGTTTTTTTAATAAGCCTCTCAATGAAATTGGAAATTCAAGGGAATATTCCTTTATAAAAATATTATCTTTTCCCTCGGACCAACATTTTAAACACACTACAGGTTGACTTGCTGAAAAATGCTTGATTTTCAAGGGGGCACGCATTAAAATAATTATAATAACTATTTCAATAGTCAAACATACCGAATAACTTGAATGTCAACTTTTGACATAAATGAAGAATCAAGTAACCTTCAAATTGAAAACATTTGTGAAAAATGAAGGAAAATCTGAATTAATACACGATATCTTCTTAGTAGGTTTAACATTTTCAGATTTAATAATTGTGTTGGATTCAGTTTATATTTGTTTCTTGAATAGCGCCTCCCATATTTGAGACGAATTTTTGGTTTTCAGAAAGTTCTTCGTTTATCTCGTAGTCACGTTGCTTGTAAGTCGAAGTTTTTAAGCCAATTGCGGCTCATTCTTTTCCCCTGGTCTATTTGATGTATCTATCTTAAATATTCAGTCTTTTGACCATTTATACCTACATACATACATACATACATACATACATACATACATACATACATACATACATACATACATACATACATACATACATACATACATACATACATACATACATACATACATACATACATACATACATACATACATACATACATACATACATACATACATACATACATACATACATACATACATACATACATACATACATACATACATACACACACATACATACACACATACATACATACATACATACATACATACATACATACATACATACATACATACATACATACATACATACATACATACATACATGCATACATACATGCATACATTTGCTTTGCAAGTTTGGGTTCACGCCAAGTCAGTCAATAAATTACAAGGACTCATTGCAACTTATTTTGTGTATTCAAACTTATTTGGTTATCTGGCTATATAGCTCCACAGTAAACGTAGCGTACGGACAGCACAATACCATTAGCATCAACAATTCAATGAAGGCAGAAGCATTACAGTTGGAAACATGACCTTGCTATATAACTGTTACTGAGATATCTCATATTTCTGGGGACTTGACCTGGAAGTTCGAATTGAACTTTTCATGGTTTGTAAAACGAATACTCCCAAATGAATCCGGATAATTCAAATTGCTCTAACTTATGCAGTTCCAATGTTTGTCACTACAGGAGAAGATCAGATGACGTACAAGATATTATATTTCAGGTTAAATCAGGATCCGAGCATTTTCAGTCTCAGTAAAGTTCCCAAAATAAAGATTTTTCGTGGGCCATCTAGTGATAATCTTTAAAAAGGTAACTAAGATTCGTCAATCGTTTATCTGATCTGTGTACGTCACTTTTCCTCATAGCAGACTTTTTAGTAGGCTCAACATGCTTTATAAAGTGAACTATTAGAGTTGTCAAATATAAGCCACCTTCAAGTACGTTTAGTGGATGAAAATGCTCAGGAAAAATGCCAGTCCAAACTCTTACTTCTTGGACCTAATTTCCTTTCTAATGTGATACGGTGTGGCTTTTCCGTAACACTAGGTTGTTATTATGGCAATGCATTGAGACATAGGACGAAATTATGCAATATTAAATTAATTCTGTTGTACGATTATTGACAGAGTTTACGGATATAAACAACTGATATTCTTGTTGCTGTTATCCACAATTTTGGATTTGCTGAAACTAGGTTTAGGCCCAGGCCTACCAAAGAACGATCTGTTTACGATCCAAATATTCAGGTTCTAGGCCTAGTGGCACTGGCAGTTGGCATACTAGCCTCGGTCTAGTACTAAGGCCTACTATTACTGTAGTATGACCCAAATTTGTTACCCACCTTGGCCAAGTCGGAGAAAATTGTTATGTAAAAAAGTCCATTTTCATGATTGATGAGTACAGAGTAGGCATATGAAGGTGCATGAGAGAGACATAAGGCCTACAATCCGCGACAAAAGTACTTGACACCTTTTTTCATTCCCCTTCTATCCCTTTTCAATGTTAAAATTAAATTTCAGCTGTCCTTTGTGTCTACTTTTTGGCATGCCGAGAAACGAACAACATTGAAACAGGGGGAGGGCAAAAAATGTCAAGTATTTTGACGCGGATTGTAGATCATGGCCAAGCCTCAAATACCATGTAGGCCTAGAAGACTATTCCATTGATTGCCTTACTCAGACAAATAAGTGAATAGTCCCTGCTTAGAAGTTAGACTAGACCAGTACTATTATGAGTCACCCCACAAAATATTTTGCGACATAGGGCCTACCGGCAGTTGACCACATCAATTATTACATAACAGAACTTCAGAAGACAAAAACTGATCCTAGTGAACAGTGAATGCTGGAAATTGCAGTTCCATAAATATAATATATAAAGCATACATTCCCAGTCCGCATCATCTTCGTGTTAGGTTGCTCTTAGTATTGATATTCTTACTAAAATGTTGCCTTATGATTCATATTCTTAGTGTTTTAAAATATAAGCATACAACATTGATAATAATTCGCTAAGTTATAATGTTACTTATATTTTTTATGTAATATTCTTGAGAGCAACTGCAGGTTTTAACACAATTTAGGAAGTATTGTAGTATCCACCTTTAGTTTGCGTGCCCCGAAGTGTTGGAAATTAATTAATATTGACTGTCTTCTCTGGTATATTCTAACTAAAGTAACAGTTTAATATACTGTAGTCCTACTAGGTTTGTTGGAGCACCCATGGTCATACTCCATAGATCTTAATGAATATTGAAGCTCCAAGTTTTGGTGTATTTTCTTATTACAGCAAAGTTCAGGATTCTCCCTGACTGTTTATAGTTCTGCTATTACATTGCAGCCATTTTTCTTACATTTATATTTCTTACATTCATACATTCATTTTTAAAAAAGCAACAAATGATTTACACAAATTGACCTCCAACCAAATTCATGACTGGAACGAGATGTCCCTGTGGTCGCACGTTTAGCTCGTCCCTTCCTTTAACATTTTATATATTTTCATGGGTGCAATACGAATGCTTGAAAATGTGACATTTTTGCAGAAATTACTTAGTTTGTCATGCAGTCATGGGTTCTTAATTTTAATATTTGAAAACTGACCGTGTTTTCATAGCAAATGGGCTAGCTAAACTGCTAAACCTATTTTTAAATGATTTTTTTGTAAATCAAACTGAATATTATTATTAATGACATACAAGTGAACCAAAAACTATGCACAGACTATGCACACCATTTGAATCCCCCCCCCCCCAAAAGTCCAAGAGAAGAAGTTTGCAAAACAGAAACCTTGAACGTGTTTGCTAAGTATACACTATGCTATGTGGGGATAAGAAGGGGGAGAAGGGAAGGGGGTGAACTAGAGCTCCTCAAAATTTAAGTTTATGATAGGAATACAACTATTTATTTATTTTTATTTATCTTAGTTTTTATCATAGCAATACATTGATAGAGTATAGAATAATTTTCTATGTTGAATTTCTACGACCTGGCAACATTCTGTTTTTCGAGGAATGACAGTCACGAAATTAAATGTAGGGCCAAGTGCGACCAAACACAAACAGGGTGCCAGTATAATCTACAATTCTAACTGCCTAAGCTTTTTTGAATTTAAGCTAGGACTACGACCTGGCAGCATTCTGTTATCCCTGTGATTGAGGAATGACAGTCACGAAATTAAATGTAGGACCAAGTGCGACCAAACACAAACAGGATGCCAGTATAATCTAAAATTTTAACTGCCTAAGCTTTTTTGAAGACAACGAATTAAAAAAAAGATAAATATATCATTGCCTTACAATGTGTAGAAACTATAAGGGGTAGAGTTGTTCAAGACATTTTCCTTATCCAACCAACTTAACCGAACTGAACAGAGAAGCCTATGTGGTTACAAAGACCGGTCAACACGCCCCTGCCTTCAACAATATATGAATTATCATGGGTGTAATATAAATGCTTGAAAAGATGACATTTCTACTAACATTAAAGACAATTTCTGGTTTGTCATGGGCTGTTGATTTTAATATATGAAAACTGACTGTGTTTTCATTGCAAATTCGTCAACACCCAGTTTTACAAATAACTAAGCTTAATCAATGGAATTATTCTAAAGCAAACTGATTAGTATTAACAATGGAACACCAGTGAATATAAAATATTTTGTTGCTTGTTGAGTTCTAACAATTTGCAGAACTACTAATTTTATCAATGTATATGCAAATGGCCAAGTACATTTTTATATATGCACGCCATTTTAATCTTTCTGTACAAAAAAAAAGTCCAAAAGAAAAATTTTGCAGAAGAAAAACCTATAAACAATAAATCAGCGCTCTTTAGAAGTTATGGGTCGCGGAGAACCGGGGCGGGACAGCCTCTTCAGGAAGACATGGGTCGCGGAGAAACGGGATTGGACAGGACAGCCCACCCCCTCCTCTCCCCTACACACACTTTTTCAAATAAGAAGAATGGCCTGCAATTTTGTAGCAATTAACCTACTGTTGCAAAAGATATGAACAACAGATCATGTCCACTGAAACTGATAATTAGAAAAAATCAAATACAAATTCATATGCGACACACATTGGCAAATTCCATGTATATATGTTGAATGTGCCCCCAACCCAAGCGATAATATTTGTACGCCTTGTTTTCTTTCATGAATGTTTATGCAATTCTGCTTCGAAGAAGTGAATGATGTTGGCAAATATTTGGTTAAATTGCTACAATACGTCGTGTTAAACTCTAAACTGATAGAGACAACGTGATCACATATATTTGTTTTTTCCATATTTCATAACAAAAAAAGTTGGAAGGAACCGAAGAGATGAAATATTTACCAGTTCCCTGACTTTGTATTTCCGTCTTTCAGGGATCAGTCGTTTCAAATGTGCGTACCCCCTCCCCCTCTCCCCTTTCACACACACACACACGCACACACACCACCCACACACACACACACACACACTCACACTTACTCGAAATACTGTTCTGCGGCCCATGATAAGTTTTGTTTATGAAAGAAATTCAAAAGTTTATTTGCTTTTAATAATTGTTCCCTATCTTCACAGTGCAAAGCAAAGATTATCCCTATAATATATTTTTTGAAAGTATTTTCAATTACTTACAAAAATTCAATTAATTTTTAATACAAAAGGTTGACAATTAGCCATGGTTAACAATTAGCCAAAAATATGGTGTCACGTCACTCTTCTGCAGTAAAAGTCCTACACCAGTCATTTTCATACAAATTTTAGACTGGTTAGAACGCGATATGTACGGACTTGAAGAAGATGTCAGTGGTTTCTGTATTTCTTTTGTTGTCCCTTTATCGCTCAAGATACTTTTGACTCCTTAACTCTCCACTAGACAAAATTGACAAGGCACACGAAGGTGAAAAGTCATCTGGAAAGCAATGTAAGCAGCAAATCATGCTTAAAGTGGGCCACACATTTTTTTAGGGTAATTTGACCCTGCTAATTATGAAAATGTCTGTTGCCAAAAAATATTTTCAACCGAAAGCCCAAATTCAAGATGGCGGCTAAAATGGCCGCCAAAACAGGAAAAACCATGACTCATGTTCTATTGGCGCAAAAGAAATGTTATTCGGATAGCAAAAAAAAAAAAACGTGCTTGAGACAACATATCACAACAAGCAGCTAAATGTATTTGTAAGAATGTTGAGGCCAAATTAGTTTTATAATGTAGATTTTGTATATCTAGCGCCATCTATTTCAGTAGCAGTGATACAGTTGAGTGATCAAACCACTGAATCGAGATAAAAGTGAGCGTGAAAATTTACTGATTCCGCTCAACTGTACACCGATTGCATCCGCTTGCTTATCACAAGATGATCAGCGCAATGAAAAAGAACTTAATTCTCCCGAGTACAAGCCCTCCAACGACGACAGTATTCTGACATTGGTACACGCAGCATTGTTTATACGTGGAGAATTAATTGCGATGCCAGAATAATCGGACTAAATGTCAGTGGAGAAGAGGCTGCTGGACTTGTACCTCAGAACCTCAATATCTTCTTGCGTGTTCTCTTTGGTGGACAGGAGGCCATTGCTGATATTGCTGACAGCTACGACACAACGACCGAGGAAGATGAGGAAGATGACGAAGTTGCCGATTTGGAAGCTGAGTTGTGTGACAGTGGAAATCTGGAAAACAACAGAATAATGAGCATTGCGCAGGATATTGTTTATTGTGTCAGCGGAGAAAAGAAGTGGACACCCAAACATGTCGGCTTAGCTTTAACTCTCCATCAGAAGACACGGTCGCGGAAGATTGTTTGCCTATTCAACAAGGCTGGTCACTGCCTGAGTTACCGCCAACTTATGAGCGTCGACACTGCACTAGCTAAGGCCACACTGGAATCATTGGATCCATCAACTGGTGCAGTTATTCCTCCAAATCTGAAACCGTCAGAGCATGAGCAAACTGGTGAAGTCACTACCAAGCTGATCTATGTGACTGCTGACAACATTGACATACTTAATGACACACTCGACCGAAATGATACTTTCCATGCCACGCAAATGATGTCTTCCTCATGCTGGTATATCACTTTAACATGATGCGATGCAAGAACCTGTGGATGATGGCAGGGACATTTAAGGTACAAAGATTCATACCCATTCATGAAGTACATCGCTGTATGTCACCTGAAGTTGTGGCTTCACTGCTAGCTTTCCATGCAATATCTGGCTGTGACACGACATCGTACATTCGTGGACACACCAAGCAGACGATGTGGACTATATACAGTGGTAATCCAACACTGTTGGCACACCTTGGCAAAGATCCTTTGACTGAAGAAACCTTCAAGTTAGCAGAACAGTTCTTCTGCAAAGTTTACAAGGTCAAAGGTAATTCAGTTGATGAAGGTCGCAAACAGCTCTTAACCAACACTACACAGCCAAATAGTCTTCCACCGACGAGCAATGCATTACGGCAACATATCAAACAAGCTCAATATCAGACAATAGTGTGGGAACAGGCCTGATCGCAAGGTTCGCCGGATCTTGATCCAACAGTTTACGGGTGGAAGAAGGGAGCCACGACTCAGCTCAATTGTTACCAGTATTAACAACAATAGACTCTGTCCCAAAAGAATGTCTAGACATTGTAATGTGCAAATGCAAGAAAGACCTGTGTAAATCTCGAGCATGCAAATGCAAAAAATCAAACTTGCAGTGTTGCAGAGATTGCGAGTGCCATCATCATGGCACATGTATGAACATAACATGAGACATTTCAAAAACACTTAAAGCAAAAAGTGTGACATATGTTGCCTGGTTCAGGTTGGCCTTACTATTGGGACAATATTTAATTGTATATATAGCTTAAAAGATCATGAGATATGGGTTTTCCTATTTTGGCAGCCATTTTGTAATTGTCTGCCATCTTGAATTGTTGACAACTATCTAAAGAAATTATTGTTCTACATAATACCAAAGGGTAGGTTTTGAAATTGCCAACTCCTAAAACCATAATTTATGCATTTTAATTGTATATTTAGCATGTATAGTTCTTCGAATATAATTTTACCAGTTTTTGGCAGCCATTTTGTCGGCCATCTTGAATTTCAGCTTCCTGATTTTTTTTTTTTTTTTTTGGCAACAGCAATTTTCGTAATCAGCAGGGTGGAATTACCCTAAAAATGTGTGTTGCCAACTTTGAGCATGATTTGCCGCTTACATTATGATTGATCATTTTCGATACTGGACTAATACAAGAGTAGACGTGCAGCTTGATATTTGTTACCCATGAGTACCTGCAACATTTTTACCGACGTCTCTTATAAAGTCCGCATTTAGAATGATGGTTTTAACAGATTAATGATTAATTGATAATAAATATATAGGATGTAAAAGAGTACATCATTTGCATCGATTATGAGAACTGTACTAAGTATATTTCCTTTGGCCTTTGTTGTCAAGTGTCTTTTAGAATAGCTATCGTAGTAAATCCTCTTTTAGATGCAACAACCCCCTCCTCCCCCCCTCCCCCCCCCCCCTCCCCCTCCTCCCCCTCCTCCCCCTCCTCCCCCTCCTCCCCCCCTCCCCCCCTCCCCCCTTCCCCCCCTCTCCAAAAAATCCACAAAAAACAATATTTTTGATTTGAAAAACAAACGTCAATTTTCCAAATAAAAGAATGTAAGTTTAGTACATTTTGCATGCAATGTTTGTATTCTAAAGCTACATTTACCAATGCATTTACAGGTAACGTCAGACTAGTAGGCACATGTAATACCAAGCTGTGTATTTGTTCGTATTTATATATGACATGTATTTACATTACAATATTTTTTACTGCCATCGTTAATCTCTTTATTTCAAATCATTAGAATATTCAATTTTATCAGAAATTACAAACCAAACTTTTATTTAGATTTTCATTGATTATGATATTATTATTGATTTGATGAAATGTTTTCATAGTCATTGATTATGATCATTTTGGCGTTCCATATACCTTTTTATTTACATCATGGTAGTATATTATAATTTGTCATTGAAATTTCACAACTAGTATGGATAGCATCTCTGTTTGTTTTTCTAAAATATAACATTTTTCAAGCAAATATTAAACAAATTCGCGCAGCTTTGTGTAATTAAAGGATGCAGTAATATAAATTTTCAAACTAAAAGTCGTCTATCAATGGCAAAGGTCAACAAAACGAGACAGTTTTGGAAATGTTTTGTACACGTGACATGAACCGAGTTTTCGAGCCTTACCGGGTACAGTGTCATATTCAGCTCACGCCAGATTGTTATCTCTGTTCTGTTTGATTTAAACAGTAGCTTCATTGCATCGTCTCTGACATGAAACTTTTACTGTTTCGCGAGTAATACAAATTCAAAAGAAAGAAACAGAGGGGGAAAAAATAAGACTTAGCGAGACTCGAACTCATAACTTCTCGCGACACAGTAAGAATTTCATGCCGACTACGCAAATTTTGTACTGTAGGACCGTGTAACTTAAGGGCCCGTGTAAGGGTTGTAAGCCTGATCCTTCTTTCTTGTCTGCAAGCGGTTCAAATTCAAAAGTAACGACATCCCTTCGTTATAAGAATGTTTTTCATTTACTTTCAAATCATTTTTATCAAAGCTTGAACTTGAAGGTGACAAATTAAGATCTGAAGAGCCCGAAAAACTTTCGCATTTAGACGCTCTTTGTACGTGGTTACAATGTGTGTGTGATGCATTGTTTACGATCAAGGGTCCCTGAAATGACGTAGCAAATGTTATGACGTCACAAATCCCTTTCATTTTTTTCTCGGAGTGAGCAATAAATGATCAATTTCTTAGTCCTTTTTTTATTATGAAAATGGACTTATTTTCAGGCTTTCTTGACGGATTATTAAATTTAGGGATATGAAAAACCTATAACAGGTTAAATCTCATTTTTTAGAAGACATGGCAGGACCACTTTAAACAACATTCCTTTAGGCTAAATCATAATAATATATAATTTATATCATTATAGCGATTATAGCGAATATGGCCTTATTTGGGTCCTTGAAGGTCACATTAATCAGCCAAATATGCATTAACAACAATATGAAACCTTTTGTTTTGTTTTTGTTTTCGGCGCTACTAAAAGAGGGAGATGCGGGGAATGGGTTGGGCAGCCCCTTTCCCTATATATACGTCTTTGTCAGTGACGTAACGGGCGGGCCGGAGCGAAGCAAGCGTTAACGTATACGCTGAGGCCAGTGGCCGTGCAGGGCTCCCGGTGACGCACTAGGGTGATTTTAGCTGATTTGAGTTCTCAAAATAGGATTAAACACTCTTATTTGTTGGATAAATTCAAAACGGTTTGATGAATTTCTTTTTGTTGGTGTCCTAGAGGTCGATGCCCGCCGTTCCAGCTTTTAAGGACCCCGAACGTTACGCCACTGGTCTTTGCTAGGATTTTAAATGAAAATGTGTTCGATCTTATATTTCCTCATTGCATTTTTTATTCATTCATAGGTCAATCACAACTAGCTTTCTTCACAACTGACTCCGGGGTAAATATAAAGCCTAATGGAGTCGAAGTTCCTTTAACATCCATTGCTACTGTTTCAATAAGTAACCTTCGGAATATTGATTTAACCCCTTGCAATAACGGGGCTACGCCGACATGTGTGGTATCGGATTCTGCATCTGGGGATGGAATTTATTGTGGATTATTTGCAAATTTCGAAAACATTCTTCCTGAGGCCAGTGAGTAAAACCTCCCATAACTTCTTTGATTTTTAGTTAAGTATAAGCCTACTGTAAAAACCACTTTTGAATTATTTTCAGGCTTATTTAACTGGCACTTACTTAATTGAGTTGGAAGTTTTGTTAATACAGGCTCAATGCATTATCTGGTCTTATTTTAACTCTTTTTGGTTTATATTTTGGTTTTTCTTGAAGAGGTGAGGGCGAGAGGTAGTAAGGGAGGACACGTTATTGCCTTTGGTCCTCATAGCTATTTGCTTGGCTAGTGAAAATGAATCTAAGATTACAAATTTACTAGATCTATACATATTTAACTTTCTTTGATTTTCTTTCCTCATTTACTAGCTTTTTATGACATTTCTGATGTTGGTAGATGTTGTGGTTTGCTTCTATTTAATGACGGTCCGATAGTGTATGCGGAGACAAGTTACGCGCGGAAGCCCATTTTCACTGCTGATGGAAACATAGGGCGATTAGAGACTTATTGTCAAGAGAGGTAATTAAGACACAATAATTAACACATCGTAAACACTTCAATCAATTTCGTGACTTTATATGAAGCGTCCTTTTAATTGTATGAAAAGATTTATAATTTCAACTGACTTTCAATTGACCAAAGCTGCAAAAGTTTACATGCATGGTAAACTGAGAAAATAGTGAGGACATTCAATAGGCTCTTCATTGTCCTCTTAGTTTTTGATACTATGTTTCTGAAAGTATTCCTTTAAATACAAAACCATAGAGCAAAATCAAGGTCACGTGACAGAGTACCAAATTTTTGACTTTTGTGCTTCACATTTATTTCAATATAATTTTGTATTATTCTGCAAAAATGCAGAGGATTTTAAAGTTTCAAAATATCGTTTCAGTACATTTGTAACAAAATCATACCTACTTTTTCGAATTTGGTATGCAACAGTAATCAATTAAGATTTTTTTTTAAACAATGCAAAATAAGAAATGTTCATTCTTGACAGCGTCAAGTGAAAACGAACTAAACTTTAAACCAGTCTTGAAGTGCTACCCAAACGTTTCTTATGATTACGCAATCACAGAGGCGATGAAGTGATGAATATTATCTTCCTTGCAGGATTTACAAAAGAAGCAAAGGTCATTGTCAAGCTTCTTGATTCTAAATAGAAATGAGTTGCATCCAAGAATTGTGTTTGCTAATTTGAACAGAAACCGCTTCAGCGTTATTCACTTATTGTAATAAACGGTCTCCTATTTATACTTCTTTAATCATCTTGGTCTAAATTACCTCAACTACCAAGATCTTTGTTCCATTTGTAAAAGATCCATGACAATTTATTTCACTAGATAGTATAAGCTTTGTAAAAGACTGTACTGTCATTTTGGCTACATCTCAAAGTAACTAAAGAAGGAAGTAAAATAGGTCTTTCTGCATTTTTATAAATAGAGCTGAAGACATTTCCCCAAGAATCTTTAATAGCTCAAATAATTCAATAATAGATAGAGAAGTTAAAATTAATTCCATTATTATGCTCTAAGACATTGCAGATGCAGAAATTCCCATCTAATGCAACCATGCCATTCACAAATTTAATCCAAGATTTATACAATTTCAATATAAATATTGGTTTTCTATCAATACTAATTTAAACTTAGCATCATTTGAATTGTATGAAAAACATAGACTAATAGACGGTTTCCTAGTTTTAGCAGAAGAAATCTCCAAAATATTTTAGATGATTTTAGAAATTTATTAAGTATATTGCGTGTTCAAGATCTGTGTACATAAAAAATGATGAAACAACAACGACGACGACGACAACCACAACAACAAGGACAAATAATAATAATAATAATAATAATAATGATTATAATTATAATTATAATAATAATATTATTTATAATGATAATAATAATAATAATAATAATAATAATAATAATAATAATAATAATAATAATAATAATAATAATAATAAAAATAATAATAATAATAATAATAATAATAATAATAATAATAATAATAATAATAATTATACAAATAATAATAATAACAATAACAACAACAACAATAACAATAACAACAATAATAATAACAACAATAATAATAGTAATAAACTACTAATAATAATAATGAAGAAGAAGAAGAAGAATAGTAATAATAATAATAACAATAACAACAACAACAACAATACCAATAATGATAATGATAACAACAACAACAACAGTCCTTGGTAATGAATTAAGATTAAATGTATCTCTGTTAATATTTTCCAGGGTTGTTTTCTTGCTGGTTGAGGGTAATGATGTTTACCGGATGGATCTTGATGGTAGAAACGTGCAAAGGATCTTATCCGTTACCAGCTCTCCCAGAATAGTTGATTTGCATGTTAACTTTGGTGAGTTTTTCTTAAATAATATAAATGGATATTGTTTTCGAAGAAGGGAATACACGTTGCACCAAAATTGTGCTTAATGGCATAATCATCATAATCATTAAAGAAATGCAATAGAGCTCAATGAATTTACAGTTGCCGAGAATCGTCGAAGGGAAGTCCCAGGCATTTCGGTAAGTAAGGATTCATGGTCCAAATAGTGTGTGCGTGGAGCTGTTGTCAAACTTTAGATAACAACATCAAGAAATCCTTTGTACAATTATTTCTCGAAAGTTTGTGTATATTATGGGCGAGTTGTAGTATTATTTTCAGGGAAAGATCCATTTGTCTTAGTATAATCGCCCATTCCTCCCATGGGTTAGGTAGCTGGCTAAAAAGTATGACTGCCAGCATATCTAACAATTCAAATGCACGTGAAGCTGCTTTTCAGCTTGTTGACTGATATCGCCTTACATAAAGAACGAATGGATATGACAGTTGTAACATTTACTAACTGCCAAAAGAGCAAAGTGGTGCATTATCGGTGTGCAACATGAATATACGTTTTCAATGACGTCATAAAAACATGAAATTTGAACTTCCTTAGTCTGTTAGTTGAAGTGGAAAAGCGTATAAGCCACTTTTATGAAAGGTTACTTATATCTTGTAAAAATCTTGCCTTTTTTACTTATACAATCTATGTAAAATGAAAACTAGGTAAATTGTTTCAAAAGCTTTTTAAAACAACAAAAGTTGCACAAAGTGATTAGATTTGGTCAGTTAGAAATTGACCACTTGGGAGCTTTTTGGATTTTTATATCCATATGCAAATTTGTATGCTAATATGTTATGCATGAATGAGCTACCAGGTTTCAGTAATTTTTCTGTGATTTTTTGTGATTCAATCGTTTTTCTATAATTTGTTAAAAAGATGCAGAAAATTCTTGATGATTGATGATTTAATTTCTTTTTTACATTTTATCGCATATTATAATTTACTACAGCATTTTTAAGATATCAAGGAAAGTACGATTTCATGTTTTTTACAATGTTTGTGCATTATCTTCTAAATCGCACGATGTAACATTATATTGCTTTCAATAAACATGCAAACAAATCATATTTCTGGAATAGCTGTATCAAAATGATACTAGATATTTAGTCAAAAAGACATTAAATATGTAGAAGAGAACAGGATGTAAAGAACAGCCACTGTGCATTCTCCATCTTCTTTTTTGTGGATATGCCAATTGGCAGGCAATGGAATATCATTCCCAATAGAGATATCATGGTCATATCTATGTCCAGAAATTAGATCGAATTGGCAAAGATGTATAACTTGGCAAGTACGCAATATAAATTATGCTTACATCTGAAATTTGAGTGGCTTCTTTCTTCAGCATTGAATACCTTTACCGTTGCTGATGAAAACAACGTCTACTTCTTTCCGTTGGGTGACACTTTAACAAATGGAGGACTACCACTAACATTGCCTGCAGCTAACATAACAACTAACTACACAATTCGCTCAGTAAGTTTGACTTCATCCATGTTGGTTGTCGTTGGCGATTCAAGTGACCCTTCTGCAGTTGATGTAGCTTACATTGACGTCATGAATGGAACATCTATCCCCGCTTTTACCAGCAATCCCGTATACGATATTGCACTATGTGATAGCCCGACAACGTGTAACTGTAAGTAGGCCAATTTCAAGAACAAATGTATATGAAAATCTATTAAGCGGTATAGCATTCATGAAATTTTCTTTTCTATGGACTTCCTGAAAAGAACTTTAAAAAATGCAAATGTTCTAAATACCGCGCCGCTCGCCTTATTTCACGCGTACCTCGATCTCATCATATCTCACCAATCTTACGTAATCTGTATTGGGTTCCTGTCAAACTGCGTATTTCCTACAAGATTATTCTTCCGACTTATAAAGCCACCCATTGACTTGCTCCAACATATATAGCAAAGCTACTGCACCATTATACCCTAGTACCTTCATTACGCTCCTCCAGCCAATTATTTCTTGCACACTCAGTATCAGCTTCTTCAAAATTTTGGTGACAGGACATTTCTTTACATTTCTCTACATCCTTATGAAATAAGCTACCACAAAACATTCGCCAAGCATACGCTGTAGACATTTTCAAAACTCTGTAAAAACTCACTTGTTTGATATAAAAAAAATTTTTTCTTCATTTTTTTTCTAAGCGCTTAGAGGCTTCTGCAATTTGCACTTTATACATTTTATTATTATTTTTATATTATTATTATTATTATTATTATTATTACTATTATCATTATTATTATTATTATTTTTATTACTATCATTATTATTATTATTATTATTATCGTTATTATTGTTATTAATATCATTATTATTATTATTATTATTATTATTATTATTATTATTATTATTATTATTATTATTATTGTTATTATTATTATTATTATCATTATTATTATTATTATTATTATTATTATTATTATTATTATTATTATTATTATTATTATTATTATTATTATTATCATTATTATTGTTATTAATATCATTATTATTATCATTATTATTATTATTACTATTATTATTACTATTATTATTATTATTATTATTATTATTATTATTATTATTATTATTATTATTATTATTATTATTATTATTATTATTATTATTATTATTATTATTATTATTATTATTATTATTATTATTATTATTATTATTATTATTATTATTATTATTATTATTATTATTATTATTATTATTATTATTATTATTATTATTATTATTATTATTATTATTATTATTATTATTATTATTATTATTATTATTATTATTATTATTATCATTATCATTATCATTATTATATTATTATCATTATTATTATTATTATTATTATTATCATTATTAATATTATTATTATAATTATTATTTTATCATTATCATAGCCTAAACGATATTGGACTGTCGATCATCATCTCGATAAATTAGTACATCTTTGGATACAATTCCGTAACTATGCAATTCATAAAGGGATGCTTTATTGAACTATTTCTATTTCTTTAAAGAGGTCAATTTATACAAATATTTATTTTCACAGTTATTATCTCTGAAGAGAAACATTCAAGTTATCATTGCTCCCTTTAAAACAATTTCCTTATAATATTTAATTCCAAATCACGATGAAACATTTTCCAATATAATATAGATAGAACTTAAGTTATCCAAAAAAATATTCTTAAATAACCAAACTGTCTCATAACATTCCATTTGTATGCATGGTCTTTTATATAACACACCAACATGTTAATACATTTTCTTAGGTTGTATCTCAATATCAGAAACCAATACGAGTCCATGGGACTACACCCAGTTCCATCCCACTCGGTTACAATGTACAATTCTACACTTTCTTCAACACCTAGCACAAAGTCTCATCAATATTGAGCATGTTAAATCATTTTGAAACTTAGATAACTAATTAGCATAAATTGCGCAATACTTTATGACTCAGAATGTGAAAAATAAGACATTTTAACTTAATGTTTTTTTTCCTTTTGCCGAACATTTTTAATGGGAGAAGTTAGCTGTAGTGAATGAAAAATGGATAGTATTATAAACGTGACCCATATTTAACAGTGGAAGGCAATTTGAGATACTTTTATATTTGAAATTTTGGAAATAGATGTAAAGAGTTACATCAAAGAAGGTATGCTCCATTATACGTCAAAATGTCCATACCTTTAATGTAATCAAGAAATTGCACAAAAAAGTAATTCCATCAGATGAATAGCTCTGCAATTCTTGCAACAATAATTGTTATAGAACTGAAAATACTGTAGGAATTAATGTCCATTGAATTTTAAGATAATAACATGCCCTTTCTTACTGCATACTCTTTCAAGGTCTTGGAGAAGAAGACGTATGTCCATGTGATATCACTCCAGACTGTTGCGTTGGTATGTGTCTCAGCGGTCCACAAGAAGCTTACTGCGCGTGCAACAATAACCTAACTGTAATAGCAGAAACATGTGAATTGTTTCGAGCTCTGCCACAACTTCCTGAAGAATGTTTGATAACTGGTAATCGTCAGATAATTTAGTTTCACATTAAATTTATTAAGTGTGATAACGTAACGGGCAAAATATGAAGTAAGATAAGAAGCTAAGTTGTGCTCGGAAGGCTATAGCCCGGAGAATGGTAAGTCACCGTTAAGTTTCACGAACTCTTACATTGGAGAGCTGCAATCCCCGACAAAATGAAATCAAACGAGCCACGGTGCAATTATCATTAGTGATTTTTTTGTAGCTAGCATCAAATTGGGTGTATATGTCTTCGCTACCAATCGAGGACATTTGTATAATAACACACCTACCAATCCGGGACCACCTACCAATCGGGGACGTCCACGGTTGGTTTTCTTGCAGAACTGGGCTTTTCAGGGTGAAACAATGTGCCAACTGAAATATTATGCAATTTCAGTGCTGTCCCATTTAGTTGGTTCTATGCAGGCTGTGTTTCAAAATATGTTTCTTTAGGTATATTCTCAGAGAAAAATAGTGTAGCATCTATGTTCCAGGTTATGTGATTCAGATTGCATACTGTTCCCAGTTGGGCAAACGAACTCTAACATATCGTCTGTGTCCCCGATTGGTATCTTATATGTGGTTGTCCTGGTTGGAGGATATACACATGTGTGTACCCAGTTACTATGTACAGATTCCATTCCTGTTTTAGGCCATTAAAAGGAAAATGACGGATCTTAATAAAAATGGGTTGTGAAATTATAATCAATGCATCAATTAACATTTCATTAGGCTAAAAATAACATCCAGGGACAATGTCCCCTTTGGGTGATTCAAAACGCATGTCCCCAAATGGGTGTGTATGTGGGGTGGTGGTGGGTGTGTGTGTGTGATATTGTCAGTCTGGTAAATTTATGTGAATAAGACGTGAATTTAATAATACGTGAATCCCTATAGTTTTGTTACATTAACTTTATCGGGGATGGTAGAATATAAAACAAAATGTTGTCACTGATTAAACTGTACTACAGTAGTTCATGTCACTTTTATGTTAAACTTATGAAGTGATAGATCAATATTATAAACGTTGATTTGAAATATATCACAAAGATGTAAATAATACATCATAGCAAATTCTGTTTGAATTTTTTGAAGGCTGGAAACATATTCAACTTCATATTTTCTCTTACCAATCAAAATAACAATGTAATTCAAACCATTAAGATTGCAGTTAATATCCATTTTGTATGTGTGTAGAAGAACTGGGGGATTACTGAGTAAAGTGTGAAAAGTTGGGAAGGAAGGTGTGGGTAGATGCAGAGCGTATGTTAATACAGTAAGATGGAATAATGCATAGATGGATGGTGACAGGTGCACATAGATAAAGAAAGTGTGTTAAAGGGGGGTAGTAAGTAAATGGGATTGGATGGCTGATGGGAAATGATAGATTGGTGTGGCAAGGTAAGTAGATATGGTAGGTGAAGTGTATAAGATGGGTGTGCTGTGTAGAGTGATTAAATTGTGAGAGAAGTTGGGTAATGATCGACATGTGATTTGGAAAAGAGGGGATTAATGGAGCTTAGGATGATTAATGGAGCTTAGGATTGTTTGGTCGTGGGATAAGAGAGAGGGATGGGACTTGTATTTTGAAATGTTTGTCTTGATATAGGCCTATGCTATTTGTTATTCATACAATTCATTTAGATATCTAATAAAACTTGTACCAGGTCTTACGTATCTTCATTGCAAGGTCATAAAAAGAAACTATGTCAGTGACAGTGTCTGTTATGGCAATCATATTTACAACATTGTCTTAATCTAGAGATAATATTTAACATTTTACTGGCTCGTATATACTGTTGAAGTGCCCATGAATTGGTCCAAAAACGCATGAAACGGTTTAAAAATCGTAGGAGTCATGCAGATGAACAAAGAAAATGCAAAAAAAACGTGAATATCAAAAAGCAGCGGCAGAAGTTTTGAATATCTGGTTACTATCCGTCTCCAAAATTTCAGGTTATCCATTGAAATTTTGGACAATCCGGAGCGGAAAATGAGAAACTCCATATGTTTAGTGTGGGATTGTCCAATGTGTAGGCTCATGCGATGACGTAATACATCAAAGTACCCAATTTTTGGGTATTTTAAAGGACCCAGTTTTTTGGGTTGCTCCCGAACTGAAAAAGAACGCTTGCTGGTTCCGACTGTTGAAAATAAAAAGGGAATTAAATTAAACACAGATAGAATTTTTAAATAAAAGTTTATCAAACCTGTCCGTTAGTCAAATCTCGTCCTGAATGGGGGTTTCACTGGCGGAGGATGTTGATCTACGCAATCGCTGACGCGACTTCTCTGGCGAATACCACATGGTATGAACTGGTTTTTCTCTGCTTACATTTACTTTTAGATGACATACTTTGTGCAGTAAAGCGACCTATCAATACGCACAGAGGAGGTACGTCTGTTATCTACTCAGTCTACAACGGAGAGAATTCCATTCGTCGTAAGTCAAACAAAGGAGAGACAATAGCACTTCCACCTGGATCTAGAGTACGTTTCCGGGCGCGTTATACATCAGTTTCAATGCCCAGACCGAAAAAAAAGCGAAATTCGAGATTCGGATTATTTGAGTGCACAAATCCAGATACACCAGTTGACGTCATTGTCCAGCAAAAGTCAGGTAATAGTAAACGCGGCCTGGCTTTACTCATTGCTAAGTTTACATGAGTTATCTTGTAAAACCATATATAGCATCCAATGATAGTTTTTGGTCTCATTTGTTATCATGGCAACAGAGGAAGGCTTTACAATACCGGTAGCAACAGACGTCCTGTATTCATAATTTGTTTAAGTGATGCATAGGGGGAAATATTTTTAGTTTAAAATGACATTGCAGTCTCAACAAATGAAAAGTGACAACTGATGAAAGCATGATTATGCTTTTTTCATTCTTTTTTTTACCTTCAGGGCTCTTTCAGTAAGTACGTGACCCTCAGTGTTTGCGAAGGAGGAAACGTTGATCTTGTACTGACCACTCCAGATGACCAACGCGTATCGAAAATAAGATGGCAGTTTAACGGAGACCTGTTGAACCGCCAAAGGGTAAAACAGCGATAAGAAAGACAAAGGTTACTTCCGATGATGATGGCATATATGAAGCATATGTGCGAGGGCGCTATAAGCGTAATTGGCATGGATATTTTCGACTATATGTAATACCAGGTAAGATTATTCAAATGATCATTAGCTAAAATATACCTTATATTGAGCTGGCGGTTTTCACTGATTATATTAATAATAATTTTCGTTTTTGCCTCTACAAGCTTTTTCCATTCTTTGCTCATCTACAGAAAGTAAAGATGACAGGGATGATATAAGGATCCTTATTAATTCATAGTTAAACTTTAAACGTTAAAGCTTGCGTCAATATTAAAAACCAATCGTGGTATTTGGGCGCATAGATATTATATTATGTTTTATATGCATAACTTTTATATTGCCTAAAACACTGAACTGACAGGCTTTATGCCATCGCCATTTCCTTCTTCCTTTTTATGCATTTAATTCGCACTGTGTTTCTTTCACAGATTGTGGCGCTTGTGATATTCGTTGTACTGCCAATGGAGGCAAATGCAGTGCAGCTGACAATCAATGTATTTGTCCTCCAGGTCGATACGGAGATGTCTGCAGCTACGGTATATGCTACTTTCCTCCCATTTATATAAGTGTATAAACATATCAACTAATACGAATATATTTTTACAAATGTCTACTTTATTAGAAAGAAGTCGTACGCGTTCTCATCTATATGTGAGTACATGTCAAAGACGAACAAACGGGCGGGGTAATCATCATCAAATACGCGTGGTAAAGAAATGCAGTAATTATAGTTTCGGTGATGGTGTTAGAAAACAGAAGATTTGTACCTCGAATGATACAGAAATTATGTAATTGCCACATGAGGAATAATATAAGGATTATATAATGTACTAGCAAACTAGCTGCTATTTGTATTCCTGTTATCAAATATCGTTTATATCAAGTAGTACACCGCTTCAGCGCATTTATAGTACTTTCTCCGCACGGAAGACGTAATTAGGAGTAACACCTATCACCAGTGTGGGAACAGACACGACACAGCACGATAAAACAACAAATCGTGATATCCTTGCCCATGAATACAGTTTGTTTGAACCGCGGGAATATTTCAATGCAAAATTACGCATTTACAAATACAATACTCAGTTGCGGCGCCTGGGACTACGAACTACTATTTATTATATAGGAAACCGGAAAAGTTGAAGAAAATAGTGTTATATTGCTTTAATTGCACTTTAATTATCCCTACCGCTAAGTGAACTTGAAGTAATGAAGTTTTCACTATGAAACTGAAAACAAGGTTTATTCACTACTTGATTAGACAAAAATGTGTTGTAGCTTAGTGGTAGTGGTCATACTCCATATGTATAAATGTACATGATTGCTCCAGACAACTTAGCTCGCTAGGATTGAGTTAGCCTGCAATGAACTCCACTGTCTAGTTTTGAATGGCAGAATGCACACAATATATAGCAAAACCATCACATGCCATTTGTTACATTTTCTCGATGTCACGTCACAAAAGCTATGACGTAATTGGTCTTTTACATTTCGACTGTTCGAAGATCTCAAAATATCTAGGATTTTTCACATTTTGAGATCGTTTTTGAAAGAAAATGTCATTTGTTGTTGTTTATGAACGGTATTTGTATCAATTTATGAAACGTTGCTATATATCCATACACATTTAGGAGATTGCTGTTCGGAAAGATTGATTTTTAAACTAATTGGAATTGCTTGAAGTAATTATATCTTACGATAAAGCAAAAAGGCATTTCGTGAACGGCATAGAACCTTAATTGGATTGAAAATGTGCTCGACTCTATTACTTAAAACAATCTTTTGATTATATCCATATCTAGTTTGTCCTGCTGGCTACCTTGGACAGGATTGCTTGATCAGCTGCAGTGACTACTTCGGTCCGAATTTCGCAGATTGTCGAGAGATTCTTTTCTGTCAGCCGGAACCCTTTGGATGCATGTGCTACCCGGGGTTTCAATCACCAAATTGTGTCAAACGTAAGTAAATTACAAAAGTAGAACAAGAAAATAAAGGGGCTTAAGGATGGGGGTATGGTTGTTGCTTAAACCACCTATTTCGAATAAATATTTTCTAAGCACTATTGGTATCAAAAGTCAACTGCAAGAAATTTGGTCCTGCCACGTACAATATATCTGAATATTGGTAACACTTTTCATTAGAAAATTTGTCCTAATAGTCTGCGATTTATTGTGGGTGGGTTAATTACCCGACTATCCAATTTATACGTGATGTTTATCTTACTAATAATTAATACAAAACGAAACATCATTATAATCTCTGGTGAGAGAGAGAGAGTTGAACACACAATTACAATGACGGGGTCGTCGCCTGCGTATTCGGTTATGATAGTACAAATGCTATCACGAAACGCTTAAAACATAACATCCATTAACCAGTTGTGGTGATGGCTCTATCCACCCCAGGCTTGAACCGGGGCCTCGTGGTCTTATCTTGATAAAACACATAGGTAGATGAGTTATCTTTCAATAGCTTCCAATGAAAATTTTTGGTCTCATTTGTTATGAATGTTAGCTTTGGTGGGTAAGAAAAATGTGTTCATAGTATAACGGATATTATGTATTTTATTCGTCTTTTATTTCTAGCATGCGATGTAGGATTTTATGGCATCAATTGCAAGGAAGTATGCGACTGTCCTAGAAGAGACTGTGACCTAATCAGCGGATGCACTGTTTGACAAATATCTCAATTCAAAACGCAGAAGAGACTGCATCAATTCAGTTGTTTTCTGTAAGGAATTTCCTTGGTCACCGAAATATTGAATAAATGGAAATAAGAATAGGAACAAACTGCGAAAATGTTATTTAGAAATGTTGCTTCTCTCATGAGTTATTAAGTAATATAACTATTTCAAACTTTCCACATTACAAATTATTGTAATAAATGATAATACTTGATACGTCTTTTGATAATTTTTTTATACTGATTAAAGACATTATTTTAACATTTTTTAAGATAAGCTCGAGTTTAGATTCTGATGTCAGTAAATTGCAAATATTTTGATTTCGTATCTTAAAAATCGAAACAAAACGTTTTTAATGAATTTTACTACACTCTGAAAACACAATGCTTAAATTTCAACAAGAAAATCTTAAAATTTGACCAGGATCCAAGTCACAGATTTCACAACACATTCCTGTTTATTTTCACCTGTATATCCTGGTCAATTAGGTTAACCACTTTTCCTGGTCAAAATGACAATGAATGCATTTAACTTGAACACTTTTCCTGGTCAGTATCAATTTTCACCCGAAGAAATGTCCATGTTAATCTGTTACAACAAAACTAATAGACTAATGATTAAAAGCTGACAATATTGAGTATTTTTGAGAGTACTATGTGAATTATTTTCGTAATTAAATTGCCATGCAGATAATTAAACAGTATTGTACTGATTTTACAGTACTGTACTGTAATATAGCACTAGTCTAACGAGTATCAAGCCTGAAGTTAAGTTGCGACATCTCTTGGTTATAATTCCCTTGGTTTTAATTAACTGCATTGTAATTTAATTGCGAAAAGAAATTACAGTTTACCTTTCAGGTTATCAGGTTCCATTTTCTTTGTTTCCTGCAACAAATTTGATAGCATCAACAAACTTTTTCTGTCGCATAACAATTTGTGTAGCTGTTCATAGCGTGCGTGTGCGGCGAGTGAAGAGCATTCGGGGATATTCAAGTTTGTTACTTAGTTGACCAATCAGAGAGTGATTTGGAAGTACGAATACGTCATTAAATTTGACACTTGATCCGTGTCAGATAGATCAGGGAGCTGGCATGACAACTCCCTGCTCCAGGTATCTTACCAGCCAGCTTGCAGTCTAACATTTTTCCTGGAAAATATTAATTATCGAGTATTCAAGAAAATCGAACAATTGTGTTTTAAAAGTGTATGTGATATCACCCCTTTTACGATAGCCTATTTTCTATACAATTATACTATCAAGTTCTTATTTGAAATTTCCCTGGGTAGAATAAAGAATGAAAACTGTCTGTTCACAGTTTTGTTTCCGTTTTGTACATTATACCGTATGGAACTTTCTCATTCACATTGCAGTTTCTCTGGACAGGTAAATGCAGTTTTAGACATAAAATGAGTGGTGCGCTAGGGACTTTTAACATCAATGGTGAAAATGAGTCCTGTGATGCTCATGTATCAAGCAAGTACGATCATCATTCTGACAGTCTGAAGTGATTTCTAAAAACAAACGTCAGTGGTTATCCCCAAAGTTGTCGTGGGTTTAATAAAAGATAAAAAAGAAGTTTAAGTTAATAAATATACCTACAAATGTAAGCTTTATTTAGTTGTTTTTAATATTTGATTTTATAATAATTCGGATGGAATATACGTCTACGTCTTACTTCTCCCTAGAGCTTACTGTCATTCACTCTGCCCAAAATACTTATATGTAAGCCAGTTTATAATTCAGTTTTGCAGTAGTAGAATTTCTCCAACACAATAATTCCGGGTGAAACCAAATAACGCAGATCCTTAAAATGAATGGAGGCCGCTATGTGCTAAAAATGTACCACACGTCCTGTATACGTTTACAGTGTACCTTTACTGTGTACTTACTTCCCCAATGCTTGTATATCGCAGAATCCAAAGGTTCTCTACACTTTACAGAACAAAACGAGACTCAGACAGTGGCGAGCCGGCATAATATAAAGCTTGGTTCCCTACTTTGTTTTTGAAAGTAACTAGTGTGAGTTTGTCTGTTGAGGATTTTAAAGTTCGGTTGGGATGATAAATTGTGAATATGTCCTAAAAATAAGATAGTGTAAGTTTGTGGAAAAATTTGAAGATATACGTCAGAAGGCGAAAATGTACTCTGCGATGACAAGGTAGACAATGTAATTCAGCAATTACTGGTGAAATGTGATCAACATAAGTGCGCCTTGTAACAACCAGTGTTGCTTTGCTTCGCATAAGCTGAAGACGTTTAATTTGTGTTTGAGAAATTCCTGCCCATTGGTTACTTGTTTTACGCGTGAGACCGCATCGGCAACCAATAACGTGACTACTTCAAACGTTGCTCCCGTGTTGTCTGTAAGTGGGAGAAAATATCTTCAGGTTGGTTGATTAAACAAGCGAAAAATTGGACTCTGTATATACTATAATGTACATCTGTTCAATTCAATTTCAAGAACATTTATTTTAGCCAATCTTTTGCATTAGACTGGTATGCAAACAAAAGGTGTGTATAAACACCCGATAGCGCTGAAGTCTCCCGATTTAATTGCCGGGATGTCAAATTTTAAGACTGCGTGAAGAAATTAGATTTCAGCAATCTGAATCCGAGTTTTAAGTTGTAGTGATTCAAGCAAACGTACTATTCTGTAGGGTGTCTGTGGGAACCTTAAATTACATGGATGCACAACACCATTACGGTAGATGTATCCTAGAAAGCTAACTTTAGCATTCATAACAGCATAATTCATACCAATTCAACTTTCAAATGCAGAGAATGTTCGCTTAGCGAGCTGCATAAAACCGGTCTGTGATTTAAAACATTGAATTTGAAAGAAAGAAGCAACAGATTGTTACATATTTATATTTGGTTTATAATCAAGTCTGGCACTGGATCGAGCTGTCGTGGAAACTTGTATTAACTTACGCAAACATAACCTCCGCTCGTTGCCTTTTGGATTATCAGTGCTCTACTACGGGGAAACTTAACATAGAATAAACTATGGGAAGGGAAGGGACATGTGTTTAAGCACAGTGGGCTTTTCCATATGAATATTGGGGCCCCTGTTTAAACGCACATTTCTTTTCTTAATTGTTACGGGCCTTATGAGCTGATCTTCTAGGACCCCGGACCTCCTAGGTTCCCCTAGTTTCCCCTAGGCCCCTACGCCAAGACCTCTATGACACCGGGCCCCTTAGGACTCCGAGCCCTAGGATCCTCGGGCCCTAGACCCTAGACTCCTACAACAACGACCTCTAACACCCTGGGCTTCTTTTGAACCTTGGCCTCCTAGGACCTTGGACCCTGACCCATAGGACTCCAGCCCCAAGAAATCTGGGATCAATATAAACTCAGCCCCCATCCCATTATCCCACTAGAACTCCGAGCCCATAGGACCCTATGGCCCAAGAACCGCGAGGCCCCTATTACCATGGGTCCCCTAAAACCTCGGCCTCCTAGGATCTTGGGTCAATTAATCCCATTCTCCATAGGACCACAGACCACCTAGGACCCTGGCCCCCTAGAACTATGGGATCCCTAAGACCCCAGGCCCCGACACCTATGACTACGGGCCTCTTAACACTCCGAGCCCCTAGGACCCCTGAGGCTCCTAGAATTCCTGACTTCTAAAAAAACGGGACCCTAAAACCCTGAGCTTCCTAGGACCGTGGTCCCATAGGATCCCGGACTCCATAGGAACCCAGGCCCCCTAGAACTCCAGTCACCCTAGAAATCCAGGATATCCCTTGAATCCAAGGCGCCCGATCCCCTTGTACTCCGAGCTTCCTTAGACTCCGTGCCCCTAATAGGTCCCTGGAACCCCGAGCCCCTATAGAACTCCGGGATCCTAGGACCCGGGCTCTGGACCCCTAGACCTTCGACGCCACTTAAGTTTCTGTGCCCCCTAGGAACCTGGGTCACATAGGTCCCCGGGCCCCCTATAACCATGGGCCCCTAAGACCCCATTCATCCTAGGACCACATGGTCGGGACTTCAGGCCACATACAGTATGCCCTGGGCCCTTATAAAGCAGCCACTACACAACCTTCTATGACTCCAGGCCCTAAGACGCTGTGGCTCAAAGACACTGACCCCCTAGTACCATGAGCCCCCTAAGACCCGAGCTCCCTAGTACCTAGGCCCCGCGGATCTCATACTCCCTAGAACCATGGTCCTAAGACCGCAAGGCCCGTAGGATCCACCGGGCATCGTAGCTACGGGGGCATTGTGGAGGGGTGGTAGGTGTCTGAGGAAATTTTCCAAAAGTGGATAACTTTGCTTTTATTATATTTGTTTTGAAAAAACGAAATTGCCCTCAGAAGTGGGCTAAATTTGAACACTTCGTCGTGGGAGGGGATCTAGAACCTTCTCGGGCCCCTCATTTCCACTACACTGCTCAGACCCCCTCCCCATTATTCTGGGCCCCGCCGATTCAGGGACTGGGAAACACACACCCTCCCCCTCACCCCCCCCCACCCCTCCTCCTCCTCCCTCCTCCTCTTTTTACCACTCATCGTCTCCTTTTCTCGGCGGTACCACACAAAAGTGTCATTCTCTCGCTGGTAGCACACGTAACATAACCAAACAATGGAATAAAACCGAATTGAAGCTTTTAACCTGATTAGGTTTTAATATCCCGGGCAAATAATCAATTTAGTGCTACCGGTATTTATTGCCAAAAATAGCATCATACAAATATGGTCATGATTATTTTTGTTTGTTGATTGAAAATTAAATAATAAATAATTTTTTCCATAAGTCTAAAATCTAATATAACATTTAATAATATTTTTACTCCACTAAATGTGACATTCATTTGTTTTTTAATGAAAAAAATATGAACATAGCATCGTATATTATTCAAGATTGTTTGCAGACCGCTACCGGGTACTTTCTGACTTCAGCTGTTTTCCGTCATGTCCGATCCGCGATGCGGGCAGCGGTTTATCATTCTGAAAGTCGGCAATGCACACTCAGATATTTCATTGCTTGGCTCTATTATGGCTATACAGGTAGCCTAGTACAAGTTCTGGGAAATGTTCCGATTTTTTTTCTTTTTCGTGAAGACTTCGAAGCTGAACCAGTGGGTTAAGAATATATAATTTACCCTAAGTTAAGCCTTAAAATTTAACTTGCATAAATATACCTAACATAAGTGTAGCATGTACTAGCACCCCTAAATCCACACTAGCCTAACGTTATAGTAGTACTACGTTGGAGGCCTGAGGAAGAATATAAATGTATATATATTCATATTTATATATACATATATATATATATATGTTACTGTATGCCTAATACATATATATATATATATATATATATATATATATATATATATATATATATATATATATATATATATATATATATATATATATATATATATATATATATATATATATATATATATATATATATATATATATATATATATATATATATATATATATATATATATATATATATATATATATATATATATATATATATATGTATATATATATATGTATATATATATATATATATATATATATATATATATATATATATATATATATATATATATATATATATATATATATATATATATATATATATATATATATATATATATATATATATATATATATATATATATCACGGTTAGCAAAAATAATAAAGGAACCTATAGATCAAACCTTACAAACTTTACAACGATTATGTTTGAAGATAGAAAATGACAAATAAAGTCAGGATTTAGTGCAAATGGATTGCTTCAATCTGTCAACTTTGCAGGAGTGCAACAGACCACGTTGCGGTGCCACTGCAATAATCGGATTATTATGCTGATTATTTTATGCAATCCACATTTATTATGATGCTATTGGTCCCGTATTTCATTAATTTCCAGAGAGTCAGCCAAATGTGGCACACTTACGCCAACATTTTTGGGCGTTTCTAAAATGGTGCTCACTGTCGTCAACATGTCTTCAACTCTTAACGTTCAAAATTGACGTGAACGGCTATACAACTCACAGTCATTTGCTTGATTTTTTGTATTTTCTTTAAACATAATCCTTTAATTTTTAAACGAAAGGCTTGCCGAAGAAGTACGTACAATTGTATTGCTTTAGATACCCCCTCCGCACTGTATTTTATATGATACACACCTCGTTGTGAACGATGTCATGAACTTTCCCTCTAAAACTATGAATTCACATAATTTAATTATCACGTCGTTGGCTGTCATATACTTTGTACAGGCGTTCAGACTGTCTGAGTGCGTGTACAAAGTATATAAGAGTAATGAGGATAACATTAGGATAAGGAAAATAATTACTAAGATTTAAGAGTCAACAGGGAACATGTAGCATGTTGTGGGTTGTGCAAAATTGAGCTGGGGGCAGCGATGGGACTGAAGAACTTGATTTAGAATTAGAAAATATAGTCTGAATTTTTAACGGAATAATACAAAGGATTTATCTGAATGGGTAGGGGAGGGGTGTTCGGGTAGGGGAGGGGTATGCGGGGTAGGTAAAATGATGGGTACACTCTAGAAACAGTTTGGTCAGCGAAATAACCAAATTCCTTCGTCATGGAAAAATGACCAAATTTTGGTCAGATTTTGTGTGCAGATGTCTAAAGTTTGGTCCGGAGAAGGCAATGGGGCATCGAAGGCATTTGACCAAGGTACTTGGTCCAGGCAAATAGCTGCTCTCATTGGCCGAATATATTGCTGGTCAGTGCATTCAATTTCAAATTGGTTGCAATGCAATTTCATTTTTCTCAAGATTACTCCTAAAATTAATCATCGCAATTCGTAAGTTTCGTACTTCTTGGGATTCTCCATTGTTAGGCTAACATCTAGTCCCGAGGTTATTTTGTAATACTAGGCTGAAGTTTGGCCATAGTCAACTTTGAAGTTTGGGCAATTATTATTAAACTGTAGAGAATTATTATCCAATGTTTTAGAAATATAACGATCCCTTCGAGGCAATGAAATAGGTAGAGATTGAACTAACCAAGAATATTTTTGACGTAGCTCTAAAATACCTGCAATCAGATTATTTCACAAAGAATTTATATGATAATTTCCTGAGTCCTGAAAGCCAATTGTCAGTTCCTCAAATATTTCTTACTATGACGTTTTGCCCGCGATCAAAAGAGTGGTCTTTTGGTGTCCTTTATGAAACTTGTTTCATGCTATCGCATAATTTTTGCTTTGATTTATGGGGAACGACGGCCGGATATATCTGCCGTGAGATTCTGTTACTGCAAGAGGCTACAGGCTGATAAATCAGCCGATATGATATGGTGTCTACATTTTACTGCTGTGCTCCCGTCCCTCCCCTGGTTAAATAAATCGGATTGAACTAAACGATAGAATTTAGAAGGGCAAATTACGCTACTTACAAACTTAATTGCAGACACCCATTATGAACTACGGTTGAACATTGAGGAATAACTTAGCGATAATATCACTCATAAATTACTTTTTTACACAATCAAGAAAGCTTTGGCCAAAATATTCGCTGACAATGAGTGAGGATTTTCAATCGGAGACGATGTTACCTCAGAGACAGAGTAGCCAATTATCCGACAGTGATGACAATTGTACGTTAGTGTAAGGCCTACATTAAGTTTGAGCTAAAGCAATATAGTAATCAGCTATCATGATTGCAAATTTTAGTAATCAGACAAAGTTGTTTACAATATACCAAACATGATCAGTACACAAAACAAATGTATATTATATATACTTGGGTTTTAGTATATATATATATATGAAGTCATTGATATTTTCAATATGTATATATACGTTATATACATTATTTATCAACAATATTCATTTTATATATAATATAATATAGAAATAACCCATTTTTATAAATAATTATATAATTTACTTTCATTGCTCCAATATATACATTCATATATATATAGGCAATATATACTGAATAAGTTTGATGTTTATAGCTTTTCCAAATAATTTTATTTCCAGTTGGAAAATAAATCCAAAATGATGGACTTTTATATTTTATATATACCAAGAAAATATATATACTGTTGGTCCATTTTTATATATATATCGATATATATATACTTCTTTTATATCAGGTATCCAAATGGTATAATTTTGATATGTATATACCGAAAAATATGTTATATCGGGATTGATTTTAGGTTATAAATATATATCTGGGTATCGGAAAGAGTTCAGAAAGTGAATTATTTATTTTAGTGTTTATATTATGGTTACCTATGACAATGATAAATGATGTATATATATCTTATCTATATAAAATAATTATAATTTACTTTGAAATGAAAAATATATTTTGAAATTAATTATATGAAAATAATTCTTTTACAAATTATATATACATATATATTTATACATGTATCATATATATATATGTATATATATAAATAGGTATGAAAAAAGGTTATCTTTCCGTTTGTTTGCCAAATTTCATTATATACTTTGCGCCTAAGGCTAAATTTATTTATAACTTCAGATATATTCATGAATACTATATATATAAGAATATATATATTTATATATATATATATATATATATGTATATGTATATATATATATATATATATATATATATATATATATATATATATATATATATATATATATATATATATATATATATATATATATATATATATATATATATATATATATATATATATATATATATATATATATATATATATATATATATATATATATATATATATATATATATATATATATATACATAAATACATATATATATATATATATATATATATATACATATATATATATAGATATATATATATATATATATATATATATATATATATATATATATATATATATATATATATATATATATATATATATATTTATATATATATAATATATATAACTATATATATATATATATATAATATATATATATATATATATATATATATATATATATATATATATATATATATATATATATATATATACATATATATATATATATATATATATATACATATATATATATATATACATATATATATATATAATATATATATATATATATATGTTTATGTATATATATATATATATATATATATATATATATATATATATATATATATATATATATATATATATATATATATATATATATATATATATATATATATATATATATATATATATATATATATATATATACATATATATATATATATATATATATATATATATATATATATATATATATATATATATATATATATATATATATATATATATATATATGTATATATACATTTATATATATATATATTAAATATTTTTTTGTTTTTTTTTTTTTGTTTTTGCACAGAGCAATTGAAAAGTTATTATGAAAATCCCCAAAGGGAAGAGTTACCCTTGCAGCACTAGACGATCGAACTTTTGGACAATGGATAATAGACAACGAGAACAGCTGACACATACTTTATCCTGGTGTGTTAACGATTCACAGTTACAGGTTACATTTCCTTAAATTGGTTAGCGACAGAGCATAATGAAATGTTGCAATATTTTTCTCTGTTATTTTCAAAGTTTTTATTTTTAAAAGTTGGGATATTTAAAATTATATTTTTATATAATACATGTGCTTCAGAATTCCAACTTTAAATTTTGAATTTTGTATTACTGATTTTGTTGTATAGTATTGTAAAGATACTGTTTCTTTATACATCCATGCAAGAATTACGAGAGTAATTAAAAATGTTCCATAACAATCAGGCTTGTACATATGGACATGGCACAAAACTTATATAAATCTTAAAGCGGTTGGTGTTTGTTTGATTTTTGACTGTAAATGAATCTGAATTTAAAGTGGTTTATGCTTCTTTTGAATTTGAACTTGTGTTGAAACTAATGAGGATATATTTTGATTTCACAGCTAGTAAAACCGATGATATAATCTTTATGACTGCAAAAAATATTTTTTTTTTTGCAAGGTAAATTGACTTGTTTGGACTGGAGCTTTCTCGATATCATTTGGGCCATTTTCCAGCCCGTCATGTGTGCGACAAACTATGGAATGATTCTAGCAAATCCCTGAGAGACTGCTACAGGCATTTTCCGGTTTGTTAAATGTGTGACGAGACTAAAGAAAGACCCTAGAAGATATCCAGTGAGACTAGCGGACCATCAGAGTCTGCTAGAGTTATTCTCCAGCCTGTTACATGTGTGACAGACTGCGAAATGGCCCATTTGCTGGAATGTATTCATACTTAAGAGGTACAGTGTTTATATAATAAACTCTGGGCAATCATCTTCTTTTCTTTCTCTCCTTCCCAGGTCAACTACTCTTGAGAATTAGGCAATGGTCAAAGCCTTAATTACAGAGTTTCCATCTCAGATGGACTCGGAGGAAAAAGATATAGCATTGCACGGTTTAACGTCCTAAAAGCATCTAGTGCTGGACGTTATATGAAGACGGACACGGCCTTTGATAACCAATTGTGAACTCACTGGGATACGAACCCGGGACATGCGGATGAGAGTACAAAACACTAACCACTACACCACGGAGGTCTGTTAATGTACATGTAAGTAAAGTTTCAATTTTTAATTCTGGTTTATAGGACTAGCGTATGGTTTGATCATGAAAGGATACATGGAATACATACTTTAGTGTTATATAACTCTTTATTGGTTTGAATTTTCTGCATCATAACGATTTCACGGTATCGTTTTCTACTTTTAAGATTTACGAGAAGTAGTAATATTAAATACTTTTCCAACCAAGTTAGTTTTGCATAAATCTTTTTCACAATCCAAAGGACAACCAAATTTCAAAATATGGAGTAAATGAGGTGCTACATTTTGAATTATATGAAAAATTAGGATGGAGCAACAATATCAAAGGGACAGTGTATGGGAAGTATTAAGGGGAGTTAATTTGTGAAGACTCTGTTTGCTGGTTTGTATAAGATTTATTTGTTATTAAGCTGACTGCCTCATCTACTTTCCTAAATATATTTATTGCAGGGTTGGCGCTGGACGCGCGATCGGGGGATTTGCGCACAATGATTTGAATTCCCGAAAATAGCCAGAACATATTGCGGGCCATTGCGCACAGGTTTTATGTGTCTAAACATTGTTAACTTTCATCGTGCGCAATGTTAACTTGCAAGAAAGTACGCGTTTCATTGTTGGATGTGACAAAATTTGACTGACTTGCTGTACGATTTCATTGATGGTTGACCTACTGCCTTTTAAGTTGTAATATAATGTAACTGTACAGTGTAAATACACTATCTGTATGCACTTTCCTTATTCTTATTCTTTATTCATGCGTATATGTCGATGACTAAACTTCCATTAATTTAATGTGTGATTTTTCCTCGCTTACATGCAAGAAAATTGTTTTCAAGATTTGTAGCTTATTAATTGATTTGAGCTATTTCCCACCCCAAATCGTCGTAAAATTTGCTGGTGAGTTTTTACAAATAATGATTTGTCAGTAAGACCAAATATTAATTAAATAAAGTACATATCGCGAAAATGTTTCAATGTAGAGTATGGTGATAAGTTGTATATAACATGACAGTCGGATCAGTGTTAGCTAATCGCGAGCATGTACTGTGTACAGTATAGTGCATTCGCAGTATTGTAGTATAGTCAGCGGCCTTGGGTGCAAGGTCCAGCTAAATATTCACATACAGACAGTGGCCTGGCCACGGGGTGGGGTATCTTTTCTAAGAGAACAAAAATAAAACCTATTTATTCGTAAAATCTTTTTTGTTTTTCTTTTCCATGGACAAATTTAGTTTTCCATGGACAAATTTAGTTTTCCATGGACAATTTGCAAGAAGAAGTGGGCTAAATTTGAACTGTTCTTCTTGGGAGGGGCATCTAGGATAAAGTTAGACCCCCCTCCCCATCCCACCTAATTCACCCTGGCTGGTCACGTCGCTGCATACATATAATTTTCATAATGGAAATAGTCCCTCTTTTTGTTTTTTAAATCCCTCCTTTTTTGCTCAAGTAAAAGGGGGACAATCCCTCTCTAATTTTTGGCCCTAGCGCCAACCCTGATTTATTTTATTTTTATTATATGAATCCTGGTTTCACCAGAGGAAGAGGCAAACCTGCTTCTTCAGGTTCTCTGGAGGAAACTTAGGACATGAAGTGGGAAGACAGTGCTGCAGTCACGAATGACACAAGCCGGATTGCCGGAAAGGCTGCAGATAACAGATTACCAGGTGATTTCTAATCTTTGTTATTCAAATATATCTAGTACATACATTCTTCAGGAAAATTTATTATTGATGGAACTGGTGTGTTCTGCCGATTTTAATACCAGAATGTGTGTTTTTTCTTCTTCTTCTAAATACAGTATATGCCCCAGTTCTAACTTGCAGATTTTAAAGTCAGTACTGAAGAAATCTAGAAAGACCTTTGTAAAGATTACCTTTTTCTATACCCATTCAGTGAAATTGGATGATAAAAACAAAAGGTTTTCTTGACATAGCATAGAGATCTATTACTCTCAGGATTAGGTCAGAGAATTTAAATTCAAACACCTTCAGTAATCTAAAATATTGTATAGACCAGGGATGTAGCTAGCAGGAAATAATTGCTCGATAATTTTCGGTCAGGTGCAAGGCCCACTTAAAGGTACTAATGGGGAAGGGGTAACACCCTGGTAGGAATCTGGAGGGGGAGCCCCAAAGCTATAAACTTATATGACAATTAGACCAATTAGAAAACTTAAATTTACATGGGTTTTTAATTGTGTTTTGAATAAAGGTATAAAAATAACATAACTTTTTTTAATATGAAAAACAAGGTAAAAAGTAAAATGTAAGCAAAATACTTTTAGTTTTATATCTTGTTTTTTACAATTTCTATTCACTTAATATGCCGGTCATTATACCCAACTCCTTGGCACACTACCAGACATATTTTTTTAGATGCTGGACAGTGGCTTCAATCGCCGACTGGCATAGTGACATGCGTTGTAAATATCTCCGAAATTAGGATTACTTTAGCTTCAATATTTATTTTCGTGAAGGATAGTTCAAGAAATTTACTTGATTTTCAAAGCATTTTTAACACAGGTTTAACAAATGTTACTGTCCTTAATATGATATTATACTATAATTAATCAACCTTCCAGTACACACATTTTCCCTCGACCTTAACAGATTATGACATTTTAATAGTACAAATCTCAAACATATGGAAAAATTAACAAATGAATTTATTTATTTATCTTTAAAATCAAAGTTCTGTAATGAAGAGTTAGCTGAAATTCAATGACGCCCCTCAACAACAGACAGACAGGCAGAGAGCTTCATGAAACAGCGAACTACAAAACTACTGCGGGTTTTCAAGTTTGTTTACGCATGCCATGAAATAGCTTTCTTTATTGTAACATTACCAATCCATTGATTAGTCGAGTTGAAAGAATATTGAGTTTGGGGTGGAACAATCTTTGAATTGTAGAACTTGTAGCTCAAAACAATTTTCAAGATGTACATTTTTATTCTCGATGTATGACTGGCAAACATATCAAAATTTGTATTTAATTTTTTAGTTTTCAGCCTAAATCTCAGTCTGTAAAAATTTGACTATGCAGTTATACAAGTCGACAAAACTTATAAAATGTTATATGAATCAAGCTTGTTTTAAATCCTTAATCTAATGTTTTACACTTAATTCGTAGTGAACGGGGCGAATGCGATTAGAAAGATAACACTTCTATGTAGGGATTTAAAAAGAAAAACAAGAAGTTTAAATTTAATACGAAATTCAACTGGAAACCAGTGAAGGGAACTAAGAAGGACTTTTGAGGGGCATCGTAGCAATTAACAACTAATTTGGCAACATTATTCTGGATACGTTGGAGCCTTTTAATGAGATAATTTGGAATATTGTGAAATAAACTGTTACAGTAATCTAAATGGCTATGAATGAATGCATGAACTAACGTATGCATGGCTGTCTGGGACATATGTTTCCTGATTCTTTTAGATTATATAAGTAGTAATTCTCAGTCTTGCAAATTTTCTTCATAGGTTCTTCCATTTTTATATGTAAAACAAAAATAATTCCTAAATTCCGAACTTGCTTAGAAGGAGTAACATTAACAGAACCAATTTTTATAAAATTGTCATTTATTTTAGAAAATGTTGAGGGAGTGCCGAGGATAATGAATTCAGTTTTAGAATCATTAAGTTGTAATTTATGTGCCACCATTCAATCACGAATATCAGCAATACATTTTTCTAGTTGAAAAATGGCAAGTAAGACATTGGTCTTGTCACGGGGTTAAATGAAACAATTAGTGTATCATCGGCATAAGAGAAACCTAAGACAAGATGGTTTTGGATAACAAAAAAAAAAAAAAATGTTAGCTGGTGTAGAGAGTAAAGCACAGGGGTCCATGGCACAACACCTGAATCACACCATGGTTAAGATTAACAGCAATTGAATGAACTCACTCAAAAGAAACAAAATGCGACCTAGAGTTTAAATAAGTTTAGAAAACATTTGAAAGCAGTGCCTTTTAAGCCATAATCAAATTCTAAAACTTTCATCAAAATAGAATGATCAACGGTGTTGAATGCTGCGCTCATGTCTAAAAGCACCATTGGAGCAACTTTACCTTCGTCAAGAGATTGCATTATATCAGAGTGAATTTTTAATAAGGCAGTTTCAGTGAAATAATGTTTCTTATATGCAGACTGAAAGTTAGGAAGGGGACAATGTGCATCACAGTGATTCACGATTTGTGTAAAAATAGCCTTTTTCAACAAGTTTAGAAATAAATTGAAGATTACTAATGGGTCTCAAATTACCCAAAGTCGGTGGTTCGGCTGGTTTCTTAGCCAATGGGGTAATGAAAGCGCTCTTCCATGAACCAACAAATTCTCCTGTGGAAAACTTAGATTAACAAATTTAGTAATTCCTGGTAATAAAGTAGGGCAAACAATTTAACAAGCTTGATAGGTTAAGGATTTCAATTCACATTCCTAGTGGACCCTTAGGGTCTCCTGGGGATCTGGTACGGCCATTCCGCAGTCTGTATTATACGGAACGGACCACGGAATGGCCGAAGTGGACTCCTAGGGTCTCCTGGGGATCCGCTATGACCATTCCACTGTCTGTGTTATACGGAACCAACCACAGAAGGGCCCTAGCGCACTGCTAGAGTCCCCTTGGGATCTGCTAAGGCCATTCTGGAATCTGTGTGGTATGGAACAGTCTGCAGTCTGTAATTTTCAAAAACATTTTTAGATTTAAAAAAAAATGCAAACTTTTTAAGATTAAAAAGGAAATATATCACCACAAGTGAAAATAATCTGTGAATTTGAATTTTGGGCACGTCCTATCCGTTAGTATTATATTTTATTCAAATGTTAATATCATATTTTATTCAAATTGTATTCTTTAATTCCTGTAGTCGCTTAGAAGCTAATCAAATGTTCAAGAATTGTCGGTTTTAAACAGTGGTGTAGCCACGGGGGAAAGGGGGAGCCGAGAAAATTGTCTTATATCTTTTCTTACTTTTAAAGACAAATTTTCCTCAGAAAGTGAGCTAAATTCGACAACTTCTTGGGGGCCTAGGACCCTTTCAAATCCCTCATATTTTCATGATGGCTACGCTACTGGTTTTAATGTATTTAAGATATATTTGTATTGCCAAAATCTGCCTCAAAAAGTGTTTTCTATCAACGTGACATGCATATTTGTAAGATTTGTTTTTATCTATGTTAGTATATATATATATTTAAATATATATATATATATATATATATATATATATATATATATATATATATATATATATATATATATATATATATATATATATATATATATATATATATATATATATATATATATATATATATATATATATATATATATATAAATATATATATAATATATATATATAATATATATATATATATATATATATATATATATATATATATATATATATATATATATATATATATATATATATATATATATATATATATATATATATATACATATATATATAATAATATATATTATTCAGGGAGTATAAATTGTTGAGTAATAATAGTAATAATTCTTTATTTTTGATATACAATATACAATACAATACAATTTATTAGTGCTCTAGGCCAACAAACATTAACGATAAAATTTGAGTAATAATAGTAATAATTCTTTATTTTTGTTATATAGTTATAGTAACATATCAATTTTTCACGGATGGGACAGGTACGTAGATTTAGTATGCAATATTAAGCAGTTAATGAATTCTTTCGTCATTCAAGTGTTTGTCAAATGCAAAATGCAAATAATAAAGGTTGAATTTCATTAAATATGAATATAACTTGTTTTTGTCTTTTTTTTAATTGAACTACCATGGTAGTCATGCCAATGAACAATAAATAGCCATAAATTAAACCGCTTTATGATGAGCATGGCTGGGACCAATTAAAAGTGGTCAAATGGGAGCATATTGTAGTCATTTTGACCAAAAAAAGTGGTCAGTAAATTCAACCAAGTTTCTTGGTCAAATATTTTGACCAATGGACTTGGTCATATTTGACCAAAGTTGGTTCGGTGCATATTTAACCCAAGACCTTGGTCATATTTTGGTCAAATTTAACCAAACTATTTTTACAGTGGGATGTGATGAAGAGTGAATCAGCATTTAACTTTAAAAATGTGCGGAAACACGTACAGTTATGTATTGGGAAATATGTCAATTTATGCACTTGAGGGGGGGGGGGGGGGGTGTGGCATAAATGATAACTGTCCAAGTGAAACATTCTGTATATAAACTCAAATATCAAATGGACGATTGACAGCTCGGGCGACGAATGTCCACCATTGATGTTGCCTTTTCGATTTCGAAAATAACTGCCGGTTTCAAAATGAACTTGCATTAATTTCGATTATGCATACATAATTATTTTTGGATCATTTTCTTAGGATATTTGCATATTTCTTTAACTTTGTCGCACATTCTGAACGAGAAATTAGAATGAATGTACCATCATGAAATACGCATTACGTGATAATTCAAAAGCATTTTCATATAAAAACACACTAATTCACAAGGGGTATGGTATGCAAAGTGAACACCCTTTGACTTTGACGGTTTGCGGCATGTGCCTATACAACAGTACAAAAAGCACGCATCTTACGGTTAACGGCAAATAATAGAGAAAGAGTAACCTATAGACCAAACTTCACAACATACATAGTGCAAACCGTTGGTTTCTCGAGAAATATAATGAAGTGAATTATGTTCTTTGCGGGAGATGTAGATAGTATTATTTATTTATTTATCAAATTAAACATCCTTATGAGAGTTCAAAAGATTATTTTTGAAGTTAAAAAATGACAGAAATGTCACGTTTTAGGGCAAATCGATTGCCTCAACTTTGCAACAGACCACGCTGCGGTGCCACTACAATAATCGGGTAATTACGCTGATTATTTCATGCAATCCACATTTATTATGATGCTACTAGTTCCGTATTTAATCAATTTCCCGGTGAGTCAGCCAAAGGTGGCACACTTACGCCAACATTTGTGGGCGTTTCTAAAATGGTGCTCACTGTCGTCAACATGTCTTCAACTCTTAACATTCAAAATTGACGACAACGGCTATACAACTTATATGCTTCATTGTTTTATTTCTTCTAAACATAATACTCTCAACTTTTAAACGAAAGGCTTGCCGAAGAAGTACATACAATTGTATTGCATTAGATACCCCCTCCGCACTGTATTTTATATGATACACGCCTCGTTCTGAACGATGTCATGAAGTTGCCCTCTAAAACTATGAATTCACATTATTTAATTATCACGTCGTTGGCTGTCATATACTTTGTACAGGCGCTCAGACTGTCTGAGTGCGTGTACAAAGTATATAAGAGTAATGAGGATAACATTAGGATAAGGAAAATAATTACTAAGATTTAAGAGTCAACAGGGAACATGTAGCATGTTGTAGGTTGTGCAAAATTGAGCTGGGGGCAGCGATGGGACTGAAGAACTTGATTTAAAAAGAATATAGTCTGAACTTTCAAAGGAATAATACAAAGGATTTCGAAAAACTTAACATTTTAATCTCATGCAGGTATATTAAAAACATGTATTTCATATCATTTATCTGAGTAGGTAGGGGAGGGGTGTCCGGGGTAGGTAAAAATTAAGGGTAGGACGTTATGAGGAGTCAATCAACATTTTATTTTTTAAATGTGTGGAAACACGCAGTTTTGTTATGGGAATTATGTCAATTTATGCACGTGCCCGGTTGGGGAGGAGGGGTGGGGGCATAAATGATAACTGCCCAAGTGGAAGATATACAGAATATATCTGAAACGGTTAAGTCGGCAAAAATCCTTCAAGAGGACATAAACGCCAACCGAGCGTAAAAAGTATGAGTAAAAAATAATATAAAAAAAAACTAGTTAGCAATACAGGTGTTAGTAAGTTTAGCTTTGAAACAATTGAGACTTAGTGCATGAACAATGTCTGACGGTAAAGCATTCCAATCCTTTAGTGTGTGAGGGAAGAAAGAGTGTTTATATACATTCTTTTTAGCATAGGGAACCTGGAAATTAAGGTCATGATTATTTCTTGTATTAGTTCTAACGGTGGGGATAAGTTCATCTTTATTGATGGCGACAAGATTGTTATTGATTTTATATAGCATATGTAGCCGGGTGTTGTATCGTCTTGTTTTAAGCAGGGGCCAATCTAATTTATAAAGCATGTTTTACACTAGATTTATAAGAGTAGTCTGCCATACAGAACCTGGCTGCTCTCCTTTGAATAGATTCAAGTTTATCCACATCGCACTGGTGATGGGGGTCCCAGACTGCAGATGCGTACTCAAGTACTGGCCTGACTAGAGCTTTATAAGCAGTGGATTTAACGTCGGTGGGACAGTTTGAGAGGTTACGTTTTAAAAGGCCAAGTATAGAGTTAGCTTTCTTGGTTATGTTATGTATATGTTTATCCCATCTAAGTTTATTATCAATTTCAACACCTAGGTATGGGTGGGAGTTGACATGTTTTAGTGGCTGGTTGCATAAGGTATAAACAGGTGATTTAAAGCATTTCTTAGAGGAAATTGACAAGATGTAGCATTTGGAGGTTGAAATTCATTTGCCATTTGTTTTGCCATTGTTCAAGTTTGTTAAGATCATCTTGGAGGATTTGTTGGTCAGAGGGGTTATCAATTGTTCTGTACACAAGGCAGTCATCAGCAAACAGTCTGACTGTGCTGTTTATATTATCAGGGATGTCATTTATATATAAGAGGAAAAGTAAAGGACCCAAGACAGTACCTTGTGGTACACCGGATAAAACCTGTTTAGAATCAGAGATTTCACCATCGCAAACAACACGCTGGATGCGGTTGTTGAGGAATGATGCAAACCAGGCCAGAAGATTTCCATCAATGCCATAGGCAGAAAGTTTGGATAACAGGCGCTGGTGGGGACTTTATCAAAGGCTTTTGAGAAGTCAAGAATAGCCATAGAGACGTTACTGTTTTGGTCAATTTGTTTAGAGATATCATTTATTGTTAAGAGAGTTGTGTTTCAGTCGATCTTTTTGCAAGGAAGCCATGTTGTAAATCAGTTAAGATATTATGCTCATCAGGAATTTCATCACATGTGAGTGGATTATATGCTCAAGGATTTTACTACAAACGCAGGTGAGGGAAATAGGTCTATAATTAGCTGGGTTTTGTTTATCACCTTTTTTAAAAACACTACATATGTTTGCTTCTTTCCACTTGTTAGGGATAGTACCATTATCGACAGAGGTTTGAAAGAGATCAGTTAGAATTTCATAGAGGTCATCTATATCAACTTGAATATCAAATGGTAGATAGACAGCTCGGGCGACGAATGTCCACCATTGAAGTTGCCTTTTTGATTTAAAAAATAATCGCGGGCGCTCAGACAATGGTGACCAAAAGTAGTTGGGACAAATCCCCACTGTCCTCGATCAATGTTGAAGCCTCATTTTACCATGTTTTTGGCAAAGCGCAAAACATTGAAAAAGGGGAGGTGGGGAGAAATGCCGTTTAAAATTGTTGAGCGGTTTTATCCCAACACTTTTGGCCACGATTGTAGATATGTTTATATCTAATTTCGTAATGTTTGTTTAATATATCAATCTTTCCATTTATAAATGTTCGTTTTTTATTTCATGCCATAGCTGAAAATCTTTTTTTTTTTTTTCGGGTAACTATTTTTAACCTTAAAGTGGCACTTTTGAAATATTGAACGGCATTTACAACAACGCAAGGGGCTACATATTTGCTAACATTCTTTCTAGTTGTCTTTCAGCTGCTGGATTTCAATTTGTGTACTATATATATGGTATCATGGACCTATTCTTCGTGCTGATATGAAGATTGGGCACCTTAGTATTAACGGTTAGTGACTCTAGACTTGTTTTTATCTCTTTATCAAAGGCAATCAACATAACTATTTTAGAAATATAAAAGAAAGAAAGATCGGTGAACATAAAAAATTAGCAACATATTATAATTTTACTTGACTCTTTGGATTAAAAGCAATGAGAAAAGGAGCAATGGAATTACCACCCGGTTTACACGACTTCGTAGCAACAACTTGAATTCATTTGACAAGGTAATCTTTCTGAATACTAAATAATTGTATTCTAAATAATTGTTGAATTTGTAAAAGAATAATCTACCCCCTTTTCAAAGTAGGATCTTCAACCGTCTGACCGTAGTCAGGTAGTACAGTAAACTTTAAAGGTTGTTTGCAGGGTCAACTTGTTATGGTGTTTAGTGTGAAAAAGCTTCATATAGTTCACGTAGTCACAATGCCCTGGTGCAAGTTCTAGCTTAAATGAATACCTTAACGCAAATTCATTGAATTAATTTATATGAAAATAATGTGTCTTTGCCTGTTCATGTTTTTCTCATTCAAAATCCGTATCTTCCTAAAGTTAATTAGCCATCGTTGTTATAATAATACTATCTCATTGATTTCTAAACTTGGTCAAAGATGAGATTAAAATCGATAGTTATGATAACTTTTCCATCAACAAGGTCGTTCGTTACGTTACGTGTTATATATGTGATATTTGAAGTGCACTTATCAAAAAAACTACTGATTATTCGGTACATATCATTGGTCAGAATTAGCCATATCACTCGTCATATCAATAAGAAATCAACTTCATCTTCGGTTTCTGCTGTTATAAGTGATATTTCGCGCATACTCATTGTTAAACAGTTAAATGCCACTCAGAACTTATGCTCGTTTTCTTTATATATGTTAAGCATTGATCATTTGAACCGTCATGTCACTCAAAAATTGAACATATAACATATTTTTGGTTTAATTGAGCATATATTTCTGAGTGATATGCCTCTTGGAATTATCTTTGTTGTGATTATAAACTGATAAAACTGTCAATTTCCTACCCCTTTTTTGGAAGAAGCTTAAACATTATTTTTTGTAAGTGTACTAAACAATTATTTACATTTGCCCTAATATCCATAATCAAGTTATTGTATTGTAATTATTTTCATTTTTAGGGAGGGAGAGGACTCAGGGAAGATGTGGGGTAGGGGTGGGGTTGTCAGGAGTAAGGGTTGGGTGGCCAAGGGACATAGGTGGGAAGGGATAGTTCGGTGGTCTTCTAGGATTTTGTTATTTTTGTTCATACAATTATAAGGATTTTTCTTGTTTTTGTTGTTCTTTATAGATGTTTAGTTTCTTGTGATGATATAAGTTCATTAGTTAAGCATGTTATTACTTGCATTCCTTTCCTGTATTAAGTATCATTATTATTTTCATTGTCTTTATTAGGTTACAGGAAGCACTCTATCCATTTAAGTTATAGGCTTTTATGAGTATTTCCTTTAACATTTTTATTTTCATGCCCTTTTTAAGTTTTTTCATATGTAACGAACATGTAGAATGCATATTGATAAAAAAAAAATACATAAATGAAATGAAATATGGCAGTTTTAGCCAGGGAAAAAGACATTGTTTTTTAAACTCAGATATTGAGCATATGCTTGACTTCTGATTGATGTGACGAAATCAGAGTGATATAATCACTTTTTACGAATGATATTACCGTCATTTTGGAATACATTGTAAACGAGGTACAATATATACGGTTCATTGCAAAATATAATCAAACTAAGCGCTTCCCCGCAAATTCATCTTATGTAAAATAAAACTTCAAACAAAACACTATATGGTGAAAAAAGCATTAACAAATCTTATTCCGTTGAGATATTTAATTTCAAAGTTCCGTATCAATTGTGTAGAAATGACTGAAAACAGACTAGTTGCAACATCATATCCTCAGAATCCGCAAAGTCTGTATCTATATTATCATATTTTTCCTGCAATTTGTGGTTTAATATTTTTGGAAGTAATAAAACAGATTGAAAATCTCCTTAGCAGCCTTGTATTGTTCTCTTTCGCGGAATATGATATTGAAGTAGATTTTGCACAATATTATTTCCTTTAAAATCCGCTTTAATAAAAACTAATTCTTTAAAAACCTTTGTGTTTTTCATTGAAATAAATACATTTGAGATATCAACACTTTATGATTATATAGTACATTCGCAAATCATTGAAAAACGAATCTAAACTTGAGGTTGAAGATCTGAAAGAAAGATTGAAATAATTCCTTCAATCAGTACAAAATAGTCCAATAGGTTCTCAGAGAGACCTATCCTGTTATATGATGGGTGTAGACATCCGTCAGACATGAAGACTTTAACATCAACAATTTTTGATTAAGTTTTAATTTTTTAATCTAGTTTCAAATAGTTTATTACTTAATGACAGCTGTAAGAAGCAAAGCATCTGACTACCATTTTCGCAGTTTGTTCTTGTAACCGTTCCTTTTTTTTAAGATAGACTATGGTGACCAAGTAAATACTTAACAGATTAATTGATTCCTCAACAAATAACTGAATTGAGGCAGTCTCTTCCGAGTTTTCAAATCAAATATCATCCTTTATCAAGCAGTGCATCCTTTGATTCGATCACAGTCTCTTCTAGGACACCCGCATTCTTCCTTGCAATTGATACCATAGAATCCCACATCGCATGCTAGAAATAAAAGACGAATAAAATACACAAGGCTGATTACACTGTTCGCATTTACTTCTTGAACATACTTTTCACACCTTACCAAAGCTACCTTACCAAAGCTTATATTCATGCTGGCAAGAGATAATTTAATGTAATAAATATCATGTACATAATAAGGACGTATATATTTGATGGTGGGTAACTAATTTACACGTCAAAAGCATCAGAATATCAGGACCTGTCCAAATTTTTTCCGAGTGAGACAATATTACAAATGTATTTTACGTTGTGTAAACTAATTTCTTTTAGTTTACTTTCAACACCAATAGTGCTCAGAAAGTATTTCGCTGGAAGAGCTGATTTAATCCACACCCAATCCCCTTATTTGTATTTATATTGTTCTAACTGTCTAACTACGAGACATAAACTCCCTCTTACCTTTGACACATGCTGGTGACTGGAACCCAGGATAACACATGCATCCGAAGGGTTCCGGCTGGCAGAAAAGAATCTCTCGACAATCTGCGAAGTTCGACCCGAAAAAGTCACTGCAGCTGATCAAGCAATCCTGTCCAAGGTAACCAGCAGGACAAACTAAATATGGATATAATGAAAAAATTATATTGAAATGAATAACTTTTAGTTCAATGAAGTCCGCGAAAAACAATATTTTTCTATATTGATCTAATTACTTATAAATATTGCAGTTATGTTAAAAAGTGACACTATCACTATCCCAGCAAGAATATGTTAACGGATTTCTCTTCTTAGCCTTTGAAGATTCATTTGTGCGGTCGCTTGTCTCTAATTCCCCCCAAGCGGTTGAAAGTTTATGATTCCTGTAGATCAGGCACGTAGCCAGGAAAGAGGAGGGGGACGTGGAGCCGCAGCTCCCCCTTTGCTAAATGTTAATTTTGGGTGGTTGTCTTTTTGATTTATTGTAGCGGTTTTGCTTTTGAGTTTGTCTGCTTTATTTACTTCAAAAATT